>MU218609.1:26341-78208 GCA_018584345.1 Thuja plicata | reverse complement strand
AATTCATTCCCACGTTAAGTCTTAAAAGAAGTTTTAAACAAAAGTAATTTTTTTATAATAAAGCTTTCATTTAGATTTTTAAAAATTTGAATATTTATTTATACTAAGTTTAGATTTCTAATTATAACGTTAAATTTGAAATCAGAATATTGATTAAGTTTTTAAAATTAAAATTTAATATAAAGCTTTAATAAATTTCTTTATTTTTTTTAAAATTAAAATTCTAAATAATTTGTATTAAGGGAAATTTGTTTGTATTATTTTAAAATGAAAAGGTATTTATTTAATTTTTTTTTAAAGAAATTATAAACTCTTTTAAGTAAGGGGCTATTTCTTTTTGGCATTTTAAAATATTATAATCATGTCTACATTAATTCCCCAGATTAAGTTGAATAGTTGTAATTAACATTTATGGAAAACACATATTTCTTTTATTTTTTTGTTTCAAGCATTTGTTTGAAGATGATATAGATCCAGGTTCTGAACTAGCTACCTCTGTTCCTCAAGCTCTAGGTTTAATTGAGATTTGTATGGTTCCTAATTTATATGTTTTAATTGGAAATTGCACAAAAGCCCATGAAGTGTGGCCAATCTTAAAAAATTACCTATGATAGTACTAATGAATCTTGCAAAATTCAGCTTCAAGATCAACACAAAGATCTCAGGTATACAAACTTCAAAACCATGGATGAATTCTTGTTAAAATTTGACTCTCTTAAAGCTCAATTAATTGGTTTAGGAGTAGCATTAGCTAATATTATTTTGATTCATATTATTCTTAAAAAATGTCTTCCTAGACAATTTCAACAATTTATATTACAAATGTGCATGCTCAACTTGCTATTCCTACTCTAGCTAGACAATTGTGTTATAATATTTTTCAAAATTTATTACATCAAGAAGAAGAAAAATTAATTTAGTTTGGTGTCTAAAAATCAAAATCATAGTCATACTTTTAGATCAAATAATCGTCATAATAACCATAATCATTCCAATAACAAATTTCATTCTAAGTACTATAATAACAATAATAATCATAATGGGTTTTCAAAGAAATTAAAATCCCCAATCTTAGTTTCTGATCCCTCTCTGGCAAAGTTGCTCTTTTTTAGGAGAGCTTGGATACTTGGTCGGTGGGGATGGAAGTCTGAAAGGACAAAGAGGATGAGAAAAACATGAAGGATATGTGTGACAAAATGGAAATCTCGGAGAACACTCTTAAGAAGCACATGCTGGATAATACCATTTTTATGGGTTCTGCAATAGAGTGCTTCAATACCATCAAGTCTGAGTTGGATGTTGGGTTTTCGAATGTGAAGCTCGAAGATGAAAAAGAAGATGTGGTTGATGCAGATCCAGGCAAGTGTACACGGTCTGCTAAAAAGAAGAAGATCCAAGACAGGATCGAGGAGCTTTCAGATTTTAATGCGGTAATCAAGAAGGTGTTTGAGGCTAATAAAGAGGCGGAGGGAACTCTTCTGGAGTTTGCCTAGGTCTTGTTGTTCCCGTGTCTCTATTCTAGTTAGGTTTTAGGTTTTTTGTTGCTAGGTGTTGTTGCTGGTTTCTGGTTTTTTGTGTTGGTTCTCGGTTTAGTGGGCTGGTTTCCAATCCTATTTTAGTTCAGTGGGATTAATGTCTATTCCTATTTTGTAAGTATTTTAAGGGGTTTCAGGTCCCCCTAAAACCTATTTTTACCAGCAGTAAAAAATAATAATAATCATAATAATTCTAATAATCAAAAGAATAAATCTAACAAACGGCCTCATTGCACATATTATGGGAAAGATGGACATGTTACTAATAATTTTTTAAAGAAGAAAAATGATAAAAAGACTATGAATCAAAATCATCATCATAATAAAAAAACCTAATCATAAGAAAGGTAATAATAGTGGTCCTAAATCCTGTCATGCATTTACATGTAGCTATAATGTTTCTAGGCCTTTAGAATGGATTATTGATAGTGGTGCATCTCAACATGTCACTTCTTATAAAGAAGTTTTTTATTCTTTGCATCTTGATACTTCAAATATTCCTATTCACTTAGCTAACAATCATAGTTTTAAAGTTGAAGGTTTGGGTGATGTGATTGTTCCTAAAGGAAAACTTCATTATGATTTATGTTGCTAAACTATGTCAGAATTATAAGATTGAATTTTGTAAGGAAATACATTATATTATTGATCCTAAGTATAATCAGACTGTTGCTAAGGCACAATGGATCATGATAACTTGTTTAAACTCTATGATTTTGCTACTTCAAGGTACTCTTTTCTTACTAATATTTATTTTAATGTATGGCTTGAAAGACTTTTCCATGTCAATTCAGATTATATTTATTTGATGCAAAAAACAAATATGGCTGATGGATTGCCTAATATTATTCCTTCCAAAAGTATATGCACCGGTTGCATGAGTAGTAAGATGCATAGGGAGCCCTTTCCTCATGGTCAATCATGGAGGGAAAATAATAAATTGCACCTCATTGACAGTGAACTTTTGGAACCCATGTAGAATAACTCCATCTAAGGATCAAGGTATGGACTTACATTTGTTGATGATTTTTCTAGGAGAACTTGAAGATCCATTTTCTGCATATTAAGGATAAAGTTCTTGATGTTTTTACTGAATTTCATATGTTTGTTGAAATACAATCTAGTTTGAAGATTAAAATTCCTAGAACTGACAATGTGAAGGAATATGTTAATAATGAATTTAATGGTTATTTAAAATATTTTGGTATTAAACATGAGCTTACCATTCCCTATACACCTCAACAAAATGGTGTAGCAAAAATGAAGCATAGAACCATTCTTGACATGACAAGATGTTTACTGCATGCTAATAATATAGATTATAAATTTGGGCTGAAGCTATGGCTTGTGCTATATATCTCATTAATAGGACTCCTACAAAACATTGAAAGGATAAGACTCCATAAGAGGCTTGGTTTGGTAGGAAGCCCAATCTTAAGCATTTAAGGATTTTGGTTCAATTGCTTATGCTCCTAAACCTAAACAATAAAAGGAAAAAGTTAGATTCTAAATCTTCTCCTTATATCATTGTTGGTTATAATGATGAACATTCTAAAGTATATAGAGTTTACAATCCTATTACTAACAAGGTTAAATTTGTAAGAGATGTTTGTATTGCAGAAAAATAAACTACATGATTATTCTAAATTATAGGATGTTGAATTTAGTAGAAGTCAAGTTGTTTTTTTGGAGGACCAACCTCTTTTTCTAAACCCTTCTATTATTTCTAGTGATAGTGATGATTATAAGACTAACTCTACTCCTCATGATTCTTCTTCTACTAGTGATGATTCTATTGCTTCTAAGATAAATCCTAAATGGTTTAAGAATTTTGTTCAAGAAAGTGATGATTATTTAGCTAGAATGGGTAGATTTAGACCTAGGAGGGTTAATTATTGCAATTACGCTTTGATGTCTTCTATAATTAATTCGAATCATCCTAAATATTTTAAACAAGATAAAATTTAGCCTCATTGGAAAAAATCTATGCATGAGGAATATGATACTTTAATTTCAAATCAAACTTTAGATTTAGTTCCTTTGCCTCATGGTAAGAATTTTGTTTCATACAAATGGTTATATAAAATTAAATTAAATTCCAAAAATGAAATTAGTAAGTTTAAAGCTAGATTAGTTGCTAGAGGTTTCTCTCAAATTGAAGGCTTAGATTATAATGAGTCGTTTGCTTTTGTTACTAAAATGCCTACTATTAAACTTGTTCTTTCTTTAGCTTCTAAAATGAATTGGCCTATTCATCAAATGGATGTTAAAAGTTCTTTTTTGAATGGTGATTTGCATGAGGAAATTTATATGTTTCAACCTCCTAGTTTTGTTAAACAAGGCAATGAACATTTAGTTTGCAAGTTGAAAAAATTCATTTATGGCTTAAACCAATCTCCTAGTGAATGATATTCTAAGATTACTGCATTCTTTCTTTCTCAAGATTTTTATAGAAGAAAAAATGATGCTAATTTATACATTAAACATACTGAAGATGATATTATCATTATTATTTTATATGTATATGATTTTATTCTTACCTCAAGTTCAAATAGTTTAATTTCTAATATTATGTTTCACCTTAATCAAAAGTTTCAAATGACAAATTTAGGAATTTTACTTTATTTCTTAGGAATGAAAATTTGGAAAACCCCAAAGGGTATTTTAAATATCAAAGTGAATATGCTCAAGATATTCTAGACAAGTTTAAAATGAATTATGCTACTCATGTTTTAATTCCATGTGAATTAGGCACTAAGTTAATGATTGATATGCAAAATCCATTTGTCGATGCTACTTTATATAGATAACTAGTAGGAAGTTTGAATTATTTAACTCTTACTAGACCAGATATTGCTTATAGTGTTCTATTAGTTTTAATATTTATGTCTAAACCTCAACAAACTCACTTCAAAGTTGCTAAAATAATTTTACAATATATTAAAGACGCTATTAATGTTGGGTTATTTTATGGTGCAAATTCTGATTTATCTTTGAAATGATTTAGTGATTCGGATCTAGGTGGAGATCCCAATGATGAGAAATCTACTTGTGAATATTATTTCGTTGTTGGTTCAGGTGCTATTTCTTGGTATAGTAAAAAAGAAACATTCTAAATCTCTTTGTTCTACATAAGATGACTATAAAGCATGTACTAATTCCTCTAAAGAAGCTTTATGGCTTAGAAGATTGCTTGAAGATTTGGGTCTACCTCAACAAGATCGTACACCATTGTATTGTAACAACCAAAGTGTCATTTTCTTAGCTAAAAGTTCTATCTTTTAGGCAAGGAAAAAAAATATTTCTCTCCAGAACCACTTCATTAGAGAAAAAATGAAGATAAGCGTCACTTGTATATTACAAGGTATAAGATCAATTTTCTGATATATTGACAAAGCCTCTTTCTAAAGAAAAGTTTCAATTCTATTGTAAAAATTTGGGTTTGCAACCGATTGATGCAAACTCCCCAAGTAAATATTAAGGGGGGGGAGGGGTGTTAGAATATTAATATTTCCATGGATGTATTAAATAAGGGATATTCCAAGGAATCCCTACATGTATTTTTTCATCTAGTACAAGTGTGAGGATATGTCATTTATTTGTAATTCCTTTATTAAGAGAATTAGTTTAGCCTCCCTAAGAGGATGTTGACACTTTGCACACACTTTCTATGAATGGTGACATTCGTATATTTGTGAGTTTCTTTTTAACTCCTCTCCTAATCTATATCTAAGAGATTCTCCTATCTTATTTCTACACACATTGATGTTATTGTAAAGAGCTTTTTGCACTCTCTTTATCATTCTTTAGAATTTGTCTGATTCATAATTCACAAGGGGTTTTTCTTTGCTTTTCCCCTTTCAAAAGTTATCATATCTCCTTCTTGACTCTTTGAGTGATTGCTCCAATAATTTTTATTTCTCATGGTAAAATCTTTTTATAAAAAAACTCTCTTGGATTATTGTTCATTTCCTTTCAGAATCTAATAGTACTCTACTACCATGGAAATTAAACAAGACTAAATGAATAAATCTAGCTCAAGGCACCAATTTATAGGATTTTGTGACGATAAATATGATTATGGTACTAAAAAAATGCAATAAAATTACTGGGAAAAAACTCACGCCCACCCCCAAAACTATCTTCTTATAGAGGGTCATATAGTTGGCATAAGACATCTCTCGTGCATTTCCACCTGTGGAAAGAATCTGTCATAAATCATCATAAATTTTGTCATAGAATTTTATGATAATTGTCATAACTATTACATATTCTCTTACAACCCCTAACATGTGTTCAAACACCTGAAAACAAAGGATTAGAAGAGGGGATGCCTAGCTATTTTATCTTTTTCCTAAATGACAAACTGTAAAAGTAAATTTTCCTTTACATGGTCTCTTTCATCACCACGAGTTAAAAAGTTCAACCTCATATGGGTAAAGTACAAAAGATATTAAGAAAATAAAAAATTAATGATTTAAAAGGTTGATGACACCTAAATTATAAAAGAGGATGTTCTAGACACACTTGAAAAAAATGTGGAATTTTCAAAGAAAGAAGTCTCATGTGTAGCACTAGAGGAGGCATTAGACACACTTGGAGGATATGTGAAATTTTGGAGGGAATGTGTCTCATTGAGCATGGAGGTTTGGAACACTTTATCTTCTCTCATGTTATATATATATGGTCGTAGGTTCTACAACCAAGAGATCCACTGATGCAATTAGTTCATTGTTTCCTAGTTGAGTGATGAGGACTTATGAAGGCGCTTCATCAAAGCCTCCAACCTTTGCAATATTTCATCCTTGTTCAAATTAATGTAATAAGGAGAGAATATTGGTTTATTACATTATTAATTGTTATTTTTTAGGTATTACAAGCCAATATATTATAATGTAGAATATTTTAGACTATAAAATAATAGCTATGGCAGTAAAAATTTTCATTCGAAGAGTCATAATTTAACAAAATATGATACAATCACTTGGAAATCACCTCAACATGCTGATATATACTTCGAAATCATGATATTATATCTCCAACCAATTTTGATATTATTGACAACATTATATGACCTATGCATGTAGCCAACACTGAGTATTAGTGAGGCTAACCTTAGAAGATCTCTAGATGTGAGATGGTGTGATGAGATGATGAAATTGAGATCCAATATAAATAATGTATCCAATCAAGGACACCTAACAACATGCTAGTGAAACCATCACCATAAGGATGATTTACCATTACCTTATTTATAAATTGAAACATGTGGTGTTTAATAGCTAGTATAACCAAAAAAATAAATTAATAAGGTTATGCATGACTTCATGTAAACTCAGTGACATTACAGTAAGCAAAATATATTTGGTAATAATTTTTTTTATAGAGGATGAATTTATAAAAAAAATATTGTAGGGAGTGTGTTAGAAGTAATTATTTGATGGAAATATTTATTGGTTTGTATTACAATGCTAGAGAAGATAAGATGATATAAGGGAGAGATACCATATAATATTATGGAAGATATGTGGCTTTCAAAGGATTCAATCCTTACGCCGAAGGCATTATTATTTGAAATGATCAACCTATCTTTAGAAATCAATGGTGGAGAGACTTCTAAAGGCAGTGCAAGATAATCTAACTGATATAAACTGTTAGATTTTCCTCATTTTACATTGTTGATTGTTAGGGTTTTCTACCACCTATAACTACATAGACCAAACAAAGAACAAATTCTGGTCAAATCTGACATGAATTTGACGTTGATTATATGTCTTTTGTGAATTAAGATTCAATGTTTACTTATCCTCAAAATTGGAAATATTTAGCACATTTTTTTTGTGTTCTAATGACATATTATGAGAAATATTTTTTGTCACCCTTAAATATTTACTATACAATAAATTCATCATGAGTACACAAATTTGCAAGTGGGTAATTTTCTTCTCGACAGACTCTTAGGGCTCGTTTGGTAGCTGGAATATGTCTGGAATTGGCATCTAATTCCCAGTTTTGTTTCTTCCTGTTTATGTCCATCCAAAAAAATGGAATTAGAATTTCAAAATTCTAATTTTGCCTCAAAATAGGCATATGCATCTTCCACCGAAATAGATAGAATTGTAATTTTGAATTCCATTTTAAATTTTATAAAACCAATTTTAATATGTCATCAGGTCCATGTCTTCTCTAAACCAAATTAAATATTCTGATCAGGGCTGTGGGCATGATGATACATTTTCATTTGGCCATTATTATCTTTATACGATGCCCATCATGATTTAATATGATCGTTACCGCTCCATTTTTTTTCCATTAAAGATTTCGTGTTATTTTGTGAATCATTCTAGGCTGCAATCAATTTTCTAAATTGCTGCCCTGAATGTGGTTATTAGTTTTGATCCATGGAAATTGAAATTGAGTGACATGGGTATTGGCATTTAGGGTTATTCTTTAATCTTTTGGGGGTGAAGCCCATATTTTTGTTATTTTATTTATTAACTTAATCCATGTCCTCCATGGCGTTTACCTAAATCACCAGTGCAGAAGAGATGCACTCACTTTATCATCGCCGCGTATTTCAATAACGTTAAATCAAAATTTTTGAAGGTCCCCAGTCAGCACTGAACTGTCGTTGAGGATTCTAATAAGAAAAGTCTGGTGATATAAAATCATTTCTAAAAAGGGGTATTTTAAAATTCCAACTCAAATTGAAATGAATAGATAATATTTAAAAATTATAAATAAAATCAATTGCTATTTATTCAGAATTAGGAGCTAACAAGAGTGTCCATGACCAAAAATTTTAGATCGACACTCTAAATCATTTTTAAATTGAGTGGATGATTGAATGTGATTCTGAAAATCAATTGTAGAAATAAATAATTAAAAAAATTTCTTATTCATTTCGTATTCCAATTTCAGGTTGTGACACTCAAACACAGAAAATGCATTTTCTCAGTCATCTTCTAGGTGAACCAAACGGAGCAAACCCATATTCCAGAAATCATTTTTCAGGATAAGTATCTTCTAAAATTTCAGCATCTTCTAGAATTGACGTTATCCAGCATTTGGTACTACATCAACCAAATGGGCCCTTGAACTGGTTTTCCATATATTTAGTTGGAGTTGTGAGAATGCACGTAGCTTTTGCTAAATATTGCAACAAACTTGTACTGTTAGCATATATCTCTTGCCTTCACTCTCTCTTCCATTACATTGTTTTGCATGTTCAACATTCTTTTTTGTTTAAAGAGAATTGTATCATTGTCTGTTAAGATTCAAAATTTAGTTTTGGAGGTCAATATTGGGTTGGTGACTTTTAGTGTTCAGATGGACATTCAGAGTTTCACAATTTGGATGTTGTTGGCACTCGTAGTACTACACTTTGCCCATATCTTCTTGTGTTATGTCGTGTATGATCATACCATACTTGTGAATTCTACCCATGATTATACCATTCCACATCACTCTCTGCTACAACAAGGGCATAGCCACTAGACCTTCAACTCAATCTAATTGTGCATTCAGATTCTTGGCATTAGAATCATTTTATTTGTTGATTGCAGTGATTGCAAAATATGCAAAAACTATATATTTTGAATAAGTCTTTTAACATTCAAACAAAGAAAAATTTGGGGGGCATAAAGCCAAGTTCCTCAACCTGTTTCAGCATGTAGTAGATGGCATGTTGGCAATAACGTTGTCCTTGATGCAAAATAGTATTCAAAAAAGGTGGCAGTTGAAAAGTCAAAAAGGTTTCAATTCATTTGATTATTAACCACGATATAACTAAGGCAATATTTGTTTGGAATATTCGACAGGTATATTAATTGGTCATATTTAATTCTCCACTCATAGTATGGTTTATTTTATTGTTGACATTGGTTACCTTAATTAGTGCATGCAACTTTCCACATGGCATCACTGTATGGTGGAATTGAAAATCTCTTTATTCTGGGAGAATTTTTGGTAATCACAACAAAGTTGATTTTTGTTTTGCATTCCATTTTTTGTAAAATTGAAGCCCTACAGGGCTTCCACCATGAGTATTGGTGAAACATATTTGATTGTCGATTTAATCATTTTATGGGTTTTGGTTATGATAAGAAGTAAAATGGCCTGGGTCGTTTGAGAATAGTTTTTTTTAGAAAGTTTTGATGACATTATTTTTCCATTAGTATGCAAAGAATATCTTCGATAAACATGTACACCAAAAGACAGGACAAGAGAAAACTGAAAATATAGATATTAGAGAACACTGAAAACTGCTAAGTACACAGAAAATCAATGACATAGTTTTGTGTGTAAACTGAAAATGTAAAGTGAAAAGGATAAAGAGGAACCCGATAGTGGAACCCGACGAGTAGGATATAGCACAACCTGAAAGAACAGTTAAAGTGGAACCCGAGAGATAGTTCAAGCAAGGAACACCGAGAGACAGTCAGACTGACTTCAGAGCATAACCGACCGACAGAAACTGAAAGTCAGTTACATCTGACAAATAGTGGATCTAACTTCCACGTCAGATAAAAAATTCATATTATATTTATAGAGTCCTTATTTGTTTTAACACCATTACTTTAGGGACAAGAAACATTATTGTAGGTGTTTTAATCAGTCTAACTGATTTAAAACACATAGATTAAAAGATCAAGGTCAAGTTGTAAACCTATGATCATAGAGTTCATATTGTTTTATGTGCAACTTAATTAGGTCAATCTATCTTATAAATAGATGTTGTAATCATTAACAATCTTGGATGAGAGGATGAATGTAGCCCACAAGCACATATATGGATCAGAATGAAAGTTTTAAGAACAAGAACAACAAAAGGTGAATTTAGTTATCAAGAACCAAGAACAGAGGCTATCAAGAAACATAGGTATTATTCAATCACATTAGGTGATAGACTTATTCATGTAATATTAAATGGATCTGTAATCAGCAATAGGAGATTGCATACACTCAGGTCAAATTGTAATTTTCTTACATTCTAACAACTGAAGCAAAGTGTAAAAATATTTTCAAGGAAGGTGGATTTAACCATCCAATTGTAAATCTTTGATCTGAGTGCACACTAAATAGTGCTTCTAAAGGTCTTAACAGAGTAGACTTCAATAGGTCTCCATAGATACTCTGAATAGGGTAGATCATTAGAAGTGATCAAATTGTAAGCCTTAACCAACCCCTTCAAATCTGCAGATAGTGAAGAATTTGTGGGTGTCATCCCTGCCGCAATTTTTACTCCCAAACAGGAGTTTTCTGTGTAATCATATCTTGTGTTATTTGTCAATTACTTTCATGAATGTTTCTATGAATGTTCACATGTTTGATTAAGATAAAAGAATTGATCAAGATAGTATAGAACAGATGGTTGGATAATCAATTGATTACATAAAGGATAAAGGTTAAAAGATACAAAAATTTTAGAGGTACTGATTTACCCCTCCCATCTCAGTACACACTCCTCATTAATTCCAACAATTGGTATCAGAGCTAGATCTCTTATTCGGAAAGCTTAAAGGCTTAAGAGAAAATATCATACAATGGAGAAGTACATACTTGACAAGTGTATTGAGAATAAGAAGCTAGAAATTCAGATCTTCTATGAGCAGTATAAAGAAGCTAGAATCAAGATGAGACAATGGTTAGATGAAAGAAATATTATGGAATCTCATTGTAATGAAACAGATTGCCATGAGGAAGAGATACCAGGTTTATTTGAGTCTTCAGGATCAACTACAAGCAAACCATCAGACACATAAGAAGAAAGCATAACAAGCCTAAATGAAATCAATCAACATCTATCTGGACAAGTAAAATCTCTTCAAATCAGTCAAGAGACACAGATGGTAAAAATGATTGATGTCATGAATAATGCTAGGCAAGCTGAGCAAGAAAGAACACTAGCTATTGATGATAGAAGGAAGATTACTGAAAAGGTACAAGAGAAAGAATAAAAAATACAAATATTAACAGATCATCATCATGAGATTACAAATCAGATTATTCTTATGAGTCAAGAGGAAAACATAATAAATGTTGAACTCATTGAAAGAATAGAAGCAACCGGTGAGATAAGGGAAGAAAATGAAAATCTGAAACAAGAACTCAGAATTCAGTAGCAACATAATGAAATTATCAAGAAAGCTAAAGAAAGAAATAAAAGAATGGATGATTTTCTTGATGGACAACGAAGAATCAACAACAACACCGATCTAGGCTATACTGAGAATGAAGAATCACCCAATCAAGCTGATCCAAAGAATGTCTATGCAAATCTAAGATCAAGAAATCTGACATGCAATCACTGTGGAAAGAAAGGCCACACATCAAATGTTTGTAGGAGAAAAATGAAAGGTATTCCTAAATCCACATCTTCATTCATAAGATTTTATTATAAATGTAACAAGAAAGGACATAAACCATATGAATGTAAGTCTGAGTTGAAACAATGAAAGACGGAAACCTACATAGACAAATACTGTCCTACTTGCAAAATGAATGGGCACACAACTCTTGAATACTGGAAAAAGAAAAAGAAAGAATGGAAGCCTAAAGGTCAAGAAATTGCATATCATCTGAAAAGAGTCCGTAAGCAGTATGTATGGGATTACAACACTTGGACAAATTGTATAGCATTTGGAAGGTTTGGTCACATTTCTTCAAACTTTATGAGACAGTGGACAAGAAAATCTAGAGGCCAGACTAACCTGAGAATGGCATGCTTACACTGTCATAAAGCTGGTCATCTCAAGAAAGACTACATAGATCGAATGATAGAGACCAGTACCTTTGAAAATGGAAACACCATTGAAGACATTAGGAGAGAGAGAAACAAAATGTGGAGGAAAGCTACAAACAATGATGAAGCTGGACCGAGCAATGCAATTGGTGACACCCTATCCAATGGATCTGGTGACATCACCACCCCCACCTAAGAAGAATAGGTAAGTATGGTACTGCATTACACTAAGTAGTATTTTACATCAGTTCCATAATATGTTGATGAAATGCCAAATTAGCATAAGTAAAGATACATCATGGTATTACTTGTTAAAATTTTTGAAAACTAATTTTTGGGTAATACATACCGATATCCATCTATATAAACTCAAAGCTGAATTGTCTACACGTACCGAGAACTGTCGGTTAACATGTAAAAGAAAAGTATCTAGTGTAAAACGAGAAGCATCGGTAATCAAAGCAAGTTGAAAAAATTTGTTTTCGCAAAGCACTGAAACCCATCAGTAAAAGAAAGAAGTAAGATGACTGCCCCGAAGCATCACCTTGTCACCGAAGAAAGAAGTTTGTGTTTAACCCGATGATTCTACCTTGACACACCGAGGAGTGGTTGAGCATTAATGGCTCTTTTTAGGGGAAACACCTATAAAAGGGTGATGGAAGGGTTTCATTATTCACCAATGAGTAGAGAAGAATGAGGAAAGAAAAATTTGAGCACAAAGCGACAGCATCACAAAGTGACTTCAACTCAACCCAAACAGACCAGTGACCACTACACAAGTAAACAGTAAGTTCCTACGTCAATTGAGAACTCTATTTTACGCATTTACAGAAATCCCTAAATGTCTGAAACAATGGCCACAACTTCAAGAACCACAAGACTAAAGAACATCAAGAAGGATAAGGTCAAACTTATCAAGAATTCTACTTGTGTAGAACCCCATTACAAGATATGCCTAGAGGTTGCATCACAACCTGACAATGCTGGAGCATTCTCGTAAATACCAGCTAGGGTTTTGCTTGTTGAAAGACGTACAAGCATACATTCACTGCAAGATTGCATAAACTGGTGATCTAGAGGTTGAAAAATATTTCAAGAAGCTATGTAATGAAGATGGATATATTAAAGATGAGCACAAGCACATTGAAGTGAAAGGGCTCACAAATGCCCTATTGTTCGCAAAAGTATTCAAGACCGAGTGGATTCGGTTAGTACTGAGCATAATTCACAACCATAAGCTATGACTGGATGAGCCTAAAATGATAACTCGAGATGTTATTCATGCAGTCAGAGGTTATCCTATAACCGATAGGGTAAAGGCATTGAAGCACCCACCCAAGGCTGAAATAGAAAAGAATACAGGAGCTAAAGGTGATGGAAGAGGACTCAAGGTATCCACTATCATAGATGATGAATTGAAATTTGGAGCCTGTGTCCTAGGCTACAAATTCTTTCAAGATAGAAGGATGAAAAACATAGCTTTCAGTGCAGTGGATACATCTTATAAAATTGTAAAGAAAGGAACATAGTTAGATCTGTCCAAACTTCTTCTCAACCAATTAGAAGAAAACTTGAAGACTATCAGAAATGCAAAGACAAACTCATGTAAGTTTGGCTCACTTATCATATTCATTTTATTTTAATTACAAGAAACCTTTCCATTAGTAGGAGATGTAAAATGGGACACAACTAGACTAGTCACCATAAAAATCAGTGAGTATATAACATCACTGGGAGACAACTTTGAGATAGTTATGGATGAATAGTTTACAGGAATCAAGGAGAGAATGCAGAAAAGAGTAAGGATCCCAGAGTAACTAATTGAGAAATACAAGAATAATATATGCTTCATGGTTGACATAGATCGCACATATATCAAACCTTCTATACCAAGGATAGCATGGCTACAACCCCTAGACTATGAGGTAAACATATATCAAGCATCCAATGCAATCAATGCATTGATAAATGAACCCTTAGATAAAACACAACCAAAGTTTGGCACTTATGAAGAATCCAAGGCAAGAATAAAAATTGGCTTGGTTGTAAAGAAAAAAGACAGCAATAAAGATAAAATGGTAAAGAACTTAAAGAAAAGGTTGTCGTTTACAAAGGAAGAAACTGAACAAATAACAAAAATTGAGGGACAGTCACCTATCAGTGAGGTTGAAAAAGAAAGTGACTATGAGTCTATAGAGTCAGATACTCCATTACCAACACTAGCTAAGAAGACTAGAACCACAATGGCTTCAAGGACCAGAAGTCAAACAGCTAAGGACACAAGACCTTCACCATTGAAGAAAGGTCAAGTAAGGACATATAAGAGAAAACCTCTAACCAAATAGTCCAAATCCACAAAAAGAAGAAGGTTCATTCAAACCAGGGAAGACATTGAGGACACCTAATAGGATGAAGGTGTTCAAGTGGAAAAGAACAAGATACATGAAACAGTTGATGAGGTATGTGCCTCAATTATCAATACAGGTTCAGTAAATTCAAAGAAGGTAAAGCAATGGTTACAATTGGATCCCTTCGATCAAAATAAGATTTAGGAGGCAATCATCAAGATGATGTGCATATTTAAATACCTCCCAATCCAACTGGCAGACAATATTCCCAAGGAACTTCAAGATAGACTATCGTCAAGATGGATTTTTTCCTCGCACTCTAAGAAATATATTAGCGAAAGAGCCCTAATATCATTCATGCCTCCTGAATAAAAAATGGAGGAGATCAAAGAAATAATGAAGGCTCATTCTAAACATTTCTCACCAAAGATGAGAGCCTACCAAGTGCTTAAAGGACTGCTACTGGATTTAGACCGAAAGACTGAAGCTGAATGGAGGAAAATACTTAATATTCTTGATAAGGAAGCAAGCTCCGAGAGAAAACTTCTAACAAATGAACCACACAAAGATGATCATGCTACTGAGAGCACAGAACCAATTATCATCACAGATGTTGAATTGTACAAAGAAGAAATAGACACCACAGGCAACAAAGATATGGATGTTGAAGATGAGATATGGCCAAACACCACTATGGACAACATTGTGGACAATAAAATCATTGACATAACCAATGATCCAGCAGAAGAAATACAAATAGATGAAGATGTCTCTGTTACAAAGGACAACACCGATGAAAATGACACTATAATTGAAACTTCACAGGTGAACATATCAGGAAACATGCTAATATTGATGCAAGCCATCAATATACTTCAAGAAAAAGATAAATCACACAAAGATTCAATCATTCCTGAGGATGCAGGAGATGTAGGAATGATAGACAAACCCAATGACCATAATGTCATAAAAAAAACTCAAAATGTAACTAATTCTGACAAGTTTACTCAAGGGGATTCAAAGCAAACCGATGGAATACTATTGAGAAGGATGCAAAGACAAAGGAAGATGAAGTACATATGGATACCGATGAAGGAGATAAACCAAAAGATGGCACTCTTGAGGATACTAAAAAAGTTTCTACAGATAAAATTAAGGTTGATTTGGAGACATCCACTCAAAATCAACAAGCTGACACCAAGACAACATCAAAAAGATGTAATGCCCCAAATCACTTCATCAAGCACAACAAACAAAGCCGAGAAGATGGCTATGGTTCTACATTCAAGTGAAACTGAGAAGAAGAAATCCAACAAGACTAAGTTGTAATTCACTTTAGATGAGATAATTGAGATACCCAAATGTGAACAAACTACACTAGAATATGAAGAACTAAAAGAGTACAGTGAAATATGCCAAAGAAAGGCACTACATGAGAAGCTAAGAAAGGAGCATAGAGACTCCATGGTACTAGAGACAACTAGGGAGATATTAAATCATATTGTACCTGATGTTGATGTTGATCACAATAAACCTATCCTTGATGAACTAGCCACTCTCACCGAGGCCATCACAATGCAAAAAATTGATGCAAAAAAGGTAATTGAGGAGAGAGTAGAGAAGAAATATCAGCACAAACTTATTGAAAAGATCAGCCAAGAAGTGACAGAAAATAAGGTAAAGCTTTTAGAATTAATAAGTGAATTAGATCCAATAATTTTTGAAGCTATTTCCTTGATACAAAAATTGAGCGCACTCGACAAATTCACTATGGAGCATAGTGATAAAATAGCAAAGTTAGATTCCTATCTAGCTACAAGTGCTAAATCCTTAACCATTGATGATAATGCAATAAAGTTGCATTATGAGAAAATTGTTGAGATTAAAAGGTTAAGATAGGGACTGAGGGAAATAGAAACACAATTTTGGGAAGAGGTCACTGAGTTCTAGGCTCAACTTCTACCAAGTCTAACACTACTTCAACAACATATCAGTTCAGCAAGATAACTGATAGCTACCCCTGAGATGCCTGTAACAAACAACATCTATAATATGCATACAAGGATCACACTTGAGAACATGGCTCTAAACAACCTGAAGGGAAAATGGGAGAGAATGATTGAGGACATGAAGACCTCACACTCTCATATTTATGATAAGCTATAGGTATAAAACTTTTCCCTTAATATACAAAAAGGGGGAAAATATTGATATGTACAGTTCTATACAGTATGGAAAAAGAACAAATTATCATGTACATACACTTATACTATATCAACATGTGCATAGGGGGAGTCATGAAATGACTAAGGATTATGTGTGGTGTACATACTAGACATTTTGTTAGTATTTTGCACATATCAGCTTTTGATACTAATGTCAAAGGGGAAGATTGATGACATGATTTTTCCATTAGTATGTAAACAAGATCTTTGTTAAACATACACCAAAAAAAAAGGACAAGAGGAAACAAAAAATACAGATATCAAAGATCAACAAAAACTGTTAAGTACACAGAAAACCGACGATACAGTTTTGTGTGTAAACCAAAATGCAAAGTGAAAAGGATAAAGAGGAACCCGACGAGAAGGATATAGTGCAACCTGAAAGAACAGTCAAAGTGGAACCCAAGAGACAATTCAAGCAAGGACCACTGAGACAAAGTCAGACTAACTTCAGAGAATAACTGACTGATAGAAATCAAAATTTAATTACATCCCGCAAATAGTGGATCTGACTTTTGCATCAGATAAAAAATTCATATTCTATTTATATAGTCTTGATTTGTTTTAACACAATTACTTTAGGGACAAGAAACATTATTGTAAGTGTTTTAATCAGTCTAACTGATTTAAAACACTTACACTGAAAGATTAAGGTCAAGTTGTAAACCTATGATCATAGAGTTAATATTGTTTTACGTGAAACTTAATTAGGTCAATCTATCTTATAAATAGATGTTGTAATCATTCACAATCATGGGTGAGAGGATGAATGTAGCCCATGAGCACATCTATGGATCAGACTGAAAGTTTCAAGAATAAGAATAGAAAAAGGTGAATTTGGTTATCAAGAACCAAGAATAGAGGCTACCGAGAAATAGAGGTATTATTAAATCACATTAGGTGATACACTTATTCATGTAATATTAAATGGATCTGTAATCAGCAATAGGAGATTGCACACACTCAGGTCAAATTGTAATTTGCTTACTTTCTAACAAGTGAAGAAAAGTGTAAAAATCCTTTCAAGGAAGGTGGATTTAACCATCCAATTGTAAATCTCTTAACCGAGTGCACACTAAACAGTGTTGCTAAAGCTCTTAATAAAGTAGACTTTAATAGGTCTCCACAGATACTCTTAAGAGGGTAGATCATCCAAAGTGATCAAATTGTAATCCTTAACCGGCCCCTTCCAATATGCAGATAGTGAAGAATTTGTGGGTGTCTCCCCACCGAAATTTTTACTTCCTAACATGGGTTTTCTGCGTAATCATTTCTTGTGTTATGTGTCAATTACTTTCATGAATGTTTCTATGAATGTTCACATGTTTGATTAAGTTAAAAGAATTGATCAAGATAGTATAGAACAAATGGTTGGATAATCAATTGATTACATAAAGGATAAAGGTTAGAAGATACAAAAGTTATAGAGATACTTACTCACCCCTCCCCTCTTAGTACACACTTCCCATTAATTCCAACAAGATTTTCTACTAAAGTTCTTCAAAAAGTTATTGACAAGAAAGAAAGAGGTATTTGAATATGTCATCTTCAAAAGCATATTAGGTATGTCTTCGTAATCCATCTATTTTGAGGGAAGATTGAAAAATATCCAATGATTGTTCAACATTGAAATGGGCTGGTGATTTTGTTTGTAAAAATGAGGTAAGTGTTTCTTTATCTCATTTCATCATTGAAACCCAGAAGAAATTATTTAATGGTTGCGATTCTTTTACCCTCTCGGTATGGAAAGTAAAATTTCAAGAATTTTTTTTTCTACAAATCTGATGGCGAACACGATAATTTTTTCTTGTTATTTACATCTTGTTTTACCAGTTTTCTTTCAGTAGAATTTTGAGAAAGATGTAATTTTTTTCTCAACTAAAATAAGGTTGTCAATAGTAAATTTATTTGATTTTTCTTTGTTAACCGCTGTCAGTTATAAATAGTTGGAAAACTGTCTGTCAGTTTTGAATGTAAATACTTAACATTAGAATTTAGTTTTTTGTGCTTACCCAAACTAGAAAGAGGATTTCTTTGGTTAACAAGTTTCGCCACGAAAAATATCCTTATTGATGGTTTTGAGATAATTTGAAAATAAAGTAATGCATTAAACAATTTCTCTTGGCGGTGATTAGTTATCAGTTACAGGTATCTGCAATTTTTTATGTTGACTTATATTTTTTTGCAAAAATATAGTCATCGACAATGAGAAGAAAGAGGAGGTTATTGTTTTGAACAATAGTTATTGTCATGATAAAAAAAAAATTGTTTATGTGAAACTTGACTGTTTTCTTTACCCTATTATGAGGGTTTGATGTAACAGATATTTTAGTTTTAACAACTAATATTGAATTCAGTGCATGCAAATAATTTGAGATGCATCCCTATATAAGTGAGTATGAATGTGTGTCGAATATGAAAGTTGAAACAATGAAAAGGGTACATATTTATTATCTCTTATGTATGGATTATTTGCATTGAATTTGAATGTCAAATCATTAGATTATTTATATATGAATGTATGAAATCTAAAATCATATATTCATGTATATGTAATTTGAAAAAGGATACATTGTAAGAAGAAAAGAGATGAGTTGTGATTCCTACCAGTTGATGTTGTGGAATATTGTAAAGTGAAGAATTGTTACTCAATAAAGATGATAGGATCCAACGGAGTGGTTTTTTTTGCTATGAGAAAACCAAAAGGTTTCGAGGGTTTCCCACTCAACACAAAAATCTTGTGTCTCTCTTTTGTGAGTTGTCTTCATTGCTCTGATATATTGTATTTTCATTTATATGTTCGGATTGTGTATACAGTTACCTTTGAATGATATATGTTCATTCCAAATCTATTTAAGATGATTAAAAGTTTGAAAACTTTCCTTTTATAACTAACCATCCCTCTCAGAATATCCATTACTTCCAACAAGTTGTATCAGAGCATAGGGTCCCGTCCTAGGTCTTCCTATAGGGATTATCTATGGAGTTTTTGGAAGTATCAATGACATAGGCTGAAGGTGCCTCTCTTACCTGAGCCCCGTTATTTGATGGTACCGATTATGATTTTTGAATGGTCATGATGGAAACCTTTATAAACTCTTTAGATGTTCGTATGTGGGAAGTTGTGGTTACAAAATACACTATACCCAAAAGCATACCTATTGATCCTGATGAAAAAATGAAGTATGAACTTGATAAAAGAGCCAAATTTGCTATTTTATGCAGTCTCACAAAAGATGTGTTTGTCAAATTCATGTATTGTCAATCTGCTAATGATATATGGGTAAAATCATATACCATTTATCTTCTTTGGCTCATCGAACCAGAGCTTTCCATCGTGTACTCTTCTCAGAACAATGTTGATCCACTCGGTGCAAAAGACCTTCAGGAAATTTAGGGCATTGATTAACCCTTTAACCTCTAGATGGTTATGATCTTCCTTTAACTTTCCATCTATGCATAGTGAATGATAAATCGACATTAGTTCAAAATCCCCGATTTCACCTATTTTGTAGTGAATGTAGGGATGCACATCTCAAACTAACAAAACCTGAGGCGGAATAGATGAAAATGTGCCTTTGTCGTCGGGTTGGGATACAACCTACAGATGGATCTTATAGTTTGGCTCTATGCAAGTAGAGTTCTTCACTAAAAAAATATTTTTATCCTTTGCCATCTTTGCTTTCATGGTTCGAGATGTGGATGTCATGATATCTTGTTTAGGGTTTGCACAAACGGTGTTTGAATAACTCAGTAATAGCAGAATGCACAATGACTAACCTATTTATGCTCAAAATGTGCTTGAATCTCTGTAGAATGCTCGAAAATGCTCTACTGCAACTTTGCTCTCTTTTTTATGTTCTACTCTATGATTGGAGTGTGGACAAATGAGTTTACATCAATCAAATTTATAGAGAATGACTAACGTCGATGCAATAAATGCTCTTCACCAACCGCTTGGTAAAAAAAATTATACTTGGTTAACACTAACAATACTTCATCTTATTGAGTGTACCATATACTCGGTTGCCATAGCAACTCGGTTGTCTCTTTACATTTTCACCGACTGGAATTTTTAACTCGGTACATATTAACCGACTCAACAAGATCAAAGTAATAAAAAATATAATAACATAATGCATCTCAATTCATGCTAATTTGGCATATGTATAATGAATATAGGAATTGATGTAATATATAGCTTTGCAAAATATAGTTCCTTAACTGCTTGTATTACTCAGTTGCAGATGGTGGAGCCACCTAATCCATTGGATGAGATGTCACTGAATGTTGTTCTTGGTCCTGCATTATCATTTGATGCTCTCCTCCACATTTGATTCTTGATCCCTATAATTTCATCAATTGTATTACCATTTCCATAAGTGTTTATTTGGTCTGCACAATCTTTGCTTAAGTGACCGAATTTGTGATAGTGAGAACATGCCATACCAGAGTTTCACCAATTCCTAGACCTAGTTCGCCATTGTCTCATACAATTAGCTTCTATATGTTCATATTGACCACATGTTGTACAACTAATCCAAGTGTTATAGTCCCATGCATAAGCATTGCCTTGTCTTCTTGGTTGATTTACCTTTTCTTGTCCTTTAGGCTTCCAGATTTGCTTTGTGTTCTTCCTACGTGCTTTTGATCTATGACCATGGACGTTGTAATTTTGATAGTATTTATCCATGTATGGTTTCTTCTATGGTTTGTTCAACTTGGATCTACACTCATTTTCTTGAACTCCATGCTTATTACAGTTATAGAAAATACCATTAAATTTAGGAGGGTTTCTAGGAATACCATTTTCTTTTCTCCTGCAAACATTTGATGTGTGGCCTGGTTTTCCAAAATGATGGTGAAAGGGCTTATTAGGCTTCATAATTGAGTATGCAGTCCTCTATTCAGCTTGATTTGATGATTCTCCCTTCTCGGTATACCCTAATCCAGTATTGTTATTCAGTCTTATTGGATAGTTAAAAAATTCATCCATTCTCCTAGTGCTTTCTTCAGATCTCTTAATCACTTAATTATGTTGTTAAATCTTCACTTCATTTCTCAGTTTTTCATTTTATTCTTTTAATACACCAATATCTTCTATCCTCCTTGCAAGTTTAGAATTCACTCAGTTTGCCTCATGATTCATAGCAACCACTTGATTGGTGATCTCAAAGTAATGTTTAGTAAGTCTTAATATCTAAGATTTTTTTTCTTGTAACTTTTCAATCATTCGTCTTCTATCATCAACAACAATGTTTCTATCTTGTTCATCTTTCTTTGCATCATTCAAGACTTCAACCATTCTAACCATTTGTGTATCTTGACCGATCTATGGTGCTTTCACTTTTTCAATAAGTTATTGATTGATCTCAGATAGCTTTGATATGATTCCTTTAGATGCATCAGATATGCTACCAGATTCAGATCCAGATGTGTCAAATGGGTCATGAATCTCTTCTTCATGATAATCATTCTCACGACAGTGAAGTTCCATGTCCTTTCTCTTAATCAACATCTCCCTAAGTTTCTCTTTGGCTTCCTTGTATTGTTTGACATAGATCTACAACTGTAACTTCTAATTTTCAATAGTTTTATCAAGTGTATACCTTTTCATTGTAAGATCTTTTCTCTTCAACAATTAAACCTTCAAAACAAGAGAACTAGCTCTGATACCAATTGTTTGGATAATAGAGAGGTGTGAACTAAGAGGGGAGGGGTGAACTAGTACCCTTAAAGACTTTTAATCAAATCTTTGTAACTTATTATTTTGTAATAATTGACTGAGTAGATTGCATACACCAAACATATAGTATAACTGCTGAAATGTAACTGCATACATAAAGTAAACAATGCACATACATAAAATTAAGTACTCATGACACTAGTATTTTGATATTGCATAAAATCCTTGTTAGAAGGTACAAAATGAGGTGGGGATGAGACCCACAAAACTTCACTACTGTAGAAATAAAGTAGCTTGTTCAAGCTTACAAAGAGTGATCACTTCTGATGATCTTACCCTATTAGGACTAACAATAAGATCGATTAGATCTACCTCGTGAGAGGATTTAGCAACACAAAGTATGTGTGCACTCAATTAAGAGATTTACAAAAAGACGGTTAAGTCTACTCTGTTAAGAGACTTTGGGGTCTATTACAATTGTTAGAGAGTAACAAAAATTTGATCTGAAACATATACATTCTCAATATTGCTGATATAGATCCATTAAGTACATACAAAACATATTACCTCAATGTGAATGATAATACCTTGTGCTCTGTTCTGCTCGGTAGCCCTGCCTCTGTTCTGATAACTTAGTTACTGCAATGTAGTCTCTTTTCTTAAAACCCTTGTCTGATCTCTGATGTCTATAGTATAGTGGCTACTTGATCATTGCTTGATCAAAATACATTACAAAAATGACATCTATATAATAATATATATCAAACTTTATGACCTAATTAGGGCTTTACAATTACATCCCTAACCTAAGATCAATGGTATACATAATTTACCTTGATAATCTAAACAAAGTCAAGATATAAACAATTAACATTGTAAATCCATAATTAATGCTCTCCTCGATCATTGTAAACTGTTATTTAGGTTGTCAAAAAATTGTTACATAGAATGATGTGCCATAAAAATATTTATGTGTCCTCTGGTCCACTTGGTTAATGTTGTCTCTTGATGCTTAGTGTAGTTTGTGTATCTCGGTTATACTATTGTTCAGTTATACTGTGTCTCGGTGTTGTCTACTACTAGGCATTGTCTGTTTGCTCAGTTATCACTACACTCGGTTAACTTTGGGTGTGATCAGTGCTCTCGGTTAACTCTACACTTTAGTGATTATACCGACTATCTTGTTTGTGACTTTGTTACCGATTGTCCGTTTTATGTGCTTGATAACTAATGACAAATTCAGTGCTCATATGAAGTAATGGTTCATGCATATGTATTGTCTTTCTTATGCCTACTATTACTAACCAATGGGATGATTGTTAACATGCTAGCTATAAGTAGAATGGAAGGACCCAAATCTTCCAATAGGCAGTTTGTCTTTTCTAATCTATGTTATTTTTTCTTCTTGCCTTCTCTCATTAATATCTTGAAGTCTTTCAATGATGAGCGAAGAAAATAATGTTCAATTTCCAAAGGCAAAGGATCGATTGAGCATCCTCAAATTTGGATACAATCAACGATTAAAATCTCTTTTATTCCCTGACTCATGGTGGATGCCCAAAATTAATATATGAATCTAAAATATTTTAGATTTTCTTAAGATTGACTTCTCTACTATTTCGTATTATATTTTTGATTCCTTCAATAACCATTTTGAATACTTTCCTCCTTATACTTTGTTTTAATTCTAATGATTGGATAGTTACTTCTTATTATTTGTTGATTGTGGATGTTTTTCTTTTATCATTCATCATATTCAATGATATTCAGATTGGCATTTATTATTACTCTTGCATTGAAAATGTCTCTAGTTTATTCCTCTTATTTCTAATAAAAAAACTGCATATATATTGGAATGATTTTTGTATTTGTAAATCTCCTTGATCCTACGTATTTGTTTCCTGGTCGATGGAGATTGATTTAAAAATAGTTGAAGATTATTTTGTCTATTTTTTGAGTGATGAAAATAGACTGCAATTTATTCTTCCTATGAGCTTAAAATTTTCCTTTTATTAAATTTTTTTGGTTTAATTTTATTTTTTCTACCGAAAACTTTTAGCCATCTCCGAGATGGTCAATGCCCATTGGAAATGCGTTGACCATTTCTGAAGGTTCGGGGACACCTTTATGATTTTCTTTCCTAGGTGGGGATACCTTGGAATGTGCTTGAATCTTTGTAGATTGCTAAAAAATTCTCTGCTACAACTTTTCTCTCTTTTCTCTATTCTGTTATGTGATCACGGTGTGAACAAATGAGTTCACATCACTCAAATTTATAGAAAAAGACTTAGGGAGGTGCAATAAGTTCTCTTCACCAACCACTTGGTGAAAAAATATTATGCTCGGTTAACACTAACAATATTTTAGCTCAGTGAGTGTACCATATACTTGGTTTCCATAGCAACTTAGTCGTGTCTTCACATTTTCACCGACTGACATTTCTAACTCAGTACATATTAACCAACTCAGCAAGATCAAAATAATAAAAAATATAATACCATAGTGCATCTCAATTGATGCCAATTTGGCATATATACAATGAATATAGGAACTGATGTAAGATATAGTTTTTCAAAACATAGTTCCTTACCTGCTTGTATTTCTCAGTTGGAGATGGTGGAGCCACATAATCTATTGGATGAGGTGTCCCTAATTGTTGTGCTTGGTTCTGCATTATCATTTGATGCTCTCCTCCACATTTGATTTATGATCCTTACAATTTCATCATTTGTATTTCCATTTCCATAAGTGTTTATTCGGTCTGTACAATCTCTGTTTAAGTGACCGACTTTGTGACAGTGAGAACATGTCATACCAGAGTTTGACCAATTCCTATACTTGGTTTGCCATTATCTCATACAATTTTCTTCTTTATGTCCATATTTATCACATGTTGGACAACTAATACAAGTGTTATAGTCCCATGCATAAGCATTGCCTTGTCTTCTCGGTTGATTTACTTTTTCTTGTCCTTTAGGCTTACAGATTTGCTTTGTGTTCATCCTGCATGCTTGTGATCTATGGCCAAGCATGTTTCAATGTTGATAGTATTTATCCATATAGTTTCCTCTATGGTTTGTTCAACTTGGATCTCCACTCATGTGCTTGATGTCCATGCTTATTATAGTTATAGAAAATACAATTAAATTTAGGAGGGTTTCTAGGAATACCTTTTGGTTTTCTCCTGTAAAAAATTTATGTGTGGCCTGGTTTTCCACAGTGATGGAAAGAGGGCTTCTGAGCCTTCAAAATTGAGTATACATTCCTCTATTCATCTTGATTTGATAATTCTCCCTGCTTGATATAACTCAATCTGGTATTGTTGTTACATCCTCTTTGATAGTTCAGAAATTCATCCATTCTCTTTGTGCTTTCTTCAAATCTCTTAATCACTTCATTATTTTGTTATAAAATCTTCACATCATTTCTTAGTTTTTCATTTTCTTCTTTCAATAAACCAATATCCTCTATTCTCCTTACAAGTTCAGTATTCACTCGGTTTGCCTCATGATTCATAGAAACCACTTGATTGGTCATCGCAAAGTAATGTTCACTAAGTCTTAATATCTCAGATTCTTTTTCTTGTAAATTTTCATTCATCTATCTTCTGTCATCAACAACCATGTTTCTATATTTTTTAGCTTTCTTTGCATCGTTCAAGACTTCAACCATTCTAACCATTTGTGTATCTTGACTGATCTATAGTTCTTTCACTTGTTTCATAAGTTATTGATTTCTCTCAGATAGCTTTGATATGATTCCTTCAGATGCATTAGATATGCTACCAGATTCAGATCCAGGTGTGTCAAATGGGTCATGAATCTCTTCTTCATGACAATCAGTCTCATGACAGTGAAAATCCATGTCCTTTGTCTTAATCAACATCTCCCTGAGTTTCTCTTTGGCTTCCTTGTATTGTTCGACATAGACCTACCATTGTAACTTCTGATTTTTAATAGTTTTTTCAAGTCTATACCTTTCCATTGTAAGATATTTTCTCCCCAGTGATTAAACCTTCAAAACAAGAGAACTAGCTTTGATAACAATTGTTGGGATAATGGAGAGGTGTTTACTGAGAGGGGAGGGGTGAATTAGTACCCTTAAATTTTTTTAATCAAATCTTTGTAACCTATTGTTCTGTAATAATCGATTGAGTAGATTGCATACACTAAACATATAGTATCACTGCTGAAATGTAACTGCATGTAAAGTAAACAATACACATACATGAAATTAAGTACTCATGACACTTGTATTTTGGTATAGCAGAAAACCCCTATTAGAAGGTAAAAACTATGGTGGGGATGAGACCCACAAACCTTCACTACTGTGGAAATAAGTAGCTTGTTAAATCTTACAAAGAGTGATCACTTATGATTATCTTACCTTGTTAGGAGTAAAAAGGAGATCGATTAGATCTACCTCATGAGAGGATTTAGCAACACAAAGTGTGTGTGCACTCGGTTAAAATATTTACAAAAAGATGGTGAAGTCTACTATGTTAAGAGATTTTGGGGTCTATTAGAATTGTTACAGAGTACTAGAAATGTGATCTAAAATATATACAATCTCAATATTGTTGATACAGATCGATTAAGTACATACAAAATGTATCACCTAATTGTGAATGATAATACCTTCTTCTCGGTTCTACTCAGTAGCCTTGCCTCTGTTCTAATAAACTAATTACTCCAATGTAGTCTCTATCCTTAAAACCCTTGTTTGATCTCTGATGTCTATAGTATGGTGGCTACTTGATCATTGCTTGATCAACATACATTACAAAAATGACATCTATACATTTATATATATCAAACTTTATGACTTAAATAGGGCTTTACAATTACATCCCTAACCTAAGATCAATGGTGTACATAATTTACCTTGATCATCTAGACATAGGAGATATAAACAATTAATGTTGTAAATCTGTAATTAATGCTCTCCTCGATCATTGTAAACCATTATCTAGGTCAGAAAAAACTTGTTACATAGATTGATGTGCCATAACAAACTTTTATGTGGCCTCTAGTCCACTCACTTAATGTTGTCTCTCAGTGCTCGGTGTAATTTGTGTATCTTAGTTATACTGTTGTTCGGTTATACTATGTGTCTCAGTGTTATCTACTACTCGGTATAGTATGTCTTCTCGGTTATCACTACACTTGGTTAATTATGGGCGTGATCAGTGCTATCGCTTAACTCTCCACTTCGGTGATTATTACGACTGTCTTGTTTTTTACTCTATTACCGATTGTCCATTTTATGTGCTTTTTAACTAATGACAACTTCAATGCTCATATGGAGTAACCAAAGGATACACACACACACACACACACACACACGCACACATATGTATGTATGTATGTGTGTGTGTGTGTGTGTATATATATATACTTTGGTTGTTGTATTTAAAATCTTTCTTATGCTTTCTATTACTAACCAATGGGATGATTGTTAACATGCTAGATACAAGAAGAAGGGGAGGACCCAACTCTTTCAATAGCCAGTTTTTCTTTTCTAAGCTATGTTATGTTTTCTTCTTGCCTTCTCTCATTAATACCCTAAAGTGTTTCAATGATAAATGAAGAAAATAATGTGCAATTGCCAAAGGCAAAGGATAGATTGACTATCCTCGAATCTGGATACAATCAATGATAAAAAATAAAAAAATTCCTGACTCATGATGGATTCCCAAAATTAATATCTGAATCTAAAAGATTTTAGATTTTCTTAAGATTGACTTCTCTACTGTTTCGTATTATATTTTTGATTCCTTCAATAACCTTTTTGAATACTTTCCTCCGTATGCTTTGTTTTGATTCTGATGATTGTGATGACATGTAACTGATTAAATGTTTGAAGATGTTAAGTTGATCACCGAAATGCAGAAAGATAATGTAAGACATTAAATCAGTTAATGAATTGTATTGTCATTGATGTCAACTTGATATAATATAATCGGTTATAATAAAAGTTTCAAAGACTACAAATAATCAAAGAGGTAAATATTATTCTTTTAGTAGTGCAATAAAAGACAATCATTCACAATGTGACTTCAAACACCCATGGTCAGTGGACACCCATGGACAAAGATCACCGAAAGTCAATTCATAGTGTTTCCCAAGCAAAGTCACCAAGGATCATTAACAATGAGAAGAATTACAAGAATAATTGACGGCCAAAAACATAGTATAAACTGATGGAGAAGCCCGAGGAGAACTGGATTGTTGACCAAAGCTATCAAAGAGTTAAACACTAAAATTAACTTGAGTTTAGAAATGATCAAATATCTAGCTGGCAGAGCTAAATACTGACTTAACTGGTAGTTATCTTTGTTTCTATCAACAAGATAAAGCCAGAGATAAGTAATGGATTTAAAGATGTTTTGTATAGTTGGCAAGAAGATCTCTACGAGATAAAACATGAGTTTTTCTTTAAATCTAATCGGCGATAATTGTGGATCATGCCAAGATAGGGAAAATAAATAACCTAAAAATGGTGATATCATGTCTATAAAGAGACAACTCAATTCATTATGAATTGTGATGGATCAATAAATGAAAAAGAGGATGTTGAAGAGAAATTGATGAAGAGCAACTTCATACAGTCATGATCAATCAAGCTAAGGAAAGAGCTAAATTTTTCTATGGACACCAAGCAAAAAAGCACAGAATCACCGAGTAGAATCAAAGTGGAGCAAAGGTATAAGAAGAGATATATTGATCAGATTAGTTTTATGAGCTTACAATAGATCTGAAAATCTGCAAGTATAAGTTGTATGTGAACAGATCATACTATTTTAGTTTAACCATTGATTCAGAAAGTCTCTTAACCGAGCGGGATTTAAATAGCCTTTCTATATTGAGATACATCCCAAGGAGTATAAAAAAGTTTGATCATTGTTGATAAACATATTTTTATTTCCCAATTTAACTCTCAAATACTCAAATCTGAAAGAAACGATCAAATACCAAGAGTTAGATAATCTATCATCAGGTTGATAGATTTCCTTTGAATTGAAAGGTACATCTCCCTTATGGATGATATTCAATGAATTTTATTTAATCCTAAATTTAACTGGGTACATTCTTAACCTGAGAATGGAAGAGGAAAACCAAGCCAGCCCCAGACAGAACTAACTTGGGCAGTGAATTCAACCATAAACTTAGCCAAATCCAAGAACCTACATTTCATATGACTTCCCAGCATTGGTAATGCAGAAATGAAAACTATAAATGTAAATGCAATGAAACTAAAATGAAAATAAGATCAAACATTTTGACTCCTGCAAAGTGAATGGATGAAATACGTAGATTCACAACCTATTCCCCATTTAACTCCAAGATGCAAGACGATGCTTACAATACAAATGCAAAAATTATCATATTGAATAAAATCAAAGAAATTAATACTCAAACTCTCAGATTTGATGTAAAACTCCCTTTTATTATAAACATAAATAACATACTCAGACCATTATAATTTCACAACTTGTCTGTTAAATACATTCCAAAAATCCAAACATTTAATCTCAAAATGAAAATACAAAAGAAATGCTCTCCTTTACACAATAGCACTCCATCTCTGGGAGAAAAATGAACCCTTTTACAAGAAAAGAGTTTATAATAAATAGCATTCTTCAGCAATTGTTCTATTTCTCCTGATGAATTTTCAATTTCATAACTGATTCTTTTTGTCATTTTTTTCGGTCTTATGTATTTCTCTTTACATTTGATCCACATTCTTGAAAAGGAGATTAAAATCATTCCAAAATCATTCTTTTTCCCATGTGATAAGTGTCTCTTTCCTTTACTCATGCAACTAGGGAGCTTTCTTGATTACTCATCTTGTATGACAGCACAAATATATGGCCCCTTTTAAAGAAGAAAAACTACCATCTGTCAATATGTTCATGATGTGTCAACATGAATTTAATGTTTTAACCAACGTTGCCGATATATACTCTGGTATCATTTTACATTCTCCATATATTATAGATATGCAACTCAACTAATGATGTCTCAGCAGAGACCATTTCCGATGCCGATGCTTTCTCATGATATCTCTTCTCTGTATTCAACACTCCATTATATACTTGGCATTGAGTGGCAATGTATTCATCGCAGAGGACATATAGTGCCACTGGTATCTCCATGAATGACTGAAAGAATCTCAATAGCTTTGAATTCTATTTCATACCCACAAATCTGATCCTCCTAGTTATCTTCATATTTCTCTAGCAACCTGATTATAAAGCTTATAAAAGGTGGGAATCCTTCAAACTCTCATAAGGAATCATTGCAAAGGAGATAAAACCAACCTTTGCATCATATTTCCTATGCTTGAATACTTTTGTTAGCTTGAATAGTCCGATTACCTCACTTGTATGCAATTTTCCCCTTTTCGCTGGTTACGGGTGTTGAGGCCATGATTTCATGATCGATTGCTCTCATTTTCTTTTATACACCTGAGTAATAGATCACAGCCGCATTTGTATAATTGAAATTTCCTATCTTTATTCAAAATCCACCTTGGCATCTTTTGTATTGATTCACGTATTGAGCAGGGCCCTGTTTCAAATGCATGCGATCACTTCACTAGTGAAAATCTTGAGGAATGATCTTATCAGTTATGCTCGGCTTTGTGTACTCTGTTTCTACTGGGCCTCAACATCATCCATATTAATTTTTTCTTTCCTTCATTAATATATCCTTTCGATGCTGGTGACAAGGTGAGACGTTTCAAGCCTCGAGCGCTTTGCTTCATCACTCGAGAGCTTCATTCACTTTCTCTAACATCGATAAGAAAGAGTCTCCATTGAACTCCTATCAGCATGAACTCTGGGTATAGAACTAGATGTAAGTGGAACTTCAATAGATTTTTAGTAGGAACACATTCATGAGACATCATATCTTCATCCTTGCTCATTTCATCTTGAATCTACAACTAGAAACTGAAAACCATGAATAAAGAACAATTGTGAGCAAAGGAAATTAAGTTGTGTTGAAATTCTTGCACTGGATTTCAATATTAGACATTGTCTATTCTTTAATTCATGTCCGATCATAATATGTCAAGCACCTTTAGATTTTCACATCCATTCTACATACTCTGAACATTTTACGACAAAAGGAGGACTAAGATGAATAAAACAATTGATATGTTTCTGAAGTTTCTTGTATCCAGCTTCCATTAATGAAAAAAACACAAGAAATTTATGATTGTATTCATCGAACCATATTCCCAATGTGCTGTCTTTATTGGAATTTTCCCATTTGGCTTCGTTGTCACACCGAACTCATCATCTACCTCAAACAATTACATACAATGCATTAACTCTACACTCTATCATTAAAGCCCTATTGACGAAGTTCTATAACATCACTTTTTTGACCATGATGGCTGTGATCCATATCTATCCGCGTGCATGGATGTTCTCCCTCTGCACAATAATCAACTTATAATATGGAGGATGAGCTTTTACTTGTTAGATTTCTCTCCATGTTTGTGTTTATTGGCTTCACAAGAATCTGACCATGATTTCCAAAGTAAATTGAAATAACAAGAGGTCTCTACCAGCGATATGACCGAAATAGCATTCTGTGTCTTTCGACATGGACTTGAATAGAGTCTGATAATTGCATTGAGGTTCGGTATTTCCTTCATTAACAGAAATCAAGGGTGTCGAGAATCTCCATTTAACCGGTAGATGACATTGATGAAAACCAATGCATTCACGAAACTTGTATATCATCTCCCCTTTCTCAACATTGGCATCGATGTAGAATGATGTCAGGTTTTTTGAATTGTGTTTCTTCTGTTGGATATTACTTAGAAGCTGTGAGGACACCGTGTATGGAGATCGCAAATGCTCTTTGGGATGAGCGGGAAAGTGAAAATTCTTTCCTTGTAAGTTTGATAATCATTTTTGAGCACAACATAACTGTCTTAGCTGGAAATTGTTGCGGTCACCATGTTCTCTCATCAAAGCGGAATTCTTCTTATTGCCTTCATTGATCAAGTATCCCTTGAAGAAGACATATTGCCATCCTGTGTCATGGATTTCATGAAGACTCAATTCATCTCAGGGTACGTTGTAGCGTAATGGACTCATTACAAACTCTAGCTTGTTCACCATCACTTGGCGAATTTCCATTTTTGACTGCGCAATGCGCATCAAAATTTAAATTTTCAGCTTTACTTGTTTTTTGTCAGATCTTCACTTATTTTCTTCCCTCTGTCTCCTAGCAAGCTTAGGGCTTTCTTCATGCTCTGAGATGCCATCAATCCTTCACGTTGAAGTTGCTCTGATCATGCCAATTCTCTGTGGCATAAAATATGACATTGGCTTCTCCCTGTGGAAAACTTGAAAAGTGCTTCTCCTCTGTTCACTATAAATAAATTTTCATACGCAAGAGCTTCCAAGAGTATTTATTTTCATTTGCAAATCAATATTTAATAACAACTTAGATACTACATGATCATAGACAAAATTTACTTTCAACGCGAACAGGGGCATTGAAAACCACATTTGAACTTTGAAAATGAATCTAAGTTTTCATTTCATAGACTTCAAAGCAAATTTTTAATTCTCAACTAAGGTAATGAACTTTGAATTGGGGCATAGGAACTCTCACATCTGCATTAGAACTTTAGATCTTCATCCTTCATAGAAACATGTTAGGAAAAATGGAGAACACACTATGGAAAATGGCTTCAAAAGTTCAAAAAATTGGGGGGACTGGAAGTATGCCTACAACTGGCTCTAAATGGGGATTATGTGCTGTAAAGTGCATAAAGAATCTAGTATCTATGATTTGAAAGCTAGTGCCTTATCTATTGGGCTACAGAGTCTAGGTATAAATGAGACAATCAAAGAGCTGCTTCCCGAGAGGGCAGAGGGGAGCAAGGCCAAAACAAAAACTAAAAAATGAGAAAGGCTAAGTGTGTACGGTGAAATCTTCAATCTATTGGGAGCAAGCTCAAACATAAAACATTAGTGGGTTAGCACATATAATCGATTCAAAAGCACATGAAAGAGAAAGAAAACAACAAAGAACTCAACATAACATGGGATTGAACTAAAACAAGTTAGCACCCTGTTTAACTTGTTTGATTTGTTCTTTTGATGGAATATAGGTGTGCTCTCTAAAACACACTAAATATAAAGGATCCCCAAATGGAATGCAAGCATGGAAACAAATGAAGAAATTCAAGAGCTAGTATAAGAAACTAGTCTCAAATCTTTCAAATGACGATCTAAACTAGCTATGAAGTTGATATGCATATACTAGATTGAAGCTAAGATTCATTCACCAAATTGAAGCCTAACATGTGATATCTATGTGAATTAAGCATGAAAGAATAAAAGCATATGAAAACATGAAATCTAGAGCTATGTTAGCATAATAAAAATCCAAATATGAGAGATGCAAAATGAAGAGGAGAAGGCCTCTATTTATATAGTTTTTGGAGAGAGGAAGAGGCTTGGATGAAGTGGCACCTATGTGGCATCCACATAAGAGCCACATAAGGGACGCATAGGTTTGAAAAGATTGCCAATTTTGAGTCAAAATTGGCATTTAATATTGAGTAGCTCAATATTTCCAAGTGGGAGACAAACTTGTAAGAAGAAATTAAAGAGGAATGGGTGACCTTTTTGGAGAGAATTTCCCCATTTGGGCGAGCATTCCGTTAGCCTTAAAAAGGTTAGGAATCACCCTTTAAGAAAGATCAGAGGATAGCTAGGTGGGGGAATATGCTTAGGAAATGAGGTGATGGGAGTAGGGTAGGAATAGGGTAGGCTGTCTAGGTTGGATTAATAGGTTCCTAGCTAGGTTTAGATTATAATTCAAATTAGATTTGAATAAATCATGGTTTAGAAGAATTAGGAATATTGAGGATTTAATAAATGTAAATATATAAAAAAGGGTATCTCATGAGACAAATGTATTTTAAATGAAATACACTAGAATAGTATTTAAGCTATTGATAAATACTAGCAAATGAAACTATTTAATTGATTGAATTAAATAGTTAGAGGAATAAGAGGGAAAATAATATTAATATTTTTGGACGTCTACATTTTTCCCCTCTTTGACATGGTGTCGCAAGTGACGTTATGTCAAAGAAAACAAAATGAGTTTCCCCAGAGGAAAAGGGTTTCTAGGAGTCGTGCTGAACCAACGACGGTACGGGGTTGTGCCCCCTCAAGAAAAGAACACAATGAAGATGACGTTGTGGAATTTTCTCAAAAAAGGGCACAACGGGCAGGAGGAAGAGAGAGGGTGGAATAAATAGAAGCCTTTTGAAATGCAAGTAAGAATGCAGGTAAGAATGCAAATGAAATGAATGCAACTAATGAGTATTGGGGATCCATTTGTGTGAAAAGTATGGAGAGCACATCCAATTTTGATATTGCAATAGGAGGTATGCATCAGGTGTTAGAAAACACAGATGACAAGATTCGTTTACATGGACGAGACACTCAAACAAAAGCACACTACAAAGACACATGTATCAATATTTACTAATCACAATGCACCAAGATATAGCAGATCGAGGTAGCTGTGAGTAGGCATAAATCCACACAAAAAGATAAAATCAATAAAGAAGGCCTCATGACCAAGTAGTCATTTGGTCCAAACTTCTTTCCATGAATAGGATCGATGTTGTGAAGGATTTGATAAGCTGACACCAGAAGGATGCATCCTGATGGACAAGGATTGGATTTGATTGGATGAAAAGAGATTCGCTGGCAAAAGTTGTGAACAGGATGGGGAGCAAGGACAATTTGTCATAAAACTAATTTTGTGTAAAATATGTTCGCGGGTGCAGGAGTCAAAACGTCTCTAAAAATTGATAAACAAAACGATGCGGAAAGAAAAAATTGTTTATTGCAATATTTTTGAGAATATCTGATTTTTTTAAAATTTTTTTGGATTTTTGAAAATTTTTAAATATTTTTGGGATTTTATGCATATTTGAACTGTACAACAAGACGATTGATACAAAAAATATACAGGGGAGGGAGAAAAATGGGTAGCGGAAAATTTTTGGGGACCACGGGGGCTATAAGAGGGGTTGGGGGGCTTAAGAAAGGTCATTTGTGAATAGTGAATAGTGAAAACTGAGCTCTGGAGTGAAAAATGGCTGACGAGAGGATGAAGGGGCAATTGGGGAGCGTGTGCGCACACACGAGAGGCCCGCAGAGCACCGGTGAGTGACCTATCTAGGACCTTTCATTTATTATTTTTGAAGTTATTTAATGCTTTGGGATGGGTTAGGGGGCAATAAATGCTGGTGTTTAGGGTTGCAGACCAGAGATGCCAGTTTTTGAACCGGCATCTCCGAGGACGTCGATCCCCAGATCGACGTCTTCCAAGACACTGATCCTCAGATAGGCATCTCCATAAACGTCGATGCCAGATCGACGTCTTTTAAGACACCAGACCCAGACCCATGTCTGCAAAGATGAAATTCTGTGGGAATGATGGTAGAGACGTCGGTGTACGAACTGGCATTTTTGGTTGAACTGGCATCTGTGCCTAAAAGGGCAGATGTCAAGGGGAAGGGGAACAAAGGGACTCGGTGGGGGCCGAGGATGGGTCAGCAAAAGACCTAGGGATAAGATGCCCCAATTTTGGGAGGGATCATGTTAGGACTAGAAGAAAAAGGGGTTGACATGGTGGATTTTAAAATTGGCAAGAGCAGTTCCCACCATTGGGATCGGGGGAGCACTGGCCGCCGACCATGGAGTTGGAGCCATAGCTCACAAAGGATGAATGGGGTTTGTTAGTTGTAGTTGGGTTGGACTATGTGCCCTGTTGGTTGAGGCTACGGGTGCACAATGGGATGATGACCACATTGATTAAGTGGTGGCACAGCGATACCACCATATTTCACTTGCCTACTAGAGAGGCGACTATCACCCTGGAGGACACCTGGCAGATCCTTTGGATACCCATCCAAGGAATGATTCCTCAGTACCGGTTGGAGGATAGTGACCATTTCATGGAGATTTATTTCAGGTGGCCGATGAGGTGAATTCCCACATAGAGGACTTGGATGTCCTGGCAGCTAGCCATCGACAAGAGGTTACGACAGATAGCCCTATATCTGGCAGGATTGATTGGTGGGCGTATGCTAGCTGACCTGGTGGGATATGGATTTGGCATGGGATGGGAGAAAGTACTACTAGAGATGTTAGAGGAGGGGACTTCTTATTGCTAGGGGTATGTTGTCCTTAGATAGTTGTACCATGACCTACACATGGTTGCATACCATGGAGTGCGCAAGATGGGTACATGAGGGACATTGATATTAGTGTGGGCTTGGGAGCATATCGTAGTGTTCTGGCCTATGAGGGTGCGAGACGTACGATAGCTGGGAGAGCCCTATTCTTGCAAATATAGCTTTCCCTTGAGATACACCTGCGTCGGTCAAACCAGCTACTGGTAACAACTTTTAGATGAGGTACAGGTTTTCTGCTGGACCCCATAAGGACTATGTAAGCCATGGGGGGCTATGGATAGGGAAGTAGGAGTGGAGAAGGGATTTGAGGATTTCCTATACCTATCATATGTTCAAACATATTACTTTCTACTAGGGAGGACCATCCACCAGATAGAGAGGTATAGACCATCGAGGGTGATGAGACATTTTGGGCTACAGTAAGGGGTGGTGGCAGAGGATGCCTTACATCCTCATGTGACCAGGGAGGTAAGTACCTGGGGGAGATATGGAAATGCACTTAGAGTGAGGGAATCCTAGAGGGACATTGTGCAGCTAGACTTTGTGGCACGTCCTGATGTCACAGATGTAGGGATGACTCCAGCGTACGCAACATGGTGGGCTACACACACACCATTGTGCACCTTATAGATCCCTCTTAGGTGGCTTCTCACGAGAATCCGATAGGTGATATGGATGTGGATGATGGGACTGCTATAGGAGGTGCCCTAGAGACCTCGGTAGAAGGTTAGAGGAGGAGACCACAAAGACATGTTAGACCTGGTAGAGAGGCATAGGCAGGGGCTGGACTAGATCAAGGGCCATAGGGGGCCCCACTAGTACAAGGAAAGGTACAGGCACCACAGGTGCCATAGTAGGTATAGGTATAGGTAACCTAGATTTTGGCATAGGTACAAGGGCCATAGGGGCTACCAGCGGGTTTCATTGCGCAGGAGACTCATGATGTTGTCATCACTGAGCGAGACAGCCTACAGACAAAGTACGCGCGACTGTAGGGGATAGTAGGCATGGCCCAGGTGTCCAAGACCAGTCTCCAGATAGAGATGACCCGCATACACAAATTATTAGCTATGGAGACAGTGCGAGCAGATAGGGCAGAGGGGTCACTGGATAACCTATAGGGCAGGGTTGACTCGAGAGATTTTTCCATGGTTGATTTGACACAGGATGCTACAGAGTTACTTACTGAGATAGGTATAGTGACAGACCAGTTGGATACTCTGACATTGCAGCTGGAGCAAGCCATGGAGTAGATCTTGGCATTGACCTTAGAGAGGTATGCAGCATAGCAGCAGGCTGAGACATACAGGGTTGAGCAGAATATTGCCAAACAGGCAGCCGTTGCAGGTGGGGCTAGGTAGGTTGTGGCCGAGGTGTTCATGGCTCATAGAGATGTGAACAAGATAGGCATTAGAGGCATCCCACTATCACACATTGTATCATCAGCTAGTTCCTGGGGGAAAGAGGCGAGATTACTTAGAGAGGTCTCAATCGTAGAGCAAAGTGCAGACCTCAGCATCACAGGGATCTGTGAGCATGCCACCTTGTCTGCCACAAGAGCAGGGAGGTGGATCTGCACAGCCACTGGAATGATTCAATAGAGGATCATGTGACACATATTTTTGTATTTTTAGATATACATGTATATTGGCACCAAGGTGCACGTGATGTATTTTATTGATGATAGACATATGTACTTATGGACATTTGATTTATATATGATCGATGAGGACTCTTGTGATGCCATGGTGTATGCATTATATGCGGTGATCTTTTTGATGCATATGCCTATATGATTACTAACATTTGGTGTTTGCAGGATGTGATGTATATGTATGGCCTATTATGGATGCAGGATGGTTTCATGATTATGTATATATGATGTATGACTTATGCAGGGTGGATGATGCTATATATACGATGTACTGACATGTGTGGATGCAAGATGTGATGTGATTTTAGGATGTATACAAATGTATATATGTTACATTTTATGAATGTGTATATAGATGCATCTAAATGGTTTGTTTAACAATGCAAGACTAAAATGAATCTAAATGAATTATGCAAGATATGAAATGAATCTAAATCAATTATGCAAGATATGGAATGAACCTAAATGAATTAACTATGCAAGATAATGAGTCTAAATGAATTAAGAAAGATATGGAATGAATCTAAATGAATTAACTATGCGAGATTAAAATGAATCTAAGTGATGCAAGATGAATTTAAATGATGGATTATTATGCAAAGTTCTAAAATGATACTAGCTATGTAATGAAATGATTGACTTAATGATGATCAATGCAATTTAATGATGGACCAAACATGATGATGAATGTGAATTGAATGATGGATCTAATGCAATCTAATGAATCTAAAATGATGAATAATGAAACTCAATGACACATACAATAATGATACTAGAGGAAATGGACGTGATGAATGCAATGGGTGTAATAGGACTCATAATTTTTGGGTGTGTCATAATCAACTGATAAACTAGATAGGTGGACTATGGAGGATCAGGCAGGGAATGTTAGCAGGACAATGACACAAGATGTTAGCGTGATGGCGAGGAGATTGAATATGTCACAAATATACAAGGATCAAAATGATAAATTAATTACAAGTGATTAGTTACAATGATTAAGTACAAAGGTTGTTGCCGAGATTTGATTGGGTCATGTTGTTTATCTTGATGTGCGTGATAGTGTAGTATGTTGATTGATTAGTTCAAGAGGAAAGATACATCCTATGAGAACCCAAAGATGATGATGATCTAGATTTAAGTTGACAAGAGGAAGGATAAATCCTCAATAGACTCATTTCTAGAAAGATGGGACTCACCAAGTTGATTGGTCAAATGTGCACTGTGATCAAACTGTAGAACCAACATAGGATTTGAATAGCATAACTGTATCATTTTCTACTGAGGACATTAGAAATATATAGGACTAAAGCTTAGGGATTGGGATAGTACAATGTTATGGACAATAATATACAAGATTATGTGTACAAAATCTCAAGATACGAGATAGGAGGATCACTTTAGACTAGTGTGTATGATATGCGACCACCTAGGGAATATGGGAAATGTAGAGGTTAGTGGAGATGTGGTGCTGGTGATGGAGGGAAAAAAGAGTTTTATAGATAATGGAGAGGTCCATTATGTGTGACGCCTATTTCCATGTTTTCATCACCCATACTTGTCCAAGGTGCCTGATTGCCAAGTTTTCACCATTGGACGAAAGTTTTCTCTTTATTTTTTGTTTTTTATTTATTTGGATCTTTTTGATGTTTTTTATATTGCCCAAGTGCCTATTTTCCAGGTTTTCACTGGGACAACCATTTTTTTAGCTTCATTTTTCTTCTTTTTTAGAGATTTTTTCAAGACTAGTTTACATTGTTTTTGTGCTTTCTTCAGGAATTTTTATACTTTTTATGGATTTTCTCATATAACTGGAATGAACAACTAGCTATCAGATATAGAATTGCCTGAGATGAATGATGTTGATAGGATCAGCCAATGGTTCTCCTTTAGGAGTAGAGAGTTGATATTCCCCAGAACCAAAGCATGTAGTGACAATGTATGGGCCTTTCCAGGTGACTTCAAACTTGCCTTTCTTTTCTCGATCTGTACCCACTTTGTGATTTTCCTTCAGCACAAGATCTCCCACCTAGAACTGGCATGGGTGGACCTTCTTGTTATAGTTCCACTTGAGTCTATTCTGGTAAAAAATCAAGTGATTATAAGCTTGCTGGTGCTTTTCATCTAGTAGATCAAGCTATGTGAGTCGCGCCAATCGGTAATCTTCATCATTAATCAGGACTCTTAGTGATACCCAGAGCGATGGTAATTCGACCTCAATTGGTAAGACTGCTTCAACACCATAGACTAGAGAGTATGGAGTAGTGCAAGTAGGAGTGCGGTAGGAGGTGTGATATACCCAAAGGGCAGGGTTGATCTAGAGATGCCAGTCACAACCAATATCATTGACAACTTTCTTGAGGATTTTAAGGAGGATTTTATTAGTTGCCTCAGCTTGGCCATTACCTTGCGGGAAATACGAACTGGAGAAACGGTGATGGATATGGAGGCGAGCACATAAATCACTGATGTGTTGATTTTCAAATGGTGTACCATGATCTGTGAAAATGGTGGAGGGTATGCTAAAGCAGAAAACAATGTGATAGAGGATGAATTTGGATATCTGGACACCAGTAGTGAGGGTGAGCAAAATTGCTTCAACCCACTTTGTAAAGTACTCCATTGCTGTGATTATGTACTTGTGGCCTTTAGAAGAGAGGGGATTAATCATACCAATGAGGTCAAAACCCCAACAAGAGAAGGGCCAAGGAGCCACAATAGGTCTGAGGTCTTGGGCAGGAGCATGAATCAGATTGGCATGTTATTTGCAAGGTAAGTACTTCTTGACAAACTCACAAGCATCATGTTCCATTGTAGGCCAATAGTACCCTGTATGTAAAATTTGCTTGGCTAGGACCATGCCACTCATGTGGGCACCATAGATTCCACCATGTACCTCTTATAAAGCCTAGACAACTTTGCTTTCATCTAGAAATCTAGAGAGCATGTTGTGTTAGCCTCGACGATAAAGGGTATTAGCTATGAGGGTGTAATGGGATACTCTGCGAATAAAGTTTTGGCATTGGGTTGGAGTGAGATGAGGGGATATGATACCATTTTGTACTTAAGCTTGGATATCAAGGTACCACAGGAGCTGAGGACCAACCAAGACACATATGCAATTCAATTCATCATTCTCATAAGCGGGAGCATGAAGTTGCTCAACTAAGAATTCATATTGTGTAGACTCGTGAGGAATCTCTAAGAGGGAGCCAATTGTGGCCATTGCATCAGTAGCCTTGTTCTACAAATGTGGTACCTATGTTACCTGTAGATGGAGGAAGTGTTCTTTCAGTTTGTCAACCATCTGCTTAAATGGTGTGAATTTGTCATCTTTGGTTTGATATTCATCTAGGACTTGTTTGATAATGAGTTGGGAGTCACCAAAGACGTGCATATCTATGATGTTTCATTCTATGGCCATGTAGAGTCCTACAATTAGTGCCTCATATTCTGAAATGTTGTTTGTGCAGGAAAATCCCAATTTGAATGACATAGGGATGTAGTCACCTTGAGGTGTGACAAAAAGTATCCCTGCCCCGACACCATGAGCTATGTAGGACCCATCAAAGTAGAGTTTCCAAGTTGGTTATTCTTCTATCATGTACAAATGTTCATCTAGAAATTTTGTGACCAAAGGATAAGCATCTACCAATGGTGCTTCTACTAGATGATCTACAATGACTTGCCCTTTAATGGCTTTTCTATCGACATATTGAAGATCAAACTCACTTAGTAAGATAACCCAATTTGCCATTCAACCTGTGAGTGTAGTCTTGGAAAGTAGGTACTTGAGAGGATCCAACTTTGAAATGAGCTTGGTTGTATGACTACGCATATAGTGGCAAAGTCTTTGAGTGGTGAAGACCACTTCCAGACATGCTTTTTCCATAGGAGAATAATTGAGCTCATAACCCACTAAGGTTCGACTGATATAATAAATAGCTCTTTCTTTTCCTTCATCATCCAATTGAGCAAGGAGTGACCCCAGTGCTATGGTAGTAGAAAAAATTTATAGGATGAGTGGTTGACTAGGTACAGGTGGTACCAAGAAGGGTGGATTAGCCAAGTATTCTTTGATTTTGTTGAAACTTTTTTGACACTGAGGATCCCACTTGAATGTGTTATCTTTTCACAGGAGATGAGTGAATGGTTGGCACTTGTCTGCTAGTTGAGAGATGAAACAATGCACAAATTGTAGCTTCCCTTGGAGGCAGCATAGTTGTTGAAGTGTTTTTGGTGGAGGCATCTCTATGATATCTTGTACTTTCTTTGGATCTATTCCAATGCCTCGTCTAGATACAATGAACCCCAGGAGTTTGCCTGATGTGACTCCAAAGACACATTTCTTAGGGTTGAGCATTAAGAAATAGTGTCCAATTCAGTCAAAGATGCATTCTAGAACATCTAGGTGATCTTCCCTCTTAACTAATTTTTCCAAGATATCATCCACATAGTCTTCAAGAATCTTGTGGATCATGTCATGAAAAATGACAGTCATGGCCCTTTGATAGGTTGCCCCAGTGTTATTTAAGACAAAATGCATCATGTTATAGCAGAAGGTGCCCCAAGGGGTTGTGAATTTTGTCTTATGCTAATCTTCTTCTACAATGTAGATCTGATTATATCCAGAAAAACCATCCATGAGTGAAAACATCTCATGTCCTACTGTGAGATCCACAATCATGTCTATGTTTGGCAAGGGGAAATCATCCTTGGGACATGCCCTATTGAGATCTCTGAAATTTGTACATATCCTGATTGATTTATCAGGCTTAGAGAGGGGAACCATGTTAGAAATTGAGTCAGAATAATCAATGGGGCAGATGATCTTGTCTTGGAGTAACTTTTCTAGCTCCTCTTTGACAAGTAATGCCACTTTAGGGTGCATCTTTTTGAGCTTTTGCTTAACAGGTTTGATGTTTGAATCTACTGCTATATGGTGAACCACCAAGTTGGGGTCTAATCCTGGCATGTGGGAGTAAGACCATGTAGACTTGTTGATGGATTCCTTTAATAAAGTGACAAGATCACTTTCTTATGCTTCAGTTAGAGATGCTGCTATGTATGTGATGGTGGGATTCTCTTTGGTACCCAAGTTGAAAGGTTTTTCTTCTTCAATGAGAATCAATGACTATTTAGGCCTATAATCACGGATCAGAGGAAGAGGAGAATCTTTATCCTCTGGCACCTCAAAGAGGTTTTCACCAGGGGATACACCCTTTGTTTTTAATATTTTATGATTAGATAGTGCCCCATAGGGGTTTTCTCTAGGGGATCAATTTTTCTCTCTCTCTTTTTTTTTTTTGTTTCATTTTTGCGGTTGAAGTTATCCTCTTCCCCAAAGTATGCCTTTGGGTCTAGTTTGTAGACATATGTTGAGTCTTGCCCCCAGTCATTGTTTTTCTCAATTGGTCCCATAAAGCTTAGGAGTGCATCCTCACTTTGGACCTCTTCAACATGCACCACACTTGGTTAGTCCCAATCTATGAGTTTAGGATGGCGAAGGGGAAGGTCAATGAAGAGGATGGAAATTTGTTGCAAGATAAAATTTCCCAGGAATGTTTCATCATCGAAAACATTGTCATAGGCTCTCACAACTTTCTCTTCTAGGATATCTTCGATGTCAATGATTTTTCCCAGGGATAGACAAGAGGCAAAGATATTTTCATTGGTTCCCCCATTCGTGTCAGAGCCCATGCCAAGGCCCAGGTGCGTTTCTAGTCGGGTAGGTATAATAAGATCTTTCATACCTTGCTCATCATAACAAAGGCCACCTCCTTGGTAGTTCCATTTATTTGTCACCAGTTTGTGAGTTGTGGGGTACTTATCTTTGAAGTAATTGAGGCGACTTGTGTCCTTGGGTGGTGGATCTTTATATAGCCTTTGGTTGATGTTTGGTGTCATTTCCTGGCTAGTCAAAGTACCTTTTGAGATAAAAGTTGTAGGACCAAATTGTAGTGCCTTGGTTGTCTCTGATTCTGTCTTGCTTAGATTAGGTTGGTGGCCTTGAGTGTGTGGATCAATTGGTAGCTCTTCAACTGCGAAGGCATCAAAAAAATTGTACTCACCACAACCTTTATTGTTGATCTTGACCGTGGATAAGGTGAAAGAGAGGGTTGTTTCTAGGTCTGAATGGGTTTGAGATGAACTCGCGACAGAAGTACCAATATCGATCCTGGGACAGTGATTGGAATGTGGAAAGGATGTTTCCAACACATTGCAGTATGTGAAGGGCTTGGGATCTGCGCGGATGGTGATCTCAGTGTTGTTATATGGGAATTTGATGCACTGATGGTAGATGGAGGGAACATCTTGCATAGAATGAAGCCATGAGCATCCAAGGAGGATGTTGAAGGGAAGGTCAAGATCAACAACATGACATAATGTATCCTAGATAACTGGTCCCACTTGAATGGGAAATGATATGGTACCTTCAGAAGTATGCTACATATTATCATATGCATTTATTGTGATGACATCATTTGTTATATCAGCTTCACTGCAACCCAACTATTTTATGAATATTAGAGTACACAAGTTCAGGGCCGAACCATTATCTATCATGACCTATTTGATGGAAATTTTTTTAACCATGATAGCGATATGGAGTGGGAGATTATGATTGAGTTCTTCTAAGGGCATGTTAGTTGGTTTAAAGGAGACCCCATAGGATGCAGATAGGTGTCCAACAAGATTTTGGAATTTAGTAAGGTTGATGTTACTGGGAACACGGGATTCTTGCAAGGCTTTATTGAGGATCTCTTGATAGGTGGGTGATGTGCGGAGAAGATACAGGATGGAAATTTGGGCTGGAGTATTCCCTAGGTGTTCCAAAATGTTGTATTGGGTCCCAATAGATAGGGCAGGACCAGCACCTGCGACTTTTATCCTACCTCTACGAGTGGTGATGGCGCATTGGTAATCAACACCCTTGACATGGATGACATTGACAAAGGACTAGACTTGGGATATGCAGCCGATGAGATTATCGTAGTTGATATAGGCATTGGTATAATATTTTTTTTCAATGTTTTCTACTTGTTTACCCTTCCCTTGATCAAAGGACTAAGTAGGATTTCTTGGACTTGTACCTGAAGTGTGTTTAGGGAATGCATTTTGATAAATTTTAAGGCCCATGTTTGGAGATGATTGGGAAGGAGAGTCTACTTCAATCTCCTTGCAGTCAATAAAATCCTGAATATAGTGTTTTAGCTTCATGCATTTGAGGGTGGTGTGTCCCTTAACATGGTGGTATTCACAATACTCATTTTCTTTATACCAAGCTAGCTTAGGACTTGAGTCATCAAATGGCTATGTTTTAGGATACATGACTTGGTTAGCATGGACCATCTTATGAAAGATGACATCTATAGGTTCACCCAAAGGGGCAAATGTGCGTTGTGGCACATTCAAAGTGTGAGGTCTTTGTTTTCCATGCATGACTGATATAGCATTTTTCTGATTCATAGGACCTGGATAGTTGTGTGGATATGATATCCCTAGAGGAGGATAGATAGCCGCACCTTGAGGGTGCATGTTTTGCTGATAAGTCAGTTTGGAATACATGGGATTGGGTTGTTGGTACATAGGAGGAGGTTGAGGGTACATTGGTGGTGCTTGTTGATAAGTCTGGGTAAGTGCATTAGGACTGGCTACCACAACCTGAATGTGTTTGGTGTCAGTGGCTCCATCCATTACCACATTTTTGTTCTTGTTCTTGTATCATGATCGATCATTGTTATGTTTTTCAAGCTGGGATTCTCTATGGTGCTTGATGGCACCCTCTTCTACAAGCCCTCATTCAAGATTCATACCTTTGATTCTAATGTCGTGATAAGTTTGTATACAGTTCATGCGCATGTGATAGGCAAGCTTAGGATGGAGGTTGTTAATGAATATTTTTATAAGATGTTTCTCTTGGGGTTGGTAAGACAACCTTGTAGTAAGCCCTTGCTAGCGCTGAAGATAATTAGCCAGGCTCTCTCCTCCCTTTTGTTTGGAATTGCATAGGTCAAGGAGTGAGAGCTCATTTTCAACATTATGTGCGTATTGGGCCTCAAACTTTGCAGATAATTTTGTGAAAGTTGAGAATGTGCTGTAAGGAATTTTGTAGAACCACTCAAGAGTGGTTCCCCCTAAGCTTTTGGGAAATAGTCTCATGAGGAAGTTATCGCTATAGGCCTCTTCTTGGCAGGTCATGTAGAATTCTTTAACATGACTCAAAGGATCTCCCTTTCCCTGATATTTATGAAATTTGGGTGTCTCAAAATGCTTGGGGAAGGGTATGGAAGTGAATTTTTTAGCCTCTATCCCAGCTTTTAGCTCCTTGAGAGCATTCTTCATTTCCTCCCATTCATGATTGATTTGCGGGGGGATTGTTAATCGTGATTACATGGTTTCCTTGAACCTGATATGGATTGAATGGTGAATATGGAGGATTCTGTGGGGGATATTGTTGTGTTTGATATGATGGTTACTAGTCAACGCATATGAGCTGTTGTGGTGGAAGTTGTGGTTGAGGGGAATATTGCAGTGGAGGAGGTGTTGGTGCTTGATAAGATTGTTGCAACTGCTAGAAATATGCTTGTATTTGCTGCGGCATTTGATAGGTGGGATGAGCCTGTTGTGCACCTGCATAGGATGGAGGATAGGTGTTTTGCAGTGAAATGCCCCCAGTGGGAACAATGAGTTGCTGTGGAGGTGGAATTGTTTGTGATGCAGCGGAGGATGGCATGGCTATGTAATTGGCAGAATGAGTTTGTTCTTGTTGCATGGGCTGGATGAAAGGATTAGAAAACTGTTGCATTGGTTGTGCCATGAGGGGATTTTCCCCCTGTGTTTGTGGTTGTGGCTGCAGTGTAGTTTGGATGGTTGTCTGTGCTGCTACGAAGGGGTTGATTTATTGCTATTGTGCTTCAGATGTGAATGGGTTGGTGATTTTTTTCTGCGGTTGTTGTTGTTGGGATGGTTTTTTCGTAGATTATTGTTGTTGAATCGATTGTTGTTGGATAGATTATTGTTGTTCGATAGGTTGTGGTTGCTACTGTTGGATAGGTTGTTGTTGTTTTTGTTGGATAGGTTGTTGTTGCTGCTATTGAATAGGTTGGATGGGAATTTGGGGTACGACGAAAAGGGTTCGTGGATGGTTGTGGTATGGGGGGATTTGGGTTGAACAATGTTTGAGATAGAACTATTGGCATTCATTATGATTGCATTGTTGGTGGAGCGGGAAAAGTGGACCCTTGTGGAAATAAGGGTTGGTTATAGGCATTGGTAGGTGGCATACATGTGGTGAAGAAAGGAGGAATAGGCATGAAGACTTGGGTGCTTTGATTTTGTGAACTGGTTGTTGCACTTTGAACAGGCTGAGTAGGAATGGATGAAATGGTAGTTTTCAGTGTGCTAACTGGTGGTGGTGAAAAGTTTGCAATGAATGTTGGGATTGCTTGTGAAAGAGGAGTGACTGTGGCTGGCAGAGGTGTCTGCATAGTGATAGGGGGTATTTTTTGTGTTGCTGATGTGGCATCAGGAGGTGGGTCTCCCAAGGTAGATGAGGGTATTGTGTGCATGATGGAGGGTGGAATAGACGGATGAACTACTTGCGCGATAAGAGTTCCCACTTGTAGGGCTCATTCAAGTGTATCAAAAATTTCATTTCTAGTGGGATGAGGATGTTCCCCTAGAAGTTCCATAGGTTGTGTGACAAGTGTGGGTATAATCCAAGGTGGGAGTTGAAATCCTTGTTGTTGAATGTCCAAGAGTGCCTGATTGCTATTGCGTCCACTCATGGCATTTATCATGTGGACATGCGTTGGATGGTTGATAAATTTTTCAATGGTACTCAGAGTGGGAGTTTCATTAGTGTATACCCAGATATGTTCAATTTGATTGTTGGGCTGAGGTACATAAGTAACCCTGGCGTTGGTTTTGTCAATTGTAGGATTAGATTAGCTAGCGGCAAGGTTAGGATCCATGTTCTTCCTCTTCTTAGTGGCTCGTGTGATAGGTCACATGCAATGAATATCCTAAAGGAATATGGCATGCAAGATGTGATGCAAAAGATGCACCTAGGAAGCTAAGGGTGATGATGCTAGGGCTAGGATGTGTTTAAGATGATGAATATGCTCCTAAGGACTAAGGATAACTTGGTGCATGCATAGATTAAGGGTTGCTTTCCCTAATGTAAGATCAAGCGGATATGATTGTCTACCTAAGATAGAACTTTGGTCTTCGGTGAACGAGATTCTTTCGAACCAACCTTTTGATCAAGGTGATGAGGTTATAAAAGACAAAGGAGATTATCCTAAATGATGATTAGTTTAAGGACATTCTAGGATGGGGTTTGATTAAGATGTAGGTTTTTAGCAACTCAAAAAGGGGATGCAATACCAAGTGAGGGATATTATCAAGGATGCTTTGGATGATGATTAGGATGACACTAGGTTGATTAGGATTGATTTGATTTATGTAAGATCATGCTAGGATGAGTGTGTGATGTGTTCCTAAAGATGACAACCTAAGGGAGGTCCTAAAATGCAAGCTAAGTGAGCTTAAGAAGAGGAGGAACTTTCGTTTGTTGTGGTAAACTGAGTAGTCATATTGTTCAAATCCAAAAAAGCAGAGTTTAGATGATATTCGCCCATGAAACGAACAACTTTGTTGTTATAGATCACTTTGTCAAATTCTTCCCATTTATGAATCTCTTGTTTGATGGAATCAGTGATGTGTTGGTACTTGGTAGCCTCTTAGGTTGTGTTTTTCTATTCTCTTTACACGGGTGGTAATGAATTTTTCACCTTCTTATGCTTCTTGGAATCGGTCATGTCCTGTAAATAGATCCGATCTTGCATGAATAGTTGGAGGTTTTAGGACATATCTCGTAAAAGACCAAATTCTAAAATTTAGAGCCTAAGGTAATCTTTGCAAAGGGACTTTGTCTTGATAATCTGGCAAAAGTTTGATCTTGTTATGATTTTCAATAGATTTGTTATGTGGCAAGAACCAATTTCAGCATAGTAAAACTGGAAAATAACAAGGATGTGTCTGAAAACAATCTGACAAGGGACAAATCAACCTTGAAGGATACAAGCACGTGATAAATTTGAATGTTGGGTATTTCATTTGTGTTTTGGATTTGCCAATGTTCTTAAAGCACTTCAAGCACAAAATCTACCTAAGGAATTGGCATAGCATGAAAATACTTTCTCATAAGCTTAGGCACACACACAAGAGCTAATCAGAATATGGCCATCACCAAGCATGCAATGGATCCATTCATGACGTTGTATTATCCGGTTCCAAACGCTCAGGGTGGCACAAATGTAGGAGTGATCTTGGGGAAGTTATTATCTTCCTTGCACAAGCATTATCACCTTTCGGGGGTGTTTCAGGTAGCTTCTAAGCTGAGAGTGTTTAGTAAGGTTCTCCATTTGATTGTATCCTCTATATCTACGCAAGCATGATTCAGGTGTATATCCCCATAGAGCGTCTTGAAAAAAGTGGTCATGTAATCGTGATTGAGACCATGAGGCCACAATTAACTTAGACGAGAGCCAAGTATAAGATCAAATGCCAATTGACTCCTGAGGCTTTAACCCCAAGGATTAAATTTGATTAACATGAGTTAGAGTGGTGTGGCTTACATCTCGTTCTCACGTGGGTCATTCCCGGGAGATTTGTTTCCTCAACCGGCAGGCCCATCTAAAGGATTCAAAGTAAATTGGATTGGCGACAAAAAGGAGTTTGGATTTCTAATTCTCTGACAAGGGGAAAAGAGCATACTCTCCTATCCAGTATCATTTTCTCCATAAGCATGCAATACAAGCTTTTTATTTCCAAAAAATATTTAATTATTTAACACAAAGCAAGTGTGTCTAGGTTTTTAATCTTCCCAAAAGGGAAAAGAGCATAATCCCCTAACACTTGCTTCAGATTAGATAAAGAAATCTAAGTAATTAGTATATGTGCCTAAGAAAGACTAATACAAACATGGTCATTTGGTCAATTTTGATGTGAGGCAACCTGCAAGAAAAAAATAAGTAGTTTTGAAGTTGCATCTTTGACAAGCGGTGTTGCAAGACAACTAACTAGTAGTTTTAAACTTAGCCTTTGACAAGCGTTGAAGACACAAAAACCACTAGATAATTGTTAGTAAAATGATAAAACAAATTTTGACAAAGCATAGACGCCGATTCAGGGTGCAGACGCTGATTCTTGTTTTAGTCTAAAAATGGCAGAATGTAAAAAAAAAACCTAGAAACACAGAGAACTAGTGAGTTGCTATACCAGTCAGAAATGTTGATTTGCGAGACGTAGATGCCGGTTAAGAGAAAATGTCTTTTTGTAGATTGAAGACACTGGTTCATGAACCAGTGTTTACATAGACACTGGTTCATGAACCAGCGTTTACATAGACACTGATGTAATTGCAAGTTCACAAAAAACACAACAAACAACAAACAACAAACAAAGTTTTTTTTTTTTTTCTTTGTAGTCTTTAATCAGATCAAATTCAACCATTTCAAACTTTCCAAACATTAAAAATTTAACGTTCCTTAAGAAGCCATCAAGATCTATTTATTTTAATGAATTTTTAGCATTATAACACCTTGTAAAATGGATCTTTGCTAAAAAAATAGAATGCTAAAATGTTTAAAATCAGTAAGAAACACAACAAATCTTGATAGATGACAAATTATGTTTGGGAAAATTTTAAACAATCAATTCCAAGTGGAGACACCAGTCTAGGTCACAGACGCAGGTTCAGCGCAGACGCCGAACACGAGTTCACAGAGAATCAGCATTTGTGCAGACGCCTCTGCGTAAAATGCAGACGCTGATACACGTGCTTGGTTAAATTTGGAAGAAATAAGACTAGAAGTTAGAAGAATTTAGGAATGTGGGTCCCACCAGGCGTTCCAGAATGTGTATGGTGAAATCTTTAATCTATTGGGAGCAAGCTCAAACATAAAATGTTAGTGGGTTAGCACATATAATCGATTCAAAAGCACATGAAAGAGCAAGATAACAACAAAGAACTCAACATAACATCGGATTGAACTAAAACAAGTGAGCACCCTATTTAACTTGTTTGATTTGTTATTTTGATGGAATATAGGTGTGCTCTCTAAAACACACTAAATATAATGGATCCCCAAATGGAATGCAAGCATGGAAACAAATGAAGCAATTCAAGAGCTAGTATAAGGAACTAGTCTCAAATCCTTCAAATGATGATCTAAACTATCTATGAAGATGATATGCATATACTAGATTGAAGCTAAGTTTAGTTCACCAAATTGAAGCCTAACATGTGATATCTATGTGAATTAAGCATGAAAGACTAAAAGCATATGAAAACATGAAATCTAGAGCTATGTTAGCATAATAACAATGCAAATATGAGAGATGCAAAAT
>MU218609.1:9181-26238 GCA_018584345.1 Thuja plicata | reverse complement strand
TTGAAAAGATGGCCAATTTTGAGTCAAAATTGGCATTTAATATTGAGTAGCTCAATATTTCCAAGTGGGAGACAAACTTGTAAGAAGAAATTAAAGAGGAATGGGTGACCTTTTTGGAGAGAATTTCTCCATGTGGATGAGCATTCCATTAGCCTTAAAAAGGTTAGGAATCACCCTTTAAGCAAGATCAGAGGACAATTAGGTGGGGAAATATGCTTAGGATGGGAGTAGGGTAGTAGTAGGGTAGGCTATCTAGGTTGGATTAATAGGTTCCTATCTAGGGTTTAGATTATAATTCAAATTAGACTTGAATAAATCATGGTTTAGAAGAATTAGGAATATGGAGGATTTAATAAATGTAAATTTATAAAAAAGGAGATTTCATGAGACAAATGTAATTTAAATGAAATACATTAGAATAGTATTTAAGCTATTGATAAATACTAGAAAATGAAACTATTTAATTGATTGAATTAAATAGTGAGAGGAATAAGAGGGAAAATAATATTAATAATAATATTAATATTTTTGGATGTCTACACTAAGATAAACACACCAAAACTCTGGAAGCAAAATTATTTATAAACATTGTGAGGAGGCCTCACCAAAAGGAAAGAGAGCATGGAGAACTCACATGGCCATTGACTGGCAAGGAAAAATATGAGCCTTTCCAGTAGAGTGGATTATGTTTCAACAAGTTGTACAAAAACAAAGACTCTCTAACAACCTCTTTATTTCTAAAAACAAAACTACCATACTGCAAGAAATTAGTGACCCAGAAACACTTTCCAAACAACCAGGATCCATCATAAATTCCTGACTCTTCTATATCTTTTTGAATGTAAGATTCAGGACCATTTCCAACCTTAAACTAAAACAAACATCTCTCAAATATCTCCAAAGAAAACATCATATCATATTTATTATCCAAACACTTGAGACTACCATAATCAAAAGAATTTCCAGCATCCATGACATTCTCAGTATACAGATTTTCTTTTTTAAGCTCAGGATAAATCTCGACGAAGATAACCTCATCACATTTCTCTTTCAACAAATCAAAAAATCTTTCATTTAAAATAGAGATATAGGCTTGATCAATACTTGAAATTTTGACAGGAGCACTACCATTAACCGGTAAAGAGAAGAATAATCCTTTCTAGAAAAGTGGATCATGCTTCACAGGACTGAACTAAAACCAAGGTCCTTTGACAAATATTTCATCACTGAAAGTCAAACTAACAAGGTGCCAAAATTTAGTGACCCAAAAATATCTTCCAAACAACCACACCTCATCATAAATATATGATTCTTCTACACTCTCCTGCACATCACTTCTCATACATTCAACCATTCTTTGTGAAGAAGGAAAAAAATTAAAAGATTCTGAAAATGATACTGAAACATATTCACATTCACCACTTTTGACAATATCATTTTTAACAGAGATTTCAGCATTCAAACCAAAATGGACAAAATTGGAATATTCACATGATTCTGAAAAATTTATTGCATCATACTGATATCCAATGTGATCATTTTCAAGAGAAATTTCAAAATTCAAAACAAAACTAAAATAGCATGGACTTTCATTACTCATAGGATCAATCCAATCTGAAACAACTTCATCATTCTTTGTAGTCAGCAATTCATTAAAATCTTTATCTGGACTCAAAATCTTGATACCTGAATCAGCTGTAGTAGAAGACTTACATTTAGCCAGCACCAACAATTGATTAACTTTCATTACATGACAAATAAAAATGTATTCCGTCTCTTTATCCTCTTCATGATGTTGCAGCACTTCACCATACACCGAAAATCCCTGTTCAAAATCTGTTCTTGGGCCTATTTCTTTAACAACATTTTCAGACTTAACATGATATTCACCAAAATATGATCCAGCCTTTTTATCGACACATAGTTCATCGAAAACACTCAACTTTGCATTCTCTTCAAAAGAATTTGATTCTAATACAGGATCATCATAGACTTGTGTAGACCGAAAATCATCCTTCCTATGGTCTTCTTCAAACTTAAAAGTTTAATATTCCACTTGTGCATAAACTAAAGGATGATTTTCATAAGAAACTTTATGTAGAGAATTATTAAATTTTTTTAATCAAATCTGAAACTTTCAATATCAGGAGCAAAAGAAAGCATGGGAAAGTCTTCTTTTTCTATTTTTCTTACCATTTCTTTGTCGCTGTCCCGGATGTCTTTGCTCATGGAAATTCATACTTCTGGAATTTGGGGTATTTCTTGCTCTCTAAGAAATAAACAATTTTCAGATATGTTTTCTTCACTTACTGATTTTTCTTCATGCATATTTGTTGGGACAAATTTCCCTTTTCTTTGATCTTGGACATTAAAATACCTTTGGATTTCGTAGTTTAGCATCAAGGCAGATTGATGATCTTCGGAGAAACAAAATCCCTTCTTTTCACCTTCAGCAATACTCTCTTTAAAGGTAATCCAAAGGAATTACAGATTTGGATCACTTTCTGCATCAATTTCTTCACCAGTGGGTAATTTTCTGATTTGTTTCCTTGGATGAATGTCATGTTCACTCAAGATTGAAAAATTATAAGAAAGAAGGTCATGTGGAACTTCTGAAACTTCATCATCATCCACCTTCAATTCTTCACTTAACTGCAACATTCTTTTCTTGCAATGCTGCAAAAACTTTATTTTCACTTCCATCTATTTCATTTTATGATACCTAGCACAAACACTTCTCGATAAAAGAACTGGTCCATGATCTTCTTCAATGCTCAAATTAATTTTTCTCCCACGAGTAATGCTTTCTCTAAAAGCATCAAACAAATCACACAATACTGGATCATGCATTTGATGAAGTTCAACAAAAGAAAGATCTGACCTTCTTCCTTTAAAAAAATTAATAGGCATGGTATTTTTAATAGAGTTGGAAATCGCCTGCAAGTTGAGATAATAATAAAAATTGAGGAAACAAACTTCAACACTAATCTTCTTTTCTGCTTCCCTGGTAGAGTCACCAAAAATTTGTTGGTAAACACATTGTTATTTCTCAATTTAACTCTCAAATGCCCAAATCTGAAAGAAATGATCGGATACCAATAGTTGGATAATCTATCATTAGGTTGATAGATTTCCTCTGAATTGAAAGGTACAGCTCCCTTATGGACGATATTCAATGAATTTGATTTAATCCTAAGCTAACTGGGTAGTTCTTAACTTGAGAACGGAAGAGGAAAACCAACCCAGCCCTATATAGAACTAACTTGGGTAGTTAATTCAACCCTAAACCTAGCCAACTCCAAGAACCCACACTTCTTATGACTTCCCAACATTGGTAATGCAAAAATGAAAAAAATAAAAGTAAATGCAATGAAACTAAAATGAAAAGAAGATCAAACATTCTGACTCCTGCAAAGTGAATGGATGATATACTCAGATTCACAACCTATTCCCCATTTAACACCAAGATGCAAGATGATGCTTACAATACGAATGCAACAATTCTCAGATTGAATACAATCGAAGAAATTAATACTCAAACTCTCAGTTTTGATGTAAAACTCCCTTTTATTATAAACATAAATAACAATACTCAGACCATTATAAGTTCACAACTTGTCTGTTAAGTACATTCCAGAAATCCAAACATTTAATCTCAAAATGCAAATATAATGAAAATGCAAAAAAATGCTCTCCTCTCCACAATAGCACTTCGTCTCTGGCAGAAAAAAAAGAACCCTTTTACAAGAAAAGAGTTTATAATAAATAGCATTTTTTTGCAACTGTTCCATTTCTCCCGGTGACTTTTCAGTTTCATAACTGATTCTTTTTATCATCTTTTTCGGCCTTATGTATTTATCTTTACATTTGATCCACATTATTGAAAAGGAGATTAAAATTAGTTAAAAATAATTATTTTTCCCATGTGAAAAATGTCTCTTTCCTTTATTCATGCAACCGGGGAGCTTTCTTGATTACTCATATTGTATGACAACACAAATATATGACCCCCTTTTAAAGAAGAAAAACTGCCATCTGTCAATATGTTCATGATGTGTCCACATGAATTTAATGTTTTAACCAGTTTTTTCGATATATGATTTGGTATCATTTTACATTCTGCATATATTACAAATGTGCAACTCAACTAACGATGTCTAAGTACAGACCATTGTTGATGCTTTCTCATGATATCTCTTCTCTGTATTCAACACTCCATTATATACTTGGCATCGAGTGGTAATATATTCATCACAGAGGACATATAGTGCAATTGTTATCTCCATGAATGACTGAAAGAAGCTCAATAGCTTTGAATTCTATTTCATAGTCACAAACCCGATCCTCTTAGTTATCTTCGTATTTCTCTAGCAAACCGATTATATAGCTTGTAAAAGGTGGGCATCCTTCAAACTCTCATAAGTAATCATTGCAAAGGAGAGGACACCAACCTTTGCATCATATTTTCTATGCTTGAATAGGGTGCCAGCAAGAAGTTGAGTCCACTTTTTGGGCTAATAGTGGAAGTGTTTTCCCTATTTTTCAAATTTTCTGTCAATTGATGTCAAAATTTGAGGCACTTAGAGATTGAATATCAAAAAAATCAACTAATAGAAAATGCAGTGCTCAGAGTCTATTTTTCAAATATGTAATTTATTTGAATACCCACATGGTAGAAAATATATTTAGTAGGCATGTTAAAAAACCTCTTTTTCAAAATGCATGTTTCAGCACCATACCCCGCATGTGTATGACCACCCCATTTTGAAGTAAATAAATGAATTTTTCTGAATCCTTTTGGGGGAAGGTACCTAACACAACAAATATTGGTCAGAATATTTTTGCTTTTTTTTAATTGAATATATTTTTTTATTAATTTTTAACTGACTATAAAGTACATTTTCAAAACCTCTCATGTATGACCACCATAATTTGATGAAAATTTCACATTTTTTGGTTTTTTTTTTTTTTAATAAAATTCTATGTAGATTGGTCTCATATAATTTGTTTTTTCAAAAACCTAAAATCAAAAAAGTTATTAAAGTTTTAGTGAACCTTACTATTTTAAGTTCAGCTACCACTTTTGATTAATAAATATTGTAAAAATAGTAAACTTTATCATATCACTATAAAATTTATATATTTGAAATCTAGACAATAAGATCTATAATGGGTTTTAATTTCATAAAAAAATTCGATTAGGAAGACCCTCAAAAAATTATGGCAAGACAGAAATCTGGTGTTCAAATGCCTTAGCCATTATTTTGGAGGTCCAAGCGTAGGTTTGGTCCCACCAAACCTGTCCCAAAATAAAATCCAATGCAAATGGTGGTTTAGTAAATTCAAATTTCACAAAATGTGCACACGTTAAAAAACATGTACCCATTTCTTAAATGTAATAAATCGGCATGAAAAAATGAATTTATAAAAAAAAAAAAATTAAAAAGCAGGCACCCGTTTTGAAAAAAAATGGGTACCCATTTTGAAAAATGGGCACTCGTTTTGAAAAAAAATGGGTACCTATTTTTTGAATTTTGGATGGGGTGTCCGAGCCTAAGATGGGTGCCCATTTTTTTCAAAATGGGTGCCCGTTTCTAGCAGTAGTTTTCAAACCCACAAAACTTCCACGGAATTGGTACCCAACTTCTTGCACTTACCCAATAGTTCTGTTAGCTCAAATAGTCTGATTACCTCACTTATATGCAATTTTCCCCTTTTTTCTGGTTACGGGTGTTGAGGCCATCATTTCATGATCGATTTCTATCATTTTCTTTGATACACCTGAGTAATAGACCACAGCCGCATTTTTATAATTGACATTTCCTTTCTTTATTCAAAATACACCTCTGCATCTTTTGTATTGATTCACGTATTGAGCAGGCCCCTGTTTCAAATGCATGTGATTACTTCACTATTGAAAATATTGGGGAATGATCTTATCAGTTATGCTTGGCTTTGCATACTCTGTTTCTACTGGGCCTCGTCATCATCCATATGAATTTTTTCTTTCCTTCATTGATATATCCTTTCGATGCTGGTGACAAGGTGAGTCTTTTCAAGCCTCGAGCCCTTTCCTTCATCACTCAAAAGCTTCATTCACTTCCTCTAACATCGATGAGAAAGAGCCTCCATCAAACTCCTATCAACATGAACTCTGGGTATAGAACTGGATGTAAGTGGAAATTCAGTAGATTGTCATCAGGAATGCATTCACAAGACATCATATCTTCATCCTTGCTTGTTTCATCTTGAATCTACAACTAGAAACTGAAAACCATGAATAAAGAACAATTGTGAGCAAAGGAAATTAAGTTGTGTTGAAAGTCTTGCACTAGATTTCAATATTAGACATCATGTATTCTTTAATTCATGCCCAGTCATAATATGTCGAGAACCTTCAGATTTTGACATCCATTCTACATACTCTGAATATTTTGTGGAAAAAGGAGGACTAATATGAATAAAACAATTGACATATTTATGAAGTTTCTCATAGCTAGCATCCATTAATGAAAACAATGCAGGAGATTTCTTATTGTATTCATCGAAACATATTCCCAATGTGTTGTCTTCATTGGCATTTTCCCATTTGGCTTCACTATCACATGGAACTCATCATCTACCTCAAACAATTGCATTCGATGCAATAACTCTACACTCTGTCATTAAATCCCTGTTGATGAAGTTCTATAACATCACTTCTTTGACTATGATGTCCGCAATCCATATCTATCTGCAAGCATGGATGTTCTCCCTCTACACAATCATCAAGTGACAATATGGAGGAAGAGATTTTACTTGTTAGATTTCTCTCCCTATTTTTGTTCATTGGCTTCATAGGAATCCGTCCGTGATTTCTAAAGTAAACTAAAATAACAAGAGGTCTCTACCAATGATATGACCAAAATAACATTCTATTTCTTTCAACACGGACTTGAATAGAGTGTGATAATTGCATTCCGGATTGGGATTTCCTTCATTAACAATGAACAAGGGTGTCGGGAATCTCCATTTAACCAGTAGAGGACATTGTTGAAAACCAATGCATTCACGAAACTTGTAGATCATCTCCCCTTTCTCAACATTGGCATCGATGTAGAATGATGTCAGGTTTTTTGACTTGTGTTTCTTTTGTTTGATATTAATTAGAAGCTACAAGGACACTGTGTATGGAGATTACAAATGATTTTTTTGATGAGCGAGCAAGGAAAAATTCTTTCCTTGTAAGTTTGATAATCTTTTTTGAGCACAACATAACTCTCTTAGCTGGAAATTCTTGCAGTCACCATGTTCTCTCATCAAAGCAAAATTCTTCATATTGCATTCATTGATCAAGTATCCCCTGAAGAATAAATATTTCCATCCTCTATCATGGCTTTCATGAAGACCCAATTCATCTTGGGTCACTTTGTAGTGTAATGGCCTCATTACAAACTCTGGCTTGTTCACCATCCCTCGGTGGATTTTCCATTTTTGGCTGCGCAATGCGCATCAGAGTTTCAATTTTCTGCTTCACTTGATTTTTGTTAGATCTTCACTTATTTACTTCCCTTTGTCTCCTATCAAGCTTGGGGTTTTCTCCATTCTCTAAGATTCCATCAATCCTTCACTTTGAAGTCGCTCTGATCATGCCAATTCTCTGTGGCGGAAAATATGACATTGGCTTCTCCGAGCGGAAAACTTGAAAAGAGCTTCTCCTTTGTTCACTATAAATAACTTTGCATACGCGAGAGCTTCTAAGAGTATTTATTTTCATTTTCAAATCAATATTTAATGATTAATAAATTAGATACTACATGATCATAGACACTTTAATTTCAATGTGAATAGGGGCATTGAAAACCACAATTGAACTTTCAAAATGAATCTAAGCTTCCATTTTCTAGACTTCAAACTGAATTTGTAATTCTGAACCGACGTAATGAACTTTGAATTGGGGCATAGGAACTCTCACATTTGCATTAGAAATTTTTATCTTCATCCTTCACAAAAACATGTTAGGAAAAATAGAGAACACACTAGGGAAAATGACTTCAAAAGTTTAAAAAATTAGGGGGACTGGAAGTACACCTACAATCATGAAGATAGCATGAGACACCAGATACCTATTGACAGGCCAAGTGAGTGTTTGATCAAGGAAGGTAGCATAGAGATGCCAGATATCAAGTGAACTTAGGCTAAACTTTTAAATCCTCTAACAAGGTTACACCTAATAGTGTGTTTTTAACCTTTAACATGGTTGGCTCTTCACCGAGCTCACTTCAGAAGAGTGAAAATTTAGGGTTATCAGTCCCAAGTGGTTTTTCCATTAATAGGGTTTCCACGTTAAAAATCCATGTGTCAATGTGTTTATGATTCATTAATTTAGTGTTTTGCATTACACATAGCGTAACTGGATTGATCGGTATACTCTAGATAATTTACTGTCTTTCGGTAAATTAACAGACTGCTATGCAGTAAACTTACAGTAGAAGGTTATACAAAGAATTCCAAGTAGTAGTAATTGTATAATAGTATTTGGAGGCATTCATCTTATAGGACTAAAGAAAACTAGAGGCTTAATATTGTGGTACTAAGTTTTTGGGTTGATTATTGAAATATTTTTGAGGCCACTAATTCACCCCCCCCTCTCAGTTATTACTAACAATTTGTATCATAGCTTGTGTGCTTAGAAATGGAGTTTAACAACTCAAAGAAAAAGATCACAAGATGAACATATGAGATGTGCCCAAGTTGAATAAAGACAACTTTGCATCATGGAAAAGTAGAATAAGACTCCACCTATCAGGTATCAACAATGATGTTACTTAATACCTTGATACTAAATATGTGTTGCCTACAAGACCTCATACTCTTGAGAAATTAAGAGAAAATCATGAGCATAATTGCATGATGATCTAGAACTTACCTCATCACTCTCCTATGCTGAGTTTGAGGATGTCAAAACCTGTACCTCTACAAAGAAAATATGGGATAAATTGAAGCTGGTACATGGAGGAGATGTCAATGTGCTAAGAGCCAAGGTAGAAAGACTAAGAGGGAGGTTTGATGACATAATAATGAAAGAAGGAGAAAACATCACTCAATATAGCTGCAGAATCAAAGAGGTAGTCAATGCTATCCAAGGAGTTGGAGGTGTCCTTGAAGAGGAGACAGTGGTAAGTAAAATCTTAAGAACCTTACTGCCTGTATATTCTATTAGAGTTTCTTCTATTTCAGAAATGAGAGAAATTTCAAACAATACAGTTACTCTAGATAGTCTAATTGGTAGACTAATTTCATTTGAGACGAATAACTTTGATAATAGTGTCATACCATCTATAGAAGCTGCATTCAAATCTTCCTTGAAAATAAGCAATTCAAGTCATAGACATGCTATTAGAAATGATAGTGAAAGTGATAATGAGGAGAAAGGACTTGATGAGATTGAAGCACTAATGACAAGAAGTTTATAGAGAGGCAAAGGTAAATACAAAGGTAAATTACCACTTAAGTATGTTTTAATTGTAAAGAGGTTGGACACTTTGTTGCAAGATGTCCAAACATAAGAAAAGATGACAGAAGTAATGAAATATCATATGAGAAGAAGTTTGATAGAGGTAATAATAGAGATTACCGAAGAAACCAATAAAATGACAAGAGAGATACCCGAGACTACAAGGACAAAGGGAATAAATCTTGTTACCTAGCTGAGAACAGAGATGATGACATTGACACCAAATTAGAAGAAGACATCGAGATGGTATTTGTAGCCATGAAGGATGATTTAGATGAAGATGAAGAAAGGTATGTAGAAACTGCACTCATATCTAAAGTTAGTAAAAATGATGGCTAGATCATAGATAGTGGCTGCACTCACCATATGACCAGTGATGAGCAAAATTTTGAGACTTTTGAATACTATAATGGTGGTTCAGTGAGAATGGGAAATGATATACCTTGTCCAGTTGAAGGTAAAGGGACTATAATGTTGAATAACCTAATGAAATGTGAAAATGCTTATGGGGTAAAAGGATTGAATTGTAATTTGTTAAGTGTTTCACAGCTAAACAATTTAGGTCATAGAGTAGCATTTGAAAGTAAGAAGGCAAATATATTCAATCAATCAGGAGGGTTGATTAGAACTGGTGAGTAGACAAAAGGTAACCTTTTCTATCTTGATGAAACCAAAACAACTTGTTTGATGGCTAGAAACAAAGACATATGGTTGTGGCACAAAAGGTCGTGTCATGTGAAATTTGACAACATGATAAGGATAAGCAAAAAGAGGAATATCAGAGGCTTACCAAGCATGACTAAGCATGAGCATATCATGTGCAATAATTGTCAAAAAAGTAAAATGACAAAGTCTAGTTTCAAAAGTAAATTCCATACATCTAATGCAATTCTAGAATTAGTCCATACAGATCTATGTGGACCCATGAGGACAAAGAGTTAGTATGGAGATAGGTATTTTATTCTCTTTGTTGATGATTATTGTAGAATGATGACAGTTATGTTCTTAAAAGATAAATATGAAGCATTCAAGATGTTTAAATGGTATAAATCTATCGTAGAAAAAAATGAGTGAAAAGAAAATGAAATGCTTAGGGTCAAATAGAGGAGGGGAATTTACTTCAGATGAATTCACTGACTATTGCAATGAGCATGGAATTAAAAGACATGTTTCTACACTGAGAACACCACAGAAAAATGGAATTGCTGAGAGAAGAAATAGATCAATTGTTGACTGTGAAAGAACATTGATGATTGAGAAAAGCATCACTCAAACCTTCTGGAGGGAAGCTTTTAGTAATATTGTTTACACATTGAACAAAGTACAATTGAACAAGGACACAAAGAAGACACCCTGTGAGCTTTGCTATGGTCATACACCCAATTTAAGTTACTTCAGAATCTTTGGTAGTCAATTTTATATTTGAAGGATGATAGAAATGGAAAACTTGACTCCAAAAGTGAAGAAGGTATCTTTCTAGGGTACTCAACCAAAATCAAGGCCTATAAGTGTCTAAACAATTCATCTAACAAAGTCATTGAAAGTAAAAATGTTAAAATAGATGAATTTGCAGAAAAGAATGATAAGGAAAGTAGAAAAGAGCTGGAGGACTACAACAAGTTTGTTTATACATAACTTGACACTCTACCCGAGAAACAGTGTATTTCTCCCGAGCATCAGAACATTGCAAATGAGCATCAAGATGCTATTACCGAAAATTAGGATAATCCTCAAGATGATGTTCTGAACAATGGAGATGAGAACGAAGGTCAAGAAGATGATCAGAATGATGAACACAGAGCTGAACCAAAACTTGCCAATTATGTCAGAAGAAATTATCTATAGAATCAAATCATAGGAGACAAGAAGGCTGGAACAAGAACAAGAAGTAAGTCACTAAACACCAGATGTTTACTTTTTGATTTTGAGCCTAAATCTATTAACATTGCCCTTGAGAGTGATGAATGGGTCAGTGCAATGAATGAGGAAATAGAATAAATTGAGAAGAACAATACATAGATACTAGTACCCAGACCAAATGACAAGAATGTCATTGGTACCAAATGGATATTCAGAAAGAAGCTGAATGAGAATGGAGAAGTCAGAAGAAAAAAAAGAAAGGTTAGTATGCAAGGGGTATGCACAAGAAGAAGAAATTTACTATGGAGAAACCTTTACACCCGTTGCTAGACAAGAATGAGTTAGAATCCTACTTGATTATGCTTCATATAAAGGATTCAAGGTATACCAGATGGATGTCAAATCTACATTCCTAAATGGAATACTAGAAGAAGAGGTATACATTGAACAACCAGAAGGGTTTGTTGATCTAGATAAGAGAAACATGGTATGTAGACTACATAAAGCCTTATATGAATTGAAACAATCACCAAGATCTTGGTATGACATAATTCACTCATATCTCATTTGCATTAAATTTGTTAGAATAAGTGAAAACAAAAATGTGTACTTACAAGAAGATACCGATGGTAATATTCTGATTGCTGAAATCTTTGTTGATGATATCATTTTTGGGGGAAATGAAATGTTATGAAAATCCTTTGCTAATGAAATGAGAAAAGAGTTTTAAATGTCTATGTTTGGAGAGATCAAATTCTTTCTTGGTCTACAGATTCTTCAACAAGATGTAGGCATATATATCACTCAGTCCAAATACATCAAGGAATTGTTGAAGATATTCAAGATGGAAGATTCCAAACTAGTTGGAACACCTATGGCTACCAGATGTAAGCTGACCAAAGAAGACAAATCTAATGAGGTAAATCAAACCTTATATAGATCAATGATTGAAAAACTAATGTATGTTGTTCATACCAAACCAGTTATAGCACATGTTGTAGGAATAGTTGCAAGATTCTCTAATAATCCCAAAGAATCACATATGACTATTGTCAAGAGAATTCTGAGATATCTGAAGAACACCGAGGACTATGGCTTATGGTACAAAAGAGAAGGAAAATTTGAGCTATAAGTCTATACAGATATTGATTGGGCTAGAAACATTGACGACCGAAAGAGCACAACTAGAGGAGCATTCTTCATGGGTGACAGACTTGTCACATGGATTGGCAAGAAGTAGGGATGCATCTCTTAGGCTACTATAGAAGTAGAGTATGTTTTTGCTACTGCGAATTTCTCAAATATCGCATGGATCAAACAATTACTGGTCAGTATGCATATGAAGATTCTTGAGCCAGTAATCATTTATTGTGATAATACCAGTGCAATTAAGATTTCTAAGAATCCACTCATGCATGCTAAGACTAAGCATATAGCTATCAAGTATCACTATCTTAGAGAACAAGTGCAAGCAAAGGAAGTGAAAATAGAATATGTTCAATCAAAGGAACAACTAGCTGATATATTCACCAAGCCATTACCGAAGGATAGATTTGAGTACTTGAGATAGACACTAGGGGTTCAACCCTTTTCTATTGGTCAGTAAGCTGACTAGGAGGTTGCATCAGCCTATATCAAATCTGAAGATCATTCATGTTGATGCACAACTGAGATGAACATCAACAGATACATCTGTACACAATAAGGTACAAGTATGCACCGAACACCAGTGACATTGTAATGCTAATGGATAGGGAAATTTAAAGAATATATTTTGTAAAGGGATGGAACATGATATAGATGATTATTTTTTTTGGCATTGTTGTCAAAAGGAGAGATGATTCCATTATCATATAAAGGGAGAGATGATCTCATTTTCATAAAGGGAGAGATTATGGAAAGATTATATCATTATCCATGAAGATAAAAGTTCTTGAGAATCAGAAGGAAGTGTTAATCAATATTCTAAGGGAGAGAAATTCATTACATACAAAATATCCATCTAAGGGAGAGAGTTCAGACAAAGAGAAAGATTGTTGTTAAAGGAAAAAGATATTATCAAGAAGAGGAACAGTCAAGAAGAGCACATATCAAAACAGAGATATCAAATGATACACCTATCCAGTGAAGGGATTAAAGATTGAAGACAACCACTCAGCAAGAAACAAATCTAAGCTATTTTTGAGCTTACCAAGAACCAGACATTTGTAATAGTTACAATAGGAAAGCTTGGTGAAACTATTATATTTCATATTGTATTAGAAATAGTATAGAATGATAATGTAGCATGTTGCCATCAATGCCAAAGGGAGAGATTGATGACATGTAAATGATTGAATGTTTGAAGATATTAAGTTGATCACCGAAATGCAAAAAGATAATGCAAGACAACAAATCAGTTAATGGATTGTATTGTCATTGATGTCAACTTGATATAATCTAATCGGTTATAATCAAGTGTCAAATACATTAGAGAATCAAAGAGATAAAGATTATGCTTTCAATAATTTAATAAAAGACAAGTATTCACAATGTGACTTCAAACACCAACGGTCAGTGGACACCAACGAAAAGAGATCACTGAAAGTCAAGTCATAGTGTTTCCCGAGAAAATTCACCGACGAGCATTATCGACGAGTAGAATTACAAGCATAAACGACAGCCAAAAACATAGTGTAAACTAACAGAGAGGCCCGAGGAGAGCTGGAGTGTTGACCGAAGCTATCAAGGAGTTAAACACCAAAATTAACTTGAGTTCAGAAATGACAAAATATCTAGCTAACAAAGATAAATATAGACTTAATTGGTAGTTATCTTTGTTTTCATCAACAAGATAAAAATAGAGATATGTAATGGATTTAAAGTTGTTTTGTACAGTTGGCAAGAAGATCTTGACGAGATAAAACAAGAGTTTTTCTTTAAATCTTATTGGCGAGAATTGTGGATCACGCCAAGATCAAGAAAATCAAGAACCTAACAACAATGATATCATGTCTATAAAGAGACAACTCAATTCATTATGAATTGTGGTGGGTGAATAAATGAAAAGGAGGATGCTGAAGATAAACTAATGAAGATAAAATTCATACAGTCATGATTAATCAAGCTAAGGAAAGAGATAAAGTTTTACGCGGACACCGAGCAATAGAGCACAACATCACTGAGCATAATAAAAGTGGAGAAAAGGTATAAAAAGAGATATATTGATCATATTAGTTTTATGATCTTACAATAGATCTGAAAAATTTGCAAGTATAAGTTGTATGTGAACAGATCATATTGTTTCAGTTTAACCATTGATTCATAAATTCTCTTAACTGAGTGGGATTTAAAGATCCTTTCTATATTTAGATACACCACAAGGAGTATCAAAAGTTTGATCATGAAGATAGCATGAGATGCCAGATACCTATTGACAGGCCAAGTGAGGGTTTGATCAAGGAAGGTAGCATAGAGATGCCAAATATCAAGTGACAGAATAAACTTTTAAATCCTCTAACAAGGTCACACCTGACAGTGTGTTTGTAACCTTTAACACGGTTGGCTCTTCATCGAGCTCACTTCAGAATAGTGAAAATTTTGGGTTACCATTCCTAAGTGGTTTTTCCCTTAACAGGGTTTCCATGTTAAAAATTCATGTGTCAATGTGTTTATGAGGCACTACTTTAGTGTTTTAAATTACACATAGCTTAACTAGATTGATCAGTATACTTTAGATAATTTACCGTCTTTCAGTAAATTAATAGACTATTATTCGGTAAAATTATAGCAGAAGATGTTACAAAGCATTCTGAATAGTAGTAATTTGATAATAGTATTTGGAGGCATTCATCTTACAGGACTGAAGATAACTAGAGGCTTAATATTGTGACCTACTAAGTTTTTGGGTTGATTATTGAAATGTTTTTTAGGCCACTGATTCACCCCCCATCTCAATTATTACTAACAGATTGGACAGTTACTTCTTGGTATCTGTTGATCGTGGATGTTTTCCTTTTATCATTCATCCTATTCAATGATATTTAGATTGGCATTTTCTATTACTCTTGCATTTAAGATGTCTCTTGTTTATTCCTCTTATTACTAATAAGAAAATTGAAGATATTTTGGAATGATTTTTGTATTTCTAAATCTCCTTGATCCTACGTATTTGTTTCCTGGTCGATGGAGATTGATTACAAAATACTTGAAGATTATTTGTCTATTTGTTGAGCGATGAAAATAGACTGCAATTTATTATTCCTATGAGCTTAAAATTTTCCTTTTATTAAATTTTTTTTGTTTAATTTTATTTTTGCCACTGGAAACTTTTAGCCATCCTTGAGATGGTCACGTGATGACTAGGCAGTCCCCGAGATGGTCAATGCCCATTGGAAATGCGTTGACCATTTCTGAAGGTTCGGGGACACGTTTATGATTTTCTTTCCTAGGTGGGGATGGCTTGGAAACGTCCCCGATCGTTCCCCTGTCCCTGAAAATGTCCCCATTTTTGAAACCTGGGGCTTAGGGTCAGAAACATGTCCCCGGGTAACATAGTGTACAACTATATATAAAAATATACCAAGCATTTGTCCAATTGACTTTGCAAACTTCTTTGGTATACCCATTGCACACCAAAGTGGAATTACTACTTTTACATAATTTGAAGAATCATTTTATGTCTAAATATTTCCTCTACATGTATATTAGTATATTCTATATACTTTAAAAAAATAAACATTATACAACACATGTATAATTCAAAATTGAACAAAACATATTAACCATTTAAAAAAAATCAATATATTAAAATATTACGCCGTAGGCGTTTCCATTTTGGAAAGCCCCAACCTGATTTTTCCATCTAATGGTTGGAAGTGGTGGAAAGGGAAATGACTACCATTGAAGTCATCTAGAACCTCCATCAAATTCCACCACTTTACACATCATAAATCTAAAAACCCATTTATTTTTCTTTTTTCTGACAGTTTTTAGTGGTCATTTTTTTTTGTTCCAATCCGGCGTGCAATCTTCATAAAATCAGCCATCGCCCTCGCTAGACACCACAACTTTCACGACCTTGATCTCGACTGGGAGTTTCCTAGAAACACTACAGAAATGGAGGATTTGGGAAAAAATTTCTCCGAGTGGAGACATGCCATAAATTTGGAAAGCAGTTCATCAGGGCAGCCTCCACTTCTTTTGACCGTAGTCGTGTATTTTGTGTAGATATTTTTCTTGTGAGGTGACCTCCGAAGCTACCCAACGGTCTCCATTGCCGAAACCTGGACTGGGTGAATGTGATGTGCTTTGACTATCATGGTTCATGTGACATTTCCACCATGCGGCTCTTTATGACCGCAGCTCCAACATTTCCACCAGCTATGGGATTTCAACTTAGGTCGAGTTGGGATTAGCACCAGAGAAAGTTGTAATGGGGATGCCGCTTTACGAGAAATCATGGTTTCTCAATTTGCGAAACCAGACGGGAATAGGAGCTCCCACTGTGGCGACTAGTCCCTCGCAAAATCTCAGTGACCAAAGCGGTATTATGTTATTCTCGGAGATCGCTGACTTCATACAGGAAAACAATGTGACCGAGGTGGATATCAGAATCTAAACATACTTTTCTTTATTGACTACCTGCTATTCTGTATTATTTTCTCTATTTCTTCAATGTTCTCTTACTTATTTGATGCCTTCCTTTTATTGCCAATATATA
>MU218608.1:1984-20129 GCA_018584345.1 Thuja plicata | reverse complement strand
TGTTGTGGGATAAATATAGATAGATATACTTAACAGTTAAGCTTTTATGTTTACATGTGACAATAAATAGAGAGTGCAATTTTATGGCAAGGTTGGTTATTGGGTGGAGAAAGAAAACTCTAGATTTGATGACTTTATATGGATAATGCTGATTGGAAACTACGCCTAACAGTACCACACAAACTGCAAAATACAACAAATGATAATAAGACACAAACCGAAAAATATTGCAAATGGAAAGTTCGACGGCTTTGATGATTTCAATGGTCGTCCACCTTTGTGGATAAATGTGTAGCGCGTAGATTTTGTCTATTCAGGTCGTTCATTTCATATTAGGGAACGTAGAGTTAACTTGGGCATTTTCATGTCGGCTACATGTCGTATAGTGACATTGACCCCTCTATCCTTTCCATGTTCGCATCCATGTAAAATACAGTTGTGGTGGCCTTGAAACAATGAATGGCCAGGATCATTCTGATGGTAGTCATTTGTTCAAACCAATTTTGGGCTGTTGATTTTAAATTTAGCTCCTCTTCATATAGGGAACGCCTTTCGCGTAAATATTGTTATTTTTGGGTGGAAAAATAAATAAATTGTAGAAATCTTATATTATTAGGTTGAAATGTGTTGAATATATTATTACGTTGAAATATTTTGAATAATATGATTTCTCAAATATACATTTAAAGAACTCTTTTGTTTTTTTAAAATTTTATTAAAAAAAATGTAATAAAATAATTCATCTCATAAATCATTTAATGTACATAACTTCTAATGATAGATTATTGAGACATAATATTTTGATGTAAAAGTCATTATTGTGTTTTCTAATTTGATTTTTTAATTATAAAAATAGAAAATTTATAGTGGTTAATTATTTACAATTTTATTTTTTATTTTTTATTTTTATGATTTTTAATTTAATATTTAATTTTAAGGTGATTTCTTATACTTGTGATTATTTATTGTATTTATTTTTATTGTTAATAATATTTAATATTATACACTATTAATGACATGGAGGCATATAATTTGACAATAGTCAAATAACTTGAGGAGATGTCTTGGAATGTTTGAGATCTACCTTAGAATGCTTGAAATATAAATTTGTAGGAATGAGCTTGAATTCATTTTGATGTAATGATCCAAATGAGGAGAGCTAGGTTGCTGACAAAACTCGAAGAAGGCTTATGAGAATTTGGATTTCTCGCTTAACCATTGAGACTACCCTTTGGTTCAAATTTCAAAGGTTTTATGGGGGAATAGGTTGATTAGATCGATATATTCCCAACAAAAAATAATGAAATTTAATCCAAGGGTCCCAATTAAGGAGTAGATGTCAAAACAAAAAGTAGAATCAGAGCTGGAATACTGGAAATCAATGCAAGAGCCCATACATGCTAAAATGGGGTCATGCTAAATGAAAATTACATAATGATGCAGTTTTAGGATGTCATATATATATGTATGTATGATAAAAGTGACAAAGTCAATTAAATTGAAGATAAGGTAAAAGGAAGTGAACAAAACCACACACACACACACACACATATCTATATGTATAGTTTAATTTTTGGATTTATATTCATTGTGATGTATAGATTTTACCATTTGATTTTTATGTTGAATTTAGATGTAATTTTATTTATTGTATATTGTTATATTTGAATATTTAATTGATATATATTTGTTAGGTTTTTATTTTACTTAAATATAGTTTAGTATTTTTTTATCATTATTTTTTTTTATCGGTAAACGGCCAAGGCCTGATAATTTTATTATTATTATTATAATAAATGTTACAAAAACTCCATTCAAACGGACACTGGTAGGAAAGAACAGAGTCAAGAAAACCTCCAATCTTTCTCGGGGATCGATGATCCACTAAGTACTTACAAAGAAAGCTATAGGGGCATACCCCTTTCACTAAAAGAGCCTTACAAAAAAGTTACAGTATAATTTTTAAAGAATAATGTTGGATTTGACTGTACTCCTTCCATTCTATTAATACATATGTTCTATTATGCTTTATCTCCGTTATGTTTCCAAGGAGAAACTTTACATTTTATGGAACTTATTTAGGTAAAGCCTTATCGTGTAGCGCCTGTAGAAACCAAAATCTGTATCTGTTTCTACAAAAAAATGTATGGGAAAAGAAAACCATTGCCTTCCTGCAACAACTTGTTAGAACAAAATAGATAAAATTTAAGAGAACATTACTTCCCTTTGATACCCTGGTGGAAAATTTTCTAACCATCGCATACTCTTAATGGATTCCCAGAAGAGAATCCTGAAAAATGATAGCACATAAACCATATTTTATCGCTATTATTTCAATTTTTAATGAAACCCCTGGCTACAAACCAATGGTATCATGTTTTCTTTAACCTATAAAATATTACTGTAAAGGGTAACTATATACCAAAAAAGTAGTGTAACATTTTTATATCCACATGAATATATAAAATATATAACTCTATATATATTCAGATATAATCTAATATTTTTGGTAATTGTTCCTATTAAAATTTGAGCAAAATTTGAAGCAAGGATACCAACTCGCAGGGAACTAAAGACTTTGATAGCATACCACAGGTATCTGTACTATCTACTCTTAACACAGATTAAAATGATACATTCATACAGATAATAAAAGATCATGATACAAGACATAAGGATCCCTGATCTGAAATCAGTACATATCTCAGCAAAGTTTGTATTGATTTCAAAATAAGAGGTTGTCACAAAGTATTAATGAAGAAAAAGTCTGCAAACTAACATGTATTAAACCAAATTGTGATCATCATCTATTAACACTTGCCATCATATTCCTTAGAACAGAGTCTATAACTGTTTATATAGATAACATGATGAAATATCTATTTTAATTATCAAAGTTACTGTAATATTTTAATTATTAATTTGTTGATGTGTATATACGTGTTTGTGTGTGTGTGTGTGTGTGCACGCGCGTGTGTGTACATATATACAATATTTATACCTTTCTATATACGATTATACATATGTTTATATACATATCTCTATCCTAAACTGATACTTGTTCTATCCCAGAAAGAATGTTTCTAAAAATATTTCCATTTCCTCCTATAATTTAAAATAAGACCTGAATCAGATCAGATTATTGTTAAGTAGAGTACTGGAACATACTTAACCAAAGACGCATGTAGAGAAACATAGCTAATGATGCAATTTTGTGGATTCCTCCCCTCAATCCATTACAGATATATATTATGTGTCGACTTCAAGAAAAGAGACCAAAAAAATATCATCTCCTTAAAAATCCATCAGTACAAACGGTATTAAATAATAAAATTTCTTTCATAGCATGCACATTTGTCAAAAAATACTAATAATAAGAATCAAAAGTTGTTGCTGCAGAGACTCATTATCAAATATTTATTAACAGAATATATAATCATTCTACTGTATTTATCTTCTGACATCTGTTTCAAATATTGAATATTCGAATCAAAACAATGTTTTTGTTTTAACCTATTCTCCATAAACCCCTAGTAACTTCCTAAAAAGATATTTAAACAAACCAAAATATCATAACAGTATTGTAATCGGGATTAGACCGTATAACTTGCTCTTCAATTTGCTAAATGACCTTCTATATTATGGTAGACTTATGAGTTGTTAAATTCATCCCTAAATTTTTTAAGAGTCAGAATTTCCACATTTGAATCCTCATCTTGCCTCTTACCATCTTTTTTACCTGGACTCTTGGTTAACCATATTTTTTTTTATAAAAATTGGTGGTTCAGCCTGTAAATGTTCCAGACTTATCTTATTGGGAGGTGGAGGGACGGTGAAACCTTTCTCTATAAAGTACTAGGATAACCAGTTCAGGTCAGAGGATACCTTAACATGAGTCAAAATCAACAGAAAATGGAGGTTTCTTTTTATCTCCTCCCAAAGGTTATCAAAGACATCAAAGTCTTTGAACATCAGACATGGCCTACGAGGTAACTTGTTATCATGCTCAATACTTCCTTTTACAACTCTCCTATAATCTTCAGGGTAAGGTACCATTTTTCTGAAATTAATATTGTTTACCACTTCTTCCAAGCCTCCTAGGATTCTATCTATGAAGATCTTTCTACACAAGCCTATAGTCTGAATCTTACTATATCCTGCTCGGAGTAAGCATGATATGAAAATTTGTACAATCTCACCATTGGTTCTCAGAGTGAAGCAATAGATAAAGTATGCATCACCTAATACTAATTCAACCGCCCTTCTAGTCATGTCGTCCATAGGCTTTAAAATTTAGCTCCATCTTTATGGTGGTATCTTCCCTTGAAATGTTGAATCCCTTTTATTCTTAATATGGAAATTTCTGACATTGGTATACATTTTCTGTAATAGGAAATCGCCCATATTAGTCTAAACCCAAAAATACCAAACACATATTAAATGTGCAAGTCTATGCTACATACCTGCTTCCTCCCTTATCAGAATCGATCCAGATAATTTGAAAATGACTTATCTTCCTTTCTTAAAAAAAACAGGTGTGACTTCAAAAGACATTATATTCTTATTTTAATTATTCATTTGCTTGATTATACCACTCTTTTTAACTTTATTAATTACATATTATGTATACAGATTGTCTTGAATGTATTTATTAAGGCGCTCTTCGATTTGAGTATTAAATATTCAATGGAGAGTAGTGGCGTGTAGTTTCATGATTTTACCACACGAATCTCTCCAGGATTTTGTTGCCATAATTCCTCTCTTAATGAAAGAGACTTTAATATTAAATGTTTCCTTCAAATCTCAATGGCTCAATTATTACTATTAATAATTCTGCAGTTTCTGCTTTTGTCTTAGCTATTACTTATTATGTATAGTTTCGATATTAATTACCAAACTACTTCTTAAAAACTGTTTTAGGTAATCTATTTTTAGTAGCCATATCAAATGAAAAACATATATCCATATATAACTCTGTTTTCATATATATATATATATATATATATATATATATATATATATATTATAAGTAATAGATTATATATTATTGTTATTTATTTATATATATATATATATGATCATATAATATATATTTATATGTTTTATATATGTATATATATCTTCGTTTAAATTGGTACATATATAAATGCCCATTTTTCCAATTTTAGTGTTGTTACAAGAGAGAGAACATTATCAACAAAATTTAATTAGAACTCATATTTCATTATAATCATTCTTCTTCGTACATTTCATCACAATGAACAACGAGTCCTACTTCATCTTCTAAAACAAAATTTTCAAACCAGTTTGGTTCAAAGGTGTTCCTAATATGCATAAAAATAAATAAGAAATCAAGATTTCTTCTGATTGCTGACATTTCTTCAATGTATCTATCATGGTCTTCAACCATCATGACATGAAAGGTAGGTATCTTCCTATCATTTTTCATAAAATGTTGGTAGTATCTCGGTTTTGGGATAGTTAAATCTTCTCTCATGCTTGAGATCACCTTATTCAAATCTATAAGATATTTCCTTTTGAATATTTTCCTACATAATCTTCCTATAGCTTGTAATTCAAGATCAACTTGTAAGGCCGAAGCTATAAACATAAATGGGATATCAGAGTTTACTAGATGACTATTGTCATTTTCAATGAATTCGCTTCCTAGAATAATGAAAATAGCCCTTACAGTAATTTCATAAGTTGCCAACATCATTTTCTTAATTCTTTTCATAGTAATTTTACCATCAAAGGCTATAAGAGATTTCAAGCATTTAAGCTTAATTGCAGTAGCCATATTTTCACAATTGAACCTTTGATTAATTTTCCTTTCACCATTTAAAACTAGCCTTCTATTTATAAGTATGTGAACAATATAGTCCCAGGAATTTCTAGTTGGAACGATCCTAGAATTGGATCGTTTAAGCTTCTATCCCCTTGACGTTTCAAATTCCTTAAGAAATCTTTTATTCTTGATGTTTTTATTTAAACATATATAGAATTTGTCTTAAATCCTATATCTTTTTTCTTTTATACTTCCTTGATTAGCTAAGTTAATATCACCCTAGTTACTCTTTCCATAAATATAATTAGTAGTGTTATGTTCTAAGTATATTAGAAGACCTCTAACCTGTCTAGAAAAATCACTAGATTTCTACTCATATGTTAGCCTACTAAGGAGCCCAACATTATGCCTACATATTCCTACCTATTTTATTAGATATTAATAACTTCTTCAGTCCTGCCTTCTACACCTTTATTGGCTAGGGAATCAACAAATTGATTACCTTCCCTATAAATATGATTAACCGTGTAATGATTAAATAATGATAATAAATTTAACTCTCTCTTAAATAACCCATTTAGTCTCCAATTTTGAGTATTTCCTATTCTAATGGCATTAATGATTAGGGAAGAGTCGCCTTTTATTTCAATATTATCTAAATTTAGTTTTTTACATAACAATAATCCTTCTAATAGAGCATTCCATCCTGCAACATTATTAGTAGAAATTCCTAAAAGGGAAGCTTTGTGTGCAATCAATTTACCTGACCAATCATGAATACAACACTTTATCCCTGCCCTTCCTGGGTTTCCTTTGGAAGCACCATCAAAGTTAAGTTTGAACCATCCTTCAGATGGAGGTTTCCATACACATTTATGTCTTAAATCTTCCTTGTCTACTCCCTATTGACCTACAAAGGGAGAAATTTTTAGACCAAACCATAGTTTCCTCAATTTCTCATCTTCTTGACTGAACAACAAATCCTTCCTTCCAAACATTACGATTATTCACTACTTCCACTATGCATGCTTCTATTTTGTTTAAAAGTTGATCTTGGTCTAGTTTATTATCCTTAAAAATTCTTCTATTTCTTTCCTTCCATAATTCCCATATTACTATGGAGGGAGAAATATTGCATATCTTCCCAAACAAACCAACATCCTTCATTCTAGGATAACATTTAAGGGTATCCATCAAGTTGCAAAGGAAAGCAGTTTTCCAATGTAATTTGTTAGCCAGTCAAGTCCAACAATTATATGAAAATTCACAATTTTTGATAAGGTGATCTACAGATTCACACTCTTTTTCACAAAAGACACATCTCGATGGCCCATAATAACCAATTTTTTGGAACCATTCAACAGTCAAAATTTTCTGTTGTACTGATGCCCATGTGAACATACCCGCCTTTGGAAGATAGTATTTGTTCCAACATAAGTTGATTGGTAATGAAGTTTGAGTTTGTACAGTATTGGAAAGAGTTTCATACCCAGACCTGGTGTTATACTCCCCACTATTTGACTGAGCCCAAATAATTCTATCTGGGTCACTAGAAGGGTTTAATTTCCTACTGCTCAAGGTTTCTTCCACTTCATTCTTGAATGTTGTTGGCAATCCTAAACTATCAAAGGATTTCCATCTCCATCCCAGAGCCGGATTATTATAAAAAAACTCTATATAATCCTTAACATATATACCCCTATCACTCTTAATACGTTCTATGGTTGGTTCATGATTTAGAATGGTATTTAGTGGTGGGAATGCACCCTATGAATCTTCCCAAAACACAACATTACTACCATTTCCTTTATCCCATGTAATATAATTTTAGATAACTAACCTACACTCTAGTATAAAATTCCAAATTCTCAATCCACTAGGAGGAAGGTGGTGTCTAAAAATGCTTGAGTGATCCCTACCGTCTAAGTATTTATATCTTAGATTTTTGACCCATTTAGCCTCTAGGTCTTTAAACATCTTCCATACCAGTTTGGCACCTAAAGCTATATTTCGTTGTTTAATATTTTTAACATTTAAACCACCTTCCTCCCTTGGTTTGTAGATCTTATCCCAAGCAATCATTGCTAGTCTTTTCTTTCCATTTGATCCTTGCCAAAAGAAGTTCCTTAGTTTTTTGTTAATTTCTTTCTCTATACCTTTAGGTAGACTGAGACACATCATTTGATAGATAGGAATGGCAGAAAGAACGGATTTGATCATAATTATTTTACTGGCATTAGTAAGCCACTTACCTTTCCATGACTCTGCCTTTTTATCAATATTTTTTAACACTCTATCCCATAAATTAGTTGACTTGTTACCCTTATCCAAAGGAAGCCCTAAATATTTGCACGAAAGTTCTTTTTTATCATTAATTATCATGCAATGTTTGTTCATTATTTTGTAATTTTTCTAATTATGAATACATAGTAATATACGTTTATTTAAATTATCTTAATGAATGTTTTATTTTTATGTTTTATGATTTGGATTTATTTTTTATTATCTTTCTATCATATTTTTTGTTAATAGGTAAGTTGTGGATATTAGGTTACTAATTAAAACAAAAATTGAATGTGTATTGATCCATAAATGAGTGTACCTCTAAATTACATATTTTCATATTATATTTCCTTTCTTTGAAGATCTTCATGTCATTGGATGCTTTAGTTTTTATGGAGGAGTTTTCTTCCTCTTCAATTTTTTCCATGCATATTTTGTCTCGAGGTCGGGGTTGATGGATTTATTTCCTTAATTTTTCGCCATTCAAAGTACCACCACTATTACTAATCATAGGAACCTCCATAGATATTGATGAGATCACACAAGTTTGGGCTATGAATCTAAATAATCCAAAGAGAAAGAGGGTGAATCATCTTTTGGACTAGACTCTTGATTTTGATCTTGCGTCATAGGAGCAAGGAGGTAGTTTGAAGAAGGGTCCTCTCCTAGAAGTGATTGACAAGGAACAAAATTGACTTGATCGACAGTGAAATAATATAATGGCAAGTGCCAAACCACTAGGTGGTTCAATTATGTCAAGGGAAACATTAATTCTCAATCTAGAAGTGAAGTCTAAGTACTTTATATCACTTGGGTTGTAATTCTCAATCCTCTAACTGCCATAGAAACCTAAAAGACCTCCTTATCTTAGCAAGGGGAAGTGAAGGATGATGAACGTTGATGATGGTTAATCAAGATAAGGATAATTCCATGAGGTGGGGAAAACCAATTTCACCTTAGTATATTCTTCCTTAGAGGAGGAGAGTAAAATCCTACTTGTGTCGAGAGGATTTGAAACATATTGTGTAGCCTAATTCCTCGAGCTAGAAAGGTGTAGAGGTAGGATTGTTTAAACAAAGTTCTTTCCTTATAGATAATGCCAATAGATTAAATTTCCTCTTCTTTCCCAAGCGATGGTAGCTCTAAAGAAATTTGAGTAGCAGCCTTTAGGCATGGGGAAGTTAAGTCAGCCCCCAATCTTGTATTTTGGCAATTGATATTAAAAACAAGTTGTTAAAAGATTGATGTAATGGACATGAAGTGTATATCTAATTTGGTCAAATGAAATATGGGTAAGTGCACAAAGATGGGGGACCAAAAGGGGGGTATAAGATGCCAACTTGTTTTTGAAATCCGTAAACTCTGAACTTCAATGAGAAATTGAGGATAGTTACACTCAAAATTTCAAAATGTGACAAAAACAAGAGTTGTTCTACTCTAAATCTAGTTTCTAAACTACTAATTTATTTTAGAAATGGTGGAGATTAAGGCCCTCAAAAGGGGGAGAACAAAAAGTGGTCCTTTTTTTCATGAAAAAACATAACATAGCGTCTGATGTGCTCCCCCTAAAATGTTAACTTTTTTTAAAAAAAAATTAATCGCTCTAGCGAGAAATTAGCTAACACCACCTAGTTTATCTTGGATTTTTGTACTAATTATTTCATGAAAGTATGATTTTTTGTGATGTTCCGAAGTGGACACATCCTAAAAACTTTAAATGTATGTATGCTCCCCTAGAAATCATTGAAAACTAATCGAAAATCAAAACTTCTTTTTTTTTCAAGTGTGTAGAATGCAGTCTAGTTTCTGAAAATGTAATTTGTTTCAAAATTTGATAAACGATCCAAAATCTAAGCCCAAATGAACACAAGTTGGTTTTTGACAAAAAAAATGGACCTACTTACAAAAGAATTTAGAGATGAAAAGCTTAACATAATGGGAATTCAAAATAAATTATATGGTTAGATAGATAACAAAGAGATCTACAATATCAAGCCATCTAATTTTGTCCTTATTGAACCACGCGTAAAACTGACAGGGAGCACACAAGAAAAGATGTTAATTTTTTGTAGGTTTGCTGGAAAACACTTCTCAAACCTGTTTGAATCCTCCAAGCCTTTGGGTTGGATCTCCAAGGGAAATCCAAGCCTTAGGCTTGGTAAATTTCAATGTAGTTAAAAGTGTGCTATCACTATTTAAATTTATTGTTTACATAGCACGTACGCGCTATGTAAACCATAAAAAAATCCTTAAGGGAGGGAGACACAGAGAGTGAGAATGTGGGGGAGGGAAATAGAGAGAGAGGAAGAGAAGGTGACAGAGAGGGGGAGAGAGAGATAGGTGAGAAAAGGGAAAGAGATTAGACGGTATGTGTGTGTGTGTGAGAGAGAGAGATGTACTCCCCTCTCCCCCTCGCAATATAAAAAAAGGTCGTCTCTAGAATGACGATGCCCATCCTGCATTGATCTGCCACCACGAAAAGAAAACCCATGGTTGCGCATTGTCAACACCCCATCCGACGACTCCCAATCTCCCCGCCACATACCACCATTGTAGGAAGAAGATTCTCCTGCCGCAAAATGAAACTTTTTCTTTTGCATATGCATTTGCAAATGATCACTATCTCCAATCGACATCTAAAAGCTGGTCATGATCTTGGTGGTGCCATTATTTCCTTGATTCCCTATCGATCCCAACACAAAGCGACCATGGTGAGGAATAAAGCGCTGAAATTTTACCTTATGCCTAGATGCGGGATTCAAAACTCTAGCCCTAGTTCCGGGAAATTTCAGATAACTTCGAAACCCCATTTCATTATTTTAAATTCAATTCATTGTGGAACTCCGATATTATTAGATTGAATTATACAATTTCTGAAATATATATTTAAAGAAGTCTTGGTTTTTTTTTAAACTCTATTAGAATCTTTTTATAAAATTATTCACCTGATTGAATAGTTAATGTTAGAATAAGTTGTAAGGATTGATTTTGAAGGATAATATTTAAATAGTTGATCATAAAATTGATGTAGAAGTGATTGCTATATTTTATAATGATTGATAACTAGATATTTATTTTCATAAAATTATTTGATTATTTTAAAAATTTTATTTTTATTTTTATGATTTTAAATTTTATGACTTTTTTTAAGGGGTGATTTTTCATGATGTTTTGAATCTTGATGAAAAGAACAACAACACCACAACGCAGTCTACACACCATACTATTATTAACATTTTTACATGATCAAATTGAGAAACTCCAAAGGACATTTCTTTGGATTGGCATAGAGGACAAGGCTAAACTCTCTCTTGTTAATTGGGATTATATCTATAAGGTAGTATTGGTATTAGAAAACTAAAAATCTTTATCCTCTCTAAGATGGGATTGTAGATTCTTAAAGGGTAAAAGGACTCGGTGGAAATTTTGAAGGCTAAATATCTAAATGGGGGTGACCCTCATGCTTTCATTTATAGAAATGGTCTTTTTAATGGATCAATCATTTGGAATAAGTAAATGAAATGCAAGGATTTTTTAAGAAGAGGAGTGGGCAAGATTATTGGTAAGGACAATAATGCACTCTTTTGGAATGATGTTTGGAGGGGAGATAAGTCTCTTTCTTCATTGGATAGTGTAGAAGGCCTTAAGAATTGTTGTATTAAAATTCTTGGAGAGAAAGTCCAAGATTATATTGCTTGGGACAAGAGAACTCCTTCTTGGATTAACATGAAAGATAGGCTTATTACTAGTAGACAAATTTGTAGCAAATGACAAATTGATTGGTACAACAAGATCAAGAATATGATTCCAATCTTGGGTGAGTGTTCCTTGTTTGATAAGGACAAGTAGGATGATTAGGTTTGGAGGCCTACCCAATCGGGTGCATTCTTAGTCAGATCGTCATATTTCTTGTTGGACATGACTCCTCAATGCCCTTCCAAATTTGAATGGAAGGAGGTTTGGATTCCTAAACTCATTCCCAAGAACAATTGTTTTTGGCAGATTGTTTCCCACAATAAAATTTTCACAGTGGATAACTTTAATGAAAAGTGTTTCAATAAATATTAATAGGTGCTCTCTATGTTACAAAGAAAGTGAAAGAATTTACAACTTGTTCTTGCATTGCCAATTTCCCATTGAAGTTTGGTTTGTGGTTATGCCTCTCACCTTGGTTGGTTGGGTCTTCCCTGCTTTCCTTCCTCAATTTATTGATTCATTTAAAATTTTTCCTTTTAAACGTATTGTAATAAGAGAACTATGGAAAAAATTCCTCCTATGGTCACTTGGGGTCTATGCAAGGAGAACAATAGTAGAATTTTCAAAGTGACTTCTAGACCAAGTAAGGAGGTCTTTATGACCATCAAACATAAAATAATAGAGAATCTTAACATTGTTTCGTTTGGGACCTTCAAAGATATGCCTATTCTACAAGAAATCAGGCCTAAATAAATTTGGGTTCTTACTCAAAACATGACTAATATTAATTGGAGCAGGAAGTTAATGTTGATACTATAGAAATGAATAACTAAGGGGGGTGAATTAAGTTTTCCCCTAAACTCTCAAAATTCAAACCCTTAAATCCTAAAACCCCTTAAACTTGTGAACCCTTAAATCTAATTTGATCAAATCAAATAATGAGCATGCAAGTATACACAATCATAATCACATCCACAAAAGTTGACACAAGATTTTATCATGGAAACCCTATTAGGGTAAAAACCATAGTGGGATTGATTACCCACAATAAGCATATACCTTGTTAGAAGTATAAACTTATTACAATTATGGGGATTGCACATGCAATCAGGCTCACTACCTAGAGCTCACTACTCAAATGAAAAGCCTCGGGCTACAACCCCGAGGAAGGATCACTGTCTTACATATTTGATCACTACAATGATCAATCAAACTCCAATCTGATAGGATTTTTGTGAACTGTTGAGAATCCCCAATGTCTTATTACGGTTCCTTGTAAGCACACATTGCATATATTTTTTCAAGATCTTATTGAAAACACTTCTGATTTCATTGAATCAGGCTCTCCCTTTTCTATCCACCTCTGACATCTGCATCTCTGATCCGCAACTTGAATTTTCCCTAATCATTAATTTTATACCAAGAACTAGGTTGGAAAAACCTAATTCACCAATTCTTCAAGTCAATGCATCAATTCTCAATACCTGGTCAATCTCTGACTGTTAGATTATGGTCTTCATCCATAACAACCACCTAGAGATCATAAATCTCCTTGATAGCACATTTTGTACTTGCACAACATGATTTATGAACAAGGTTAGCCAAGAATAAATGATACAAATGAAAATATTATCATTAACCAAAAATTCAACCGATTAGGTCATTATGATCCATGTGGATTTCCAACTCATCAAGCACATACCTCAAGAACATCCTACGACATCATAAATATAATATTAACATATTAATCCATTACAACCATTGGATTTAATTACTCTTCTTTACTTAACCTCAAGAACACTGTCTGCAAGGCTCTAAGACAACAAAAATATGTTATGCAAACCTCTGAAGTATAAACCCTCTAAGTTGATTATACTTGAGTATGTCCTAGACACACTCCTAAATGTTCTCCATGAAATTCTTATTTTGTTGAGCACGCCAGACCTTTTTTGGCTTCCTCTTAACACTGACTGTCACTTTTTCTGCCAGTCATCTTTAGTAACTAGTTTACCTGTCCAAATCTTCATGTAACACTAAAACTTTGGGTGAACATGGTAAACACGTTCAACAACCTTTATCTAGCTGAACAACTCCATATCTATCATATCCTCTTCTGACCAGACCTTTGAACATTGTTAGCATTGTCAAAAATTTCCATGGTTCCAAGGTTTTAAAGTGTTTTGAACCTGGTTCGTAAACCCTATTGGATTTGTTCTTAAACCTTGGTTCATTTCATGCAAAAAACCCTAAGTTGTTAATGCCTGTTATAATTTTGAGTTACCTTTTTAGAATCACTTAAATCTCTTTTACCAATGTGCTTTAAGTCATCGGCGGCAGGGCCATGTAATATTCCCTAAAGTCCTAGCGGGTCTACATTAATTTTTCTCAGTTGAAAGTTGCAACATTGCATAGATTTCAAACCGTTCATCAAGCCTCAAACCATCTACGCAAACAACTCTATTTGGTCAATTAAACACTAGGAATGACCTTGTTTCTCTCACCAAGTGGGTCAAACGCCGCCAACCACTCTAGAGCGGAGTGTTCCTAAAGGTGCACTCAACACCAAAATTAGTAATCTTTAGGCGGTCGTATCTCAGAGCTTGTGTGAGGCAAACAAATCATCAAGTGCTACGAGACCATTTCATGGGGGCCTACAATAACCTATCTCAGATTCTGGAGATTCACTTTCATTTTCATTTAGAAATGCAATCTCGGTTGATGCCAAAACTTGCAATGTTGCTCAGTTGAAATTTTCAACATTTCATATCTTTCAAACCGTTCATCGTGGCCTCGAATCATCTACACAAAAATCTCCATTTGGCCGAGTAAATGCTAGGAACAACCTCATTTCGCACATAGACTAACTCAAATATTCCAGGCCACTACAGACCGAAGTGTCCCTTAAGGTGCAATAAGCACCATTGAGCAGCGATCTTTTGAGGGTTGTTTCTCAAAGCTCATGCGAGGTATCAAAAAACTGTCAGGTACTATGGGATCGTGTTATAGAGGCCTACAATAACCTATCTCAATTCAGAGATATTTGAAATCGTTCAAAATTTCCAACCCAATCTCGGTTGATGTCAAATCTTGCAATGTGCCTCAATTGAAACGAGCAACATTTTGCATCTTTCAAACCATTCATCCTGACATCAAACCGTCTGTGCCAACAACTTCAATTTGACGAGTAGACACTACAAATAACTTTTTTATGCTTTGCAACTCACTCAAACATTCCATACCATGTCATAATGGTGCATCCCTTAAGGTTCTTATAATGCCCTAAATAGGTCGAGCTGGTCAAAATGCTCCAATAGGACTAAAATTGAGTAGGATTGATGTTTTTTTAATCTTATATGACCTATTTTAACTTGTTTAAGGTGTTGGAATGGAAATTATGAGTCTAGGTTTATGAAGTGAAATATACATATTCTCATAAAGTATGAATCATACAGTAACAATATACATAGATACACGTGCAAGCATAAATATAAGGCATAAGAAATTTACAAAGCATAAGACATCCACATAAACATAAATTAGTATACATCAATACACACGACACATGAATTTCATACTTAAAACATAAACTATATATATTCACAGGGCATGAAGAAAAATATATATATGTCCAATAATGTCATACATCGAATATATCTAATACAGTTAAATTGGATTCGTGAAAGCCAAATGGATGTAGAAAATGTCACTTATACAATATACAAAAAATATGTCCAATAATGCCATATCGGCCCACAATGATTATCTCTAATCTAGTCATTTCTTGCAAGAGAAAGAAAACAAATCTCGGGTTATCTTCAATCGTTGCGTCGATGGAGATGCAATGGATGTTGTAGTCTTCCGAGTGCACTCACTAGTCCCCCTATCTAGACTCTTCTGCAGCTCGAGCTGATAAAATAAAAAGTATAAACATCAATAACTAATATACATCAAAATTCAATTACGATGACATAAAATAGAAGATTCGCTTACCGCTAGCAAATAGTCACTATGTACATCCACTGAAGGGGCATGCTGACGATCTGGAGTAATGAATCCCTACAACAACGATCAAAATAATATTTAAAATTTGTACATAAATATCATTAAAATTTTCAATACAAACTATTAAAATAATAATTAAAAATAAGTAATCTCTTTCATACCTTGATCAGTGCTTTAGAACTAGCTACAGTTGTAGCTACACCATGAACCAAAGTATCATGAACATCAGGAGGAGTCTCTGTTGTCAGTAACTAAAAATGAAACAACAAGAGTATTATGTAGTTATCAAGAATACCTATAATTTTTTACAACCCCACTAATGAATAAATGGTACCTCTGTGAAGGTGCCACTGCATCCTTCAGTGTGCAGTGTCGATGTCGTAGCTCCAACATTAAACTAGTGCACATGTATGGTAATTTATAAGACACCCATTCATATATAAGAATGTACCACTTACATGTTAATTATAATGCTTTATACACACACACACACACATGTGGACTCAATGATGTCGTCACAAAGATAGGTGAGGGAATGTAATCACTGCCATGACCACTTTGACTTTGGATTTTGATCCTAATTTATCTAGTAATTTAGTTATTCATTCATTTATTAATTAAATATAATCAATTAAATCAAATTAGCATGCAAATAAAGATACCTCAAGGAAAGTTAAACGATGCCCTTCGATGTCTAATGTGAACGTTGATGGTCCAACAGTGAACTAATGCACATGCACAATACGTTATGAGACAACCATTCATATAATTACATAATAATCAAATGTATTAATTAAAATGTTTTATTTGATACATACTTGTGGAGTTGACGGTGTACTGTAAAATGGGTTCAGGGGATCATTGTCGCTGCAACCACACTCTTGCCCTGAATTTTGATCATAATCAATAGATACTAATTTAATTATTCATTCATTTATAAATGAATTATGATCAAATAAATTTAATGAACTTGCAAATATTTACCTGTGTATCAATGCCAAATCTTGCATTGATAAAATCATTGGTCGTCATTCCATCATCATCTTCCTCTTTGTCGGCAGTAACAAATGTGCACAAGGATCCACAAGAATGACAAATATGACCCCTCGAAGACCGACCATGGTCACCCTCGACTAAAGGAGTGACAAACTAAATGAGAGTCTGTGTCAGAGCACTAATCATGCCTAGTGTGTCCACCTCCACATGTTCCTTCACAATGGAAGGAATACTAGCATGATCCACTTGTGGCTTGCGACTGGGCACCCTAGGTTTGTTAGGGTCACGACATGTCGTAGGACTATTAAATGATGACCCCCCGCCTCTACCTTGAGATTCTAGAAAGTCAAAATAATTTGGCACCTCCTTAAGGACAAACTCATAATAGAGTTTCCTCAGGAAATATATAGGAACCTCATGATTATTACAGGGAGGGGAATCAAAGACCATCCACCATCTGTTCCAAAAGTTTATATTTATATCTTCATTCAAGCACCAATGAATTGGGGACCTCTTTGTTGTAGTCCTAAGAGTATCAGTTCTCCCTGATTTTTTAAAGGTTTTGCAAATGTCATCTTTTGTGATTTTCTTTTTTTTATGTCCTCATATGATAATTTATTTGCATAATATCATTTTTGTTCTTCTCTTTTGTCGTGTAATAAATTAAGTTGCCCACTAACTGAGCCTGCGTGGGTCAAGATTAATTCTAATGATTTTGAAAGTGTTGCCCTTTCAGGATTTGTATCAATAGAATATTTTAACCTCCTAATTAAATATTATAATTTTGTTTTCCCTCTTTCTATTTGGTTAATCAAAATTTCAAGTGTTCCAAGAAGACGTTTCTCAATTGGTGGAGGCGGTTGGGGTTCATTTTCTACGTTATTTTCAACATTCATTTGTTAATGAGGAGAAGATGGAATGTTTGGTTGAGGGTTTTCTTTAGGGAGATCATTCCTTACTGGCAATTAAAACAAAATCTATTTTCAAAACCTAATTAAACTTAAAATTTAAGAAAAGAAACTTAGACAATAAAATTTGATTGAAAACTGAAATTAAACTTAAATTTCAATACAAATAAGAGGCATAGGTTGTAGAATCACTTGCCTCTTCTTCCGATTTGACCTTGATGATGTCGTGGAGCCATTTTTTGTTTGATTTGATGAAGCAAACAAGCAAAACGTTATGCGTACGTGCTTTGCAAGTTCTCTTCTTTGCTGAGCTCCGGGTTTTAGGGGAAGAAATGAGCCATTTTTGTGGCTCTTTGACATTTATAGGTTTTCACATAGGTTTATTTAATTAAATAGATTTTGGACATTAGATATATTAAATCAATTAATTTACCTAGGACTATAGAAGAAAAAAGAGATTAATTAAATAGAT
>MU218606.1:14462-29547 GCA_018584345.1 Thuja plicata | reverse complement strand
GAGGAATTTCTTTGGGGATGTTATTGTATATTAAATTGTTTGTATTAGTATTTGCAGGGAACTATATTTTTTGGGAATCAAATAATAAATAGAGGATTGATATTTAAAATATTTTAATTACTAAAACCGATAATAATTGTTTTGGTGATAAAAAAAATGAACACATAAATATCAGACTATTTAATATGAAAAACTGAACTAAACTGCCAAATAAAATTTTCTCACATTTGTTGAAGTTTGAAACATGTATTCCTTAATTACTTTAAGAGTTCTTTGGACATGGAGTCAATCCAAATGATGCATAAAATTCATTTAAGGTACAATGCAGAAAGGTTGGTTGTACGCTTACAAACGAATGCATATTCCCTTACAAGACCAAGCAGACAGAGTGTGCAATAGAATTCCATTTCGCCCTACAAGTATGGCAGCTTCATTTGGTTGAATAGTAAAACGCTTTCCACGTTCACATTGGCTGAGCAGTGTTGCCTGATACCATATCTCATAACTGAAGCTCATTTTTTTTTAAATCCCGCTCCTATGAACAAAAACCTCCACCTATCAATTTTAACGTGTCTCGATATTTGAGACCTTGATTCAAATGTAGAAAAAGGTAATCTCCATTTCTTTAGAAAACTTCCTTAGTCTTCTTCTCTATCTTCTAGTTCAGGGCTATTCATTCCAATTACGTGATCTTGAGAGATTGAAAAAAGGGAAATTCTTGGACAGAGATACTGAATCAGTAGATAATGCAGTTTTTGGATTTGATTGTGTGTAAGTTTTTTATATCAATATTTTGAATCACATTTCGGGATTCATTATCAGGATAAGAAGAGTTGAAAGAGCAAGTCAATACACATCAATACCTAATTCAAATTCCCAGACCAATCACATGAATTCTTTTTATGTACCCTAGGGCGTGAATAATAGCCTGAATGAGCAACATTTATTTAGAAGAGGACACACTTCATGCTTCAAGTTCATGAAAAATGGCACTCTACAAAGTTTTGTTAGTTTCTAGTCAGATCTCACAATCAATAAGTCTAATCTACCCTGCAAGTAAATTGATTGCTGATAATATAGTCCTATTAAGCTTTTCAAACAATGCAAGACAGTTACTTAGAGAATGAGAAAATGAAATCTTTGGTTTGTAAGCATTGCTAGTTAAATGAGATAAGAGCAGGAAAAAACCTACAGAGGATCATAATGAAGAACCAAATGAACATTCACACGGTAAACAGATTGATCACATACCTGATGTTAATGTTTGAAATGGTTGTTTATGTATGAAATGTTTGAAATATCTCCTATTTATCAATTGATGAGTTTATGGGGCTTTACAATGAATGGTTCATAAGGTGCAATACTTGCTGAAGGTTTTGCAAACATAGTTGCAAGCAGAATGGGCTTAACCATGGAGAAAACTTCATAGTTAAGCACACCCGAGTTGGAGGAGTACTGGGATGTGTGACCTCCTGAGAAGTCTCAGTGCTTCACCTCTAAATGAGTGCTAAATGTTCCATTCATTCTCATGAGAGATGGGTTCTTGTGAACCACTCAAGAAACATGGATCAATGAGTTTGACTCAAAAAACTACACAATTGAATCCTAATAGCAATATCACAATGTGCCTAAGATGCCAAACATTGTGGTCACCATTATTCTCCTCATACGATATGAATGGAGAAATCTGTCAGTATTTCTCTCTTTTTTTTAAAGAGATTACAAGTGGAGAGCTACATCAAAGATTAAATGCCCCACCTTCTGTTACAATGAAGACCAGCTGGGCTTGACCAGCAAAACGCCCATTCCTTCCCCCATATCCTTTCTCTCTATCCCCATTCAACACCGTTAACGTTTGAATTCAAACCCTATTCCCGCCAAGAATCCTGGTTGATGCCAGCATAATACAAAGCGGGTGCAAAAAACAATCCCCATTTATGTCGCCGCTGTCATGGAATGGCTTCATATCGCAGAAGGGTTTTCACAGTCCAGCCCAGAACAGCCCGATAATTGACAGATTACAGTTGAAAATGCTATAGTAGACATTTATTCAAAATGTGATAGCACAGACAAGGTACTTGAACGGTTTTATCGAATGCCTCGAGGAAATATGGTCTCATGGAATAATGTGATTGCAGGATATCCAGAAAATTCGTTCCTTGACAAAGATTTAGAAGCTTTCAATCAAATGCGATGGGCAGGTGTATGGCCAGTCACCGCAACATTTTTCAGCATATTTTCAGCCTCTCCAAAAATGGGAGCTTTGGAACACGGGATGGGAATCCATCCCATGAATTTTTCAGAACTTGTAGTTGCAACTGCCCTGGTAGACATGTGTGCAAAATGTGTAAGCATGGACAAGGCACATGAACTTGATGCAAGAGGGGAGTTTCTCAACATCATCTAAAACACACTTCAAAAAGTATTGCAAATTTGATTAGAAATCAACAAACAAAGAATATATGGACATCAATTTACACCACAAATTGACACCGCAAACTAGAGCAATTGTTAATTGAAAATTTGAAACAAGTTTACAAAACAATGAGCCACATTTATTGGCTTATCATCTCTACATTACAATGTGATATAGACCTCCAAACAATGGTGGGCCTTCCTCCTTTTTGTCTTCTCTCCTCAAAATTACACTTACACTGTAACAACTAAATCAACTAAATCATGAAATTGAAATTCCACTAGTATATATGAACTCTTGTATTTCATTTCATTTGGGGACCTAGGTATCGCTCAAATTAGGTTCCCACTCATTTTCATGTGAATTTAATTTTAGAATCTCCCTTAAGAGTTCTTACAACACCTCTTACAACATGCTAAAAATAGGTGTCTATCTAAGGCCACTTGCATTCCCTCTTGACTCTCGAACTTAGAAACCCATAAATTCTCTTTTGGATGCCTACTATTTTTAGGAGATTCTTTGTCATACAATGTAAACCCAAAGAATTTGAATCTGAAGTCATGCCAAAATATTTTAAGAAAATATTTGGCTTATTAAATACCAAAAATTCACCAAAAGTAAAAAAATACAACAAAGCATAAAATTTAAATCTTTTTGGTTGATGTTGATAACAAATTCACCTAGGATGCTTCTGCATGAGAACTATTTGACAGAAGGCCACGATTGCGAGATATGCAAAATCTAAAAGCATGAACAAGGCACGTGAACTATTTGACAAAATGTCTGATAGAAATAGCTTCTCATGGAATGCCCTGAATGGAATATTAGCAAATAATTTCATTCACATTGGAGAGAAAGACCTTACTGATTACTTTTGTCATTGGTAACAATTCTAATCTAGCATATAGGAGTAAGTTGAGATGGTAATTGATACTTTCTCCATGTATTTTTATCCAATAGAAGAGAAGAGAAAACTATATCTAAGCTTTATATTGTGTAAGGTCAAGTTTACACAAAATGTGAGTGCAGATAACCCGAGGTAGTTTTTTAGAGAGTAAAATATTAAAATGTTAATATTTGAGCACCTAAACCCTTATTTTATCTCTAACCGTAAATCTTAATCCTAATCAAAACCCTAACCCTAACCATAATCATAAAATTAAATTCAAAACCTTGATCCTAACCCTAAATTATAATGCTAACAATAATACTAACCATGACACTAATCCTAACTCTAATCATAATCCTAAACACTAAATCATAATCCTAATCCTAACCCTATTTTTGACCATAATGTTAACCATGACATGAACCCTAATTCTAATTATGATCTTAATCCTAAACACTAAACCCTAATTCTAATTCTAACCCTCAATCCTAACTCTGATACAAACCCTAACCCTAATCATAATACCAACCATGATGTAAACATGTACCCTAACCATAATCCTAACCCTAATCAAACTCTAACTCTAACCATTGTGTAAACCCTAACCCTAACCATAATCCTAAACATTAATCTCAATTCTAACCTTAAACCCTAACTCTGACCATAAAACTAACCATGATGTAAACCCTAACCCTAATGATAATCTTAACCCTAACCATAATACTGACCATGATGTAAGTCATTACCCTAACTATAATATTAATTGTAACCCTAACAATAAATTGTAACCCTAATCAAAATTCTAATCCTAACCATAATCCTAATGCGATATAATTATATAATAATTAATTTCATGTCTTAATTTATGTTAATTTATTAAGATTTATTAATTTATTAAATACACTGAGAGATATCCTTCTCAAGACACCTATTAGACATTTGAGTGAAAATGATTAAAAATAGGCACCACGAGAAGGATATCTCTCAGTATATTTAATATATATAATAAAATATGTATAAGATAGTATAACTGAATTTTAGTATCATGTTAACATTAGTGATACTATACAAGCAGCTAACATTCTTGTGATCTTTTATAGCGTAGAAGGGTAAGAAAGTAAATCATTGTTCATTTTCAATTACCTAGGGAAAGTAGAAATTTGATACTCTAAATGGTTGAGGTTGGGAATATTATTTGATATTGATAATAAGGCATCATTATTCTTACATTTAAAACAGGAGAGACCCGTCTAAAGTCATACAATATTAAATTTGGAATATTGGAACTGTAATGATGGATGAAACTTTAAGCTAACACATTTAAGGGGTAAGTTAGAATAGTACGCTTACAAATTTAGTTTTAAGTATCAAATCCTGGAGTGGTGAGTAAGACTAAGATGAGCATAGTATCAAATCTCAAAGTAGTATGGTTTAATAGAAAAGTTGATAAACAAATTCTTTAAATTTAGAATTTTTTAGAACATTCATATATTGTTGATTTATTACATAACATTATTGACTTTGGTTAGCAAAATTAATTTTAAAAAAATAATATAGTTAGTTTTGTAAAATAAGATTTTCTCATGACAGTCGTCATTACCTAGTTATGGTAGCTTGGTATTGTATATTCCTAAAATGTAAGCACCTTTAATTAGGTGTTTATTTTAGACCCATTTTAGTATGTATGTCTCCCACATTAATTTTGTGTTCTCCTAACACTTCTTGGCCCTTCAAATTAACATTATGAGTTCTATATTGATCCAATTTCTTTGAAACTCGAGGTTAGCCCTTATTTTTTAGTGTGTTGCTATATTTTTCTTCCAATCATAAAATTCATTTAATCTCCTAGGCCCCATTTGGCTTTGCATGGCCTTAGAATACTTTCCCAATATCGTAATGAGTTGTTTATACTTATCTTGCATTTACTGATTTCCCAAGATCCCCAAACCAAATTTTGGTCTATTTAGGGTGGAACACATCACCAAGGGTTTTGAGCCCAGATTTGGGGCAGGGTCTTGTCTCGAGGTTTTTGTGATAGAAAAGCTTCTGTGGTCGGCTTGCCTAAGTTTTAGCCCCCAAAATGATGCATTTAGTATATAAACCCCCTATCTCTCACCATTTTGGTATCCACTATCAAGTGCAAGCATTCACATCAAGATTTCAAGGATTCGTGAACAATCAAGCAAACTTGGAGTTCAAGATCTCTTCTTCAATCAAGCATCCAAGTCTTCAATCCTTCTTCATCAAGCATTGTGGCAAACTACAACACCCATCATCCAAGGCTTATATTTCATGATTTCCTATTGGGTTTTTTCTAGAGTTCAAGCTATTGCATCAACATTTGTGGTCTCATCCAAGAAGCATTGCATCATTAAGGTATAAGGTGATTTATGTTTCAATTCTAGCTTATATTTCATCTTTCATTATGCAATTTTAATTCAATTTCAAGGTTGATTCCTAAACAGGGGTTTGACCAAGACAAACCCCTTTTCCAAAACTTTCTTCCCATTTTTCTGTGTGCAGGAACGAGTTACGAAGCCGTCAAATCTTTTCTAGGTAGTACAGGGACATGTGGAGATCCTATGAAAAATTCATCCGAAAGTGTTGGGTACACATCGACTTTCATCTTGTACCTTAGGTACACATCAACTTTTGCCCTATCCCAGCCATTTTTAGCTAAAATTTGGCAGGGAATCAGTTCACAACCTTCAGGTCTTAGATCTGTGATTACAACACATCCTGGAACTCTAACAATCAAAAATTCATGTATGGAAGTTCACTTTTTCTATTATATTTCCAGGTGCATTCAAATACTTCTCCCTTCCCCTTTTTTTTCAATTATTTAGATCAGATCTATAATCATTTAGTGTATTGCATACCAATATCATTCCTCTCCCTTCAATTCTAAGCATCAAAAGGAATCAAAACCCCTCAAACATAGATATTGCATTACCACCTCTCAAGTGATGTTGATCATACTTGTATTGAGGTGGTTTTGCATTCCAATGTATCTTATGAATTGGGGAACATAGCCCTTTTACATGATCCCCATTTTATATTATACGGGTATGTAATTCAGGTGAAACCTAATTTTATTCAATATACCTTTATACTTATAATCTTCTACATGAAATATGTATATACTGGTAATGTTTAATCTTTAAGAGTTTTGAAGGAATAATGCAAGGCTTTCTAAAGATGCATATGACAACATGGAAACAAAATATGATAACACAGAACATCACAATAGTTCCAAGTATTATAGTGGCTATCATTAGTGGTTATTTTGGTGTGAGATAACTAATTATCATTTTATCAATGTAATGCCCTACTAGGGAACCCTTGGAACCAAATGGTAAAACATGCACTTGACAATTTTTGTGTTTGAAAGAAAAAATACAAACCATACATATAAGTGCAAAAAGCAACCATGAACACAAACATAACACCTTTCCAATCTGCGGTTTTGGGAACCAATAGTTAGTCCTTATAAAAAATTTATTTTCTATAAAGTGGTGTAAATGGATTCTATCTTGTATCTCAGGGGGGAAAAATAGTTTTGATAAATGTGTCCCCTTGTGGTTTCTTCTCATCCCTACAAGGGGTTAGACAAGGTGATCCTCTTTCACCTTTTATATTCAATATATTAGTTGAGAGTCTAAGTAGAACATTTTCAACACACCACCATCTTCATATTTAGAAAGGAGCTGAAATTCCTAGTACAACATTCGATTACACATATTCTCTTTGTTGATGACATAATTCTCTTATGGGAAGCCAAAGTGAGAGAAGCCAAAGTGATTAAAAAAATGGTGGATACTTACTATAACATTTAAGAACAAAATATTAATGCCTCCAAATCCAAAATCTTCTTTCAAAATTGTACCCATACCTATATAATATAATGGCATTTCATTTAGGGTTTAAGAAAGCTTATTTGTTGTGTCAGTGCCTAGGAATTTGTTTGTTTGTTGGCTAGAAAAAAGGACCCTACTAGATGGGTATAACTACCTCTATACAAAATAGGATATCTTCTTAGAAGACCTCTTGGATTTAATTTGCGGAAGGCTCCTTATGGTTAAGAAAGTTTTATCTACGATCCAAAATTATATTATGTTAGTTCTTCACATGCCAAAAGGAGTGCTAGCAGATCTGGAGTTTAAGCTCTGAAGTTTCTTTTAGAAATGAAACAAAGATAAGAAAGAAAATTATTGATGTATTTAAATAATATATGTACATCAAAATCTTCAAGGGGTTAAGGGGCCGTAGGGGTTCACAACATTAAATCTAGCAATCTTGTAGTAGGAGATAAAGTTGTCTAGAAGGTTTTTGAAAATCATAAATCAAAATAGGCTTCTACCATCACACATAAATATTTAAATTTAGTTATCGTAGAAATAATTTTCACAATCTCAAACCCCCTCACCGAACCTAAGATGTGGAATTTATGATGAGATACAAAGATATTATCCTACCTCATTTGTCCTAGATTGTGCATGAAGGTAAGAGGGTTGTCTTCTAGGAATATTCTTGGAATGTTTTCCCCCTCATAGCAATTATGTTATGCGGCAAGAAAAAAATACAATCTTAAAACAAGTTTGGGGGGGCATAGTATAGGATAATAGGATCATCAAGGATCTTACAGGTATAATAGTTGTCTAATGGAAGGACCTCTCTAGTGTGCACATCCTTTGAGATTATGGTAAACTCCTAAAACAAAAACTAAAATAAATGTCAATACACATTAAAAACTTTGAATATTGTCTAATCTGGGCCACCTCATATTTTGGGTGTTATAGAGTCAAAAGGACTATAAATCAACCAAAACTTAGGCCCCGTTTGTTTGCTGGAAGATGGCTGGAAGATGAAAACGGGAAGATGTATTTTTGTACGGCCAAATTCTCATTTTGGTCCAAAATGAGAATTTGGCAAATTCCACAAAAAAGGTGGAATTTGCCAAATTCTCATTTTGGACCAAAATGAGAATTTGGCCGTACAAAAATACATCTTCCTGTTTTCATCTTCCAGCCATCTTCCAGCAAACAAACGGGGCCTTAGGGATTATTACCTAGCTCAATATGTTTCTTTTGTTCAAATGAAGTTCTTTCTAAATTAGGTGATTTTGAATGGTTGTCTCTAAAGGGGAAAATTTTGACAAGTGAGAGGTTGTCACCATTGGGTATTGTACCTTCATTCAATTGTGTACTATGTACACAAAAAGTGGAAGATAAAAACCATATCCTACTTACTTGTCCCTTTTTCTAGTCATCTTGGACGTGGTTATTAATTAAACTCCATTGGTAGTCACCCCTACAAGATAATTTATTCAATGTATTACAATCCTAGCCAAGTTTACATAAGAAATCATTCTTTGAAATCATTTTGAGAGTGGTCATACGTACCTTATTTAGAACCTATGGTGGGAGAGAAACAAGAGGATATATAGAAAGTAAGAAAACTTATTTCAATCAATAATAAGAAACATGGAAATGGATATTTCAAAATATGTAATAGCTTACAATATTAGGCACAAAATGTGTATTCATGTTTTACTTCATGAGATTTAGAGATTCTTTCATAATAGAAATGCATCACGCTACCCTTTAAAGGTATCCTTACGCGTAGCATGGTTAAGAAAGTTAAAAGGAAAGAAGTGAAATAGAAACCACCAGATCAAGGATACATCTAACCAAAATTTGATGCAACAACTAGGGAAATCCAAACATAACACTTACATGGGTTATTCTCAAAGAAACTATAAAGGTAAAGTAGTTTTTGCATTCGCATCCAAGCTTCCATGTGAGATAAATAATGTGATAGAGGCTAAATCCCTTCTAGAAGGATTCAAGCCAACAATTAATCTAAAAATTGATAGTTTGGTGATTAAAGGAGGCTCACAAAACATAATATTAGCTCTCAAAAAATAAATGTAACCCATTTAATAATTATGTATGTTTTTTGAGAAGTTTGGGAGCTTCTTCTACTCATCCCAAGCTACCAAATACTACACTACTTCAAGGAAATAAATAGGGTGGTAGACTACTTGGGAAACAAAGGGTGCTCCCTTGAGTTTGGAAATTTTTACTTTAAAAATAATCACCTTTTAGTAAATCAAATGGTTCTCTATTCTAAAGCAAGAAATATTTTAAATATCTTTTCTCTAACATCTTAGTGTATAGGTTTTTTATGAAAGGTACTCCCCTTACACACTCAAAACATGTTCTGATACCACTTAATGAAGGGTACTTCCCTTACACACTCAACGCAAGCTCTGATACCACTTGATAAAGGTCCACCCACCCTTACCAACTCACATCCAAAGATAAAACAACATAGAGTCAAAGCTGAGAATAAAAATGGTCCACAAGGCATAGATTGATAGCACTCGAAGATGATGACAATGCTTCCGAATAATTGAGGATAAAATCCTTACAACTCCCTTGAAAGAGACCACTACAACTTCTTACAATATGATTCCATTACAAACACTCTCTAAAAATAACCTAGCAATTAACACAATAACAACTTGAGAAATGAAAGAGAAAATGTTGGATCTTAATTATTCCATTGGAAATAAATATTCCACCCCTTCCACAAATATTATCCAAGTTGGCTTTCAAATATGCAAACTAGAGCTTAAAAACTTATGAATTATTAAGGATGTAACCCTTTCTTCTTGAGGACCTTACAAAACTCCCACTCCTTTTATAATTGACTTCCATGAGTATATATCTAGTACTTCCTACCTAAGAGATTAAAAACACAATCAATGTGGGATAAAAGGTAGATGCAATAACCATGCTACACATATTAAATGCACGATGTACTTTAATAAATGCCTAAAGCATTTTATTAAATAAGGAACTTTCCACAAATTTCTAAATTGCCACTTATGCACCTTGTTAAATGAAAAGTTACAAAAAGTAACATTATTATTATTATTCTCATTCTGTTACTCCTGATAATGGACCTGAAAAAGGTATGGATAAGAAATATATACCGTCTGCCGAGGATATGAATGATTCTGGAAAGGAAACCCCTGAGGAGGTTACCGAGAAAATCAATAATATTATGGAAGTTTACATTGATAATACTCAAAAGAATAGTGGTGATGATCTTGAGAATAAGGAGATTGAAGCAGATAGCCTGGATAATATTCTAAAGGAGTATGTTGAAGAATCTGATGATTTGGAAGCTGAAAATGAAAAAAATTGTCAAAAATGTCGAGGAGGAGAATATCAATGATAATCAGGGGAGTAAGGATGAAGAAACCCAAGTTGACAATAATACTGTTGATTTAGATAAAGAAGTAGATTGTGAGATTAACCCTACTCCTCCTGACGGTCCTAAGGGAGAAATTGAAGAAACGGGAAACAAAATGTTGAATTAGAGAAACATAGAGGAAGTTCTTGTTAGTAATAACTGAGAGGGGGGTGAATCAGTGGCCTCAAAAATATTCCAATAATCAACCCTTAAAACTTAGTACCACAAAATTATACCTCTAGTTATCTTCAGCCCTATAAGATGAATGCCTCCAAATACTTATATCAAATTACTACTCCTCGGAATGCTTTGTAAAACCTTCTACTGTAGATTTACCGATTAGCAGTCTGTCAATTTACCGAAATACAGTAAATTATCTAGAGTATACCGATCAATCCAATTAAGTTAAGTGTGATGCAAAACACTAAAGTAATGACTCATAAACACATTGACACGTGGATTTTTAATGTGGAAATCATGTTAAGGGAAAAACCACTTGGGACTGGTAACCCAAACCTTTCACTCTTCTGAAGTGAGCTCAGTGAAGAGCCAACCCTGTTAAAGGTTACAAACACATTGTTAGGTGTGACCTTGTTAGAGGATTTAAAATTTTAGTCTGTCACTTGATATCGGACATCTTTATGCTACCATCCTTGATCAAACACTCACTTGGTCTGTCAATAGGTATCTGGCATCTCATGCTATCTTCATGAACAAACTTTTTGATACTCCATTGGATGTATCTCAATATAGAAAGGATCTTTAAATCCCGCTCGGTTAAGAGACTTTCTGAATCAATGGTTAAATTGAAACAGTATGATCTATTCACATATACAACTATACTTGCAGATTTTCAGATCTATTGTAATCTCACAAACTATTCTGATCAATATAACTCTGTTTATACCTTTGCTCGACTTTGACTCTGCTTGGTGATGCTATTCTTTGTTGCTCGGTGTCTGCAAAATTCTTCATCTCTTTCCTCATCTCGTTGATCAACACTGTATGAAGTTGCTCTTCATCAGTTTCTCTTTAGCATCCTCTTGTTTATTCCTTCACCCTCACCCATTCCTAATGAATTGAGTTGTCTCTTAAATAGACATGATATCACCGTTGTTAGGTTCTTGATCTTCTTGATCTTGGCATGATCCAAAATTCTCGCCAATCAGATTTAAAGAAAAACTCTTGTTTTATCTCGTTGAGATCTTTTTGCCAACTGGACAAATCAGCTTTGAATCAATCACTTATCTCTAGCTTATCTTGTCGATGAAAACAATGACAACTACCAGTTAACTCTATATTTAGCTCTTCCAGCTAGATATTTTTTCATTTGTGAACTCTAGTTATTTTTGGTTAACTCTATGATAGCATCGGTCAACACTTCAGTTATCCTTGGTCTTCTCCATCGGTTTACACTATGTTTTTAGCCGTCGGGTTTTCTTGTGATTCTGCTCGACAGTTTTCTTGCTCACGCATCACTGTTGCTTGACTGTCGGTGATCTCTATCCGTCGGGTTCTACTGACCATCGGTGTTTGTAGTCACAATGTGAATTATTGTCTTTTATGCATTACAGAAAGCATAATCTTTATCTCTCTGATCCTATATCAACCAATTAGATTATAGTTGACATCAATGACAATACAATCCATTAACTGATTTAATGTCTTGCACTATCCTTTTGCATTTTGGTTATCAACTTAACATCTTCAAACATTCAATCAGTTACATGTCATCAATCTCTCCCTTTGGCATTGATGGCAACATACTACATTATCATACTATACTATCACTAATACAATATGAAATATACAGTTTCATCAAGCTTTCCTAATGTAACTATTACAAATGTCTGGCCCTCGATAAGCTCAAAAAATAGCTTAGATTTGTTTCATGCATAGTGGTTGTCTTTAATATTTAATCCCTTTACTGGATAGATGTATCATATGATATCTTTGTTCTGTTATGTGCTCTTCCTTGACTGTTCCTCCTTCTTGATAATCTCTTTTTCCTTTGACAACATTCTTTCTCTTTGTCTAAACTTTCTCCCATTGTTAATTCTCTCCCTTCGATGGATATTTCATGTGTAATCAATTTCTCTCCCTTAGAATATTGATTAACTCTTCATTTATGATTCTCAGGAACTTCTCTTCATGGATAATGATATAATCTCTCCTTTTTATCATATCTCTCCTTTATGTGATATGGAGATCATCTCTCCTTGTGTATGATAATTCCCCCTTTTGTATGATAATGAGAATATCTCTCTCCCTTTGACAAAAATTCCAAACAAAATATCTTCTCCTTATTTTATCATCTATATCATCTTCCATCTCTTTGCATAATATACTCCTTGAATTTCCCTATCCATCAGCAATACAATGTCTAATTTTCAGTGCAGATATGCACCTTGCAATGTATAGATGTATATGTTGCTGTCCATTTCAGTGTTTGCATCAACATGACTGATCTTCAGATGTGGTATAGGCTGATGTAACCTCCTAGTCAGATTACTGACCGATAGACAAGGGTTGAACCCCTAGTCTCTGTTTTAGATACTCAAATGTATCCTTCGGTAATGGCTTGGTGAATATGTTAGCTAATTATTCCTTTGATTGAACATATTCTAGTATCACTTCCTTTGCTTGCACTTGTTCTCTCAGATAGTGATACTTGATTGCAATATGCTTAGTTTTAACATGCATGATTGGATTCTTAGAAATGTTTATTTCACTAGTATTATCACAATAGATAATTACTGGTTCAAGGATCTTCATATGCATACCTTCAAGTAATTTTTTGATCCATGCAATATTAGAGTAATTTGCAGCAGCAACCACATATTCTGCTTTTGTAGTAGACTGAGATATGCATCCTTGCTTCTTGCTTATCCATGTGACAAGTCTGTCACCCATGAAGAATGCTCCTCTAGTTGTGCTATTTTTTTCATCAATGTTTCCAGCCCAATCATCATTTGTATAGAATTTTAGCTCAAAGTTTCCTTCTCTTTTGTACCATAAGCTATAGTCCTCAGTGTTCTTCAGATGCCTCAAAACTCTTTTGACAACAGTCATATGTGATTCTTTGGGATTAGCAGAGAATCTATCAACTATCCCCACTGCATGTTCTATATCTGGTCTTCAACATACATCAATTTGCCAATCATTGATCTATATAAGGTCTAATTTACCTCACTTGTCTTGTCCTCTTTTGTCAGCTTGCATCTAGTAGCCATAGGTGTTCCAACTGGTTTGGAATCCTCCATCTTGAATATCTTCAGCACTTCCTTGATGTATTTGGACTGAGTGATGTAAATGTCTGCATCTTGTTGAAGAATCTATAGACCAAGAAAGAATTTGATCTCTCCAAACATAGACATTTCAAATTCCTTGCTCATTTCATCAGCAAAGGATTTGCATAACAATTCATTCCCTCCAAAAATGATATCATCAACAAAAATTTCAGCAATCATAATATTACCATCGGTATCTTCTTTTAAGTATAGATTCCTATTTTCACTTGTTCTAAAAAATTTTATGCTAATGAGATATGAGTGAAGTCTTTCATACCAAGCTCTCGGTGCTTGTTTCAATCCATACAAGGCTTTGTGTAGTCTACATACCATGTTTTTCTTGTCTGGATTAACAAACCCTTCTGATTGTTCAATGTATACCTCTTCTTCTAGTATTCCATTTAGGAATGCAGATTTGACATCCATTTGGTATACCTTGAATCCTTTAAATCTAGCATAAGCAAGTAAGATTCTAACTCCTTCTAGTCTAGCAACGGGTGCAAAGGTTTCACCATAATCAATGCCTTCTTCTTGTGCATATCTCTTGCATACTATTCTTGCTTTGTTTCTAGTGACTTCTCCATTCTCATTCAGCTTGTTTCTAAATATCCATTTGGTATCGATGACATTCTTGTCATCTGGTCTCGGTACTAGTGTCCATGTATTGTTCTTCTCAATCTGTTCTATCTCTTCATTCATAGCACTGACCCATTCTTCATTTTCAAGTGCATTGTAAACAGATTTAGGCTCAAAATCACAAAGTAAACATCTGGTATTTAGTGTCTTACTTCTTGTTCTTGTTCTAGCCTTCTTTTCTCCTATGATTTGATTATGTGGATGATGCCTTCTGACATGCTTGGCAAGTTTCGGTTCAGCTCTGTGTTCATCATTCTAATTATCTTCTTCACCTTCATTTTCATCTCCATTGTTTGGAACATCATCTTGAGTATTATCTTGATCGTCGATTATTGCAGCCTAATGCTCGGGTGCAATGTTCTGATACTCAGGAGTGACACATTGTTGCTCGGGTAGAGTGTCAAGTTCTGTATAAACAAACCTATTGTAGTCCTCTGGTTCCTTTTTGCTTTTCTTATCATTCATTTCTACAAATTCATCTATTTTCACATTTGCACTTTCAATGATTTTGTTAGATGACTTGTTAAGACATTTATAAGCCTTGCTTTTGGTTGAGTACCCTAGGAAGATACCTTCTTCACTTTTGCAGTC
>MU218602.1:18299-28694 GCA_018584345.1 Thuja plicata | reverse complement strand
CCACCTTCTACTTGGAAGGCCATGGTAATTTGATAGGCAATCCATGCATGATGGAACCAAGAATGCATACTCATTCAAGAAAGATGGGGTGACTTTCAAAATTCAGCCCCTGATAGAAGGAGAGATGAAAACATCAAGTCCAAGTGTGCTCATGGTTGATGAGAAGGATTTCTTGAAGACCCTAGGAGAAGGAGAAGGAGTTGGGTTTGCTTTAGTATTGAAGCCAAAAGATGAAGTTGTTGTCAAGAAATCAGAGATACCAAATGAGGTAAAAGAAATAATTGAAGAGTATAGAGACATTGTGAATGATGGCTAGCCCACTCCCCTAATTCCAAAGAGACTTGTTAGCCACAAGATTGAATTCATACTAGGAGCTACCTTACCCAACAAAGCTGCCTATAAGATGACCCCTCAACAAAATGAGGAAATAGCCAAACAAATTAGACAGCTATTAGACCAAGGCATAATTAGAAAGAGCATAAGCCCATTTGCAGTCCCTACTAGTTTAGCACCTAAGAAAGGATGATCTTGGAGACTTTGTACTGATTCTAGATCCATTAATAGAATCACCATTAGGTATAGGTTCCCAATACCTAGAATTGGAGACCTAATGGACTGTTTAGGGGAGGCAAAGTACTTCAGCAAAATTGACCTTAAGAGTGGCTACCAACAAATCAGGATAAATGAAGGAGATGAATGGAAAACAACCTTCAAAACTAAAGAAGGTTTTTATGAATGGCTTGTAATGCCATTTGGTTTGTCTAATGCTCCCTCAACTTTCATGTGGCTTATGAATGATGTATTGGTAGAATGCATTGGTAAATTTGTTTTTGTCTACCTAGATGACATTTTAGTTTTAAGTAGAACTAAGGAGGAGCATATTAGGAATTTTAAAATTGTGTTCAAGAAAATGCATGATGAAAAACTAATGATCAATTTGGAGAAGTGTGACTTCATGAAGCAGGAGCTTGTATATCTCAATTTTGTTTTGTCTCAGGGTGACCTCAAAATGGATCAAGAGAAGGTGGATGCCATTCTAAGTTGGCCTAATCCCAAGGCTGCAACTAAGGTGAGAATGTTTCATGGTTTAGCTCAGTATTACAGAAAGTTCATTAGACATTTCAGTGGGATTTGTGCACCCATGTTAGACACCATTAGAGGTGGGATGAAGACAAAGTTTTAATGGACACCACAAGCTGAGAAAGGGTTTGAAATACTCAATGAGAAGATAGCAGAGTTGCCTACTCTAGTTCTTCCAAGCTTTGATAAGATTTTTACATTGGAATGTGATGCAAGCAATGTGGCCATTGGGGCTGTCATAAGCCAAGAAGGAATACCAATAGCTTTCCATAGTGAGAAGCTAAATGATGCAAAGAAGAAGTACTCTTCTTATGACTTAGAGTTGTATGCTCTAGTCCAAACACTCAAGAAGTGGAGGCACTACTTACTGCCAAAGGAGTTTATAGTATATATTGATAACCAAGCTCTTAGCTTCCTTAACCCTCAAGACAAACTTAGCAGCAAACACATAAAGTGGGTGGAGTATCTACAAGCCTACACTTTCAATATCAAGCATAAAAAGGGAGTACAAAATAAGGTTTTTGATGCATTGAGCACAAGGCTACTCATAGTCCAAGAATTTCATATAAAAATCATAGGTATTGATAGCTTCAAAGACCTATATTCTGAAGATGAAGATTTTCCCAAATCTACAAGGTATGCAAGGAGTTTAAAAACAACTTTCATGGTGAATTTTCTGAATACACCTTGCAGAATGATTTATTATTTATATGTCAGCTTTGTGTTCCTAAAGGGTCTATGAGAGAGAATTTGATTCAATAAAAACATAATGGAGCACTTAGTGGTCATTTTGGAGTCAGTAACACTCAAGAGCTAGTCACTAGGTTCTATTTTTGGCCTAGAATGAATAGAGACGTTAGACAATATGTTGAGATTTGTGTAGTGTGTCAAAAAGCAAAGGGAACATCTTCCAATGCAAGTCTTTATCAGCCACTTCCAATCCCAACCAGACCATTGAAATACATAAGCATGGATTTTGTAGTTGGTTTGCCAAGAACAAGGAAGGTTTATGACAATATTTATGTTGTTGTGGACAGATTTAGCAAGATGGCTCATTTCATCCCTTGAAAGACTATTCATGATGCTTCTAACATTGCTCATTTGTTTTTTAGTGGAATGGTGAGGATCCATGGACTCCCACTTAGTATTGTTTTAGACAGGGACACCAAATTCATGAGCCATTTTTGGAAGACCTTATGGAAAAAGCTTGGCACTAACTTGTCTTTTGGATCTGTCTACCATCCACAGAAAAATGGCCAAACAAAGGTGGTCAATAGGAGTCTCGGTAACTTTCTAAGATGCCTCACAAAGGAGTATGGTCAAGCATGGGACCAACTCATTGGACAAGCTGAATATGCATACAATGATACAATGAACAGATCAACTGGTAAGAGTCCCTTTGAAATAGTTAATGGTTTTCACCCAAGAGGGATTTTTGAACTTAGAGAATTGAAGGAAGGAATGCAAGGTAGTGGATATACTGAGGAATTTTCTCATTCAATGAGAGAATTCCATGAAAGTATGAGAAAGAACTTGATTGAAAATATTGAAAGGGCAAAGAAAAAGGTGGACGCAACAAAGAGGGATGTTCAGTTTCAGATTGGATACTTTATGATGGTGCACTTGAACAAACATAGGCTGAAAAAAGGTGTTCCTCACAAGCTATAGATGAAGAGGCTATGTCCATGTAAGATATTTGCAAAGTATGGAAACAATGCATACAAGGTGGAGCTTCCTGAAGACATTGGGTTGTCACCAGTTTTCAACATTGCAGATTTGGTAGCATACAAAGGAACAATTCAAGATGCGGATCAGAACCTTCAAGAGTTAATACAAGAGGTAAAATATCTAAAATTAACCCCTACTCCATCTATGATAGCTAAAAAGATACTAGACTCAAGGGTCTCCAAGAAGACTAGGAACAAAGACTATATGGAGCACCTTGTCAAATGACATGAAAAAGAAGATGTTGATGCTACTTGGATCAGAGAAACAAACTTCAAGAGGTTGTGCATTGATCCAAACATGCTCAATCCAAGGATGGATTAACCTTTCTTTTATTTGGGGGATTATGGTACAGGAGCACACCTAGCTCAAACCCTTAGCTCTTTACTTCGGGCATGTACTGACTCTAGCCCAGTCAAGAGAGTTTGTGTGGACCTTAGAAGGTCATTTGTTTTATTTCCCTAAGATGGATATGGCTAGGACAATCCATGTTTAGATAGGTCTCTTAGTTGGTTTCTTTTAGTTGTGTGTGTGTGAGGTAGTTTGTACGTCTCTAGAAATCCAACCCAGGCATCAGGAACTTTTGATAAGCTGCTCGGTATGATTGGCGCTTGGTTAACACTATGAATTTTAGTTAACACTATCGGTTAACACTGTGAATTTTGGTTAACACTGTGAATTTTGGCTAACACCGTCGGTTAACACTATAAATTTTGGTTAACACTATGAATTTTGGTTAACACTAGCACCTGATTAAGAATAGTGCTTGGTTTTGCATTACTGTTGCTCGGTAAATTCAGTCGTAATGGCCCGTGAAAAGCGGATCTTGTCTTTTATGGATAATATGGGCAGTTGTAACGATTCCTAAAGAGATTCTTATGAATATGTGGGTAGTTAGGGTTGTTTCTAATGAGAGGATGGTTAATAATGACATCCCAAGCATTCATTTAAAGAGAGTAGAGGTTGCAAAAGAGGGGAGGGATAGAAAGTTACAGAGTTGCAGATTATTGTATTATTTTTTTTTGTTTCCAGAAATGAGAAGTTGTAGACTGTGTGTTTAGTGAATATCAAGCTTTGTTGTTCATTTTTCATGCAAGTAGATTAGTTTACTTTATTTCTGTTTTGCAAGTTTGTATTTCTTCACCCATTCTGGGTTGTAAACAGTAATGGCCCCTTGAGATTCCTGAATCCATGGTGAGAATCATGTGTTGGAATGGAAATTGATAGGAGCCCTTGTACATAGTTTCCTTTTTGCTTTTTGTAGGAGAAGCAACAACAATGAGTCTAGAGATCTTACCCTAGGCGAGCTCGATAATAGTTCGGCTGGGGAAGAGAATGAAATCAATGTTCTGAAAATATTAATTGAGTGAGTAGAATGAATCTATTTGTGTAGGTTCAGTGAGGAAGATGAATACTATGTCGATGGGGACCAAGTCTTGAAGGGGAGGTAAAGCTGATAGTGACTTACCTCAGTTTAGCATTGTGGATACCCCAAGAGATCTAGGAGAAAGAACTCAGAGCAGAGCCAAGCTGACTCTGTAATAGCAATGAGACTCCAGTACCACATCATTAATGGCCCCTCAAGATTCCTGAATCCATGGTGTGAATCATGTGTTGGAATGGAACTCGAGAGGTGCCCTTGTACACAATTTCCTTTTTGTTTTCTGTAGGAGAAGCAACAACAACGAGTCTCGAGATCTTACCCTAGGTGAGCTCGATAATAGTCCAGCTAGGGAAGAGAATGAAAGCAATGTTCTAAAAACATTGATTGAGTGAGTAGAATGAATCTATTTGTGTATTTTCAGTGAGGAAGATGAATAATATGTCGATGGGGACCGAGTCTTGAAGGGGAGGTAAAGTTGATAGTGAATTAGCTTAGTTTAGGGTTGTGAATACCTCAAGATATCTAGGAGAAAGATCTCATAGCAGAGCCAAGCTGACTCTATAGTAGAAACAAGACTCTAGTACCACATCAATTAGTCCTTCAAAATTTATTTCTTGAGAGAAAGAGAGAGACAGATGCTAATAAATTATTTGTTCCTTACTTTTCAATTTGCTACTTCAAGAAGTCACAGGAGAGGGGAAAATGAGAGATAACTCAAATTTTTATCATCAATCATATCTAATACAACCTTATTTACTCAAGTGTCCTATTTTCTCCTTTTTGCACAATGATCTATGGTACCCCTCTCTTTTATCTTTTATCAAGAATAAGAGAAAGATTCATTTTAAAATTTTGAACCAAGACATCATGCCAATTTTTCTTTTCACTTCTTGCCTAGGTACAAATTATTAGCCAAGTAATTTAATTATTACCATTTCAATCCTATAAGAATAAGAGAAAGTACTACCACCACCATTTATTTCTTCTCATTAAAGATGCAAAAGCAATTCAATTGTAATGTACTTTGAGTAGGATAAATAGAAGTCAACTAGGCATTTATAAGAAGATAAAGTGCACAACATTTCCAATAAAATATATTACAGATAGGATTGGGAGATAATATTATCTACTACCACAATTAAGATGTAAAACATCGAGTATCCTTTTACATTTTTCTAGGGATGCAAATGCCTTTTAACAACAAGAAGACGACACACAGAAGTCTCAGGAATTCATTAACATTCCATTATCATTGTAGAAAGAAACATCCATTTTAACACATCATTGATCTCAGAATGCAAAAAAATAAGTAATTGATATAAGGTCACTCAATCGTAGAGGAACAGGTGTACTCTTGTTAGACAATGTACCATAATTACAAGAAATATAGCCTTCATTTCCTAGGATTCAAGCTTTTTGAGCATAAAGATGAAATAAAAAAGAAACAATACTAAAATAATCAAATTTATGCATAGGTGAGCTATAAGTCCCAAAGTTCCTAGTGTGGAAACCTAGGGCTCTAATACCAAGATGTCATGCCCCACCATGGAACCCACGAGGACAAGCCAACTAACAACTAAAAGATGTGAACATTTTTTTCAATGAAATATTACAAACTAATCTAAGTCCTTACAGGTTCCCTAACACCGCTATTCAAGAAACATATATTCTTAATGTACATTACGAGTTACACATTAAGGCATTGATTGATTAACTTGAGATTACAAACTCATTTCTTTACTTTTCACATTAAGTTCCAAGGATAATTCTACCATCATTCCTTACATGTTAACATGCATCTATATAAGTTATCCTTTACTTAAACTTATGCCATTATTTGTAATATTCATTCATCCACTATCTTTTATATCACTTTTTATTTAAGCATTCAGATGAGAGACTAACATTCATTAGATAAGAAATACCCTATGTACTTTATTATACTATACGCATTTGAAGCACATAATAAACACAATCCAATATTGAATTATATAGCTATCTTATTTCATTGTTTCATCATTTCATAATAATTTTCCAAGAACCATCAAGAGACAAAGAATTCATTCATAAATACACCATTTCATACTAAGACTAAAATAATTTCATGGATAACATAAATTAATAGAAGATTCATTAATAAATACCCTACACAATTATCCTTTCACAATGATAACATACAATCTTTTCCCTTTCCTTCCATCTAGATCTACCCATTCCCTTCCACATAGCGTTGGACTACATATATATACATTAATTTATCATATACAATTATTTCCTTACAAGAGATTACAAATACAAGAATGCTTATACATAATTACATCTTTACATATATAATATGAAGTCTCCAAAACTGAAAATATTGAAGAAACAGGTGCCAGGATAATCCATTTGAGCACGACCATTACCTCGATTTAATAAAGATTAACCACCCAGCCACGTGGATCCAAAAGAGTCCACTCCCTTGTGCTAGGAGATAGAAACCAAGGTCCACACAAGGAGGTAATAGCTAGGATACTCCTAAGGTGGTGATAACTCTTCCCAAAACATAACACAACTAAAAACACAAGAAGACCACAAGGACCACCTGAGGCATGATCAACATTGGTAGGGAGGCTAAGATACAAGATAGGCGAGTGTCATCACATAGCCCTCAGCCCTTGGGTTACCATAGTACTAGCCACTCTAGGCCCTGACACCCAAGTAGGCACATGCAGAATCGAACACCTTTCCTGAGGACAAGGTTGTTCGATCATGCCATCACAAAGGAAAGTTCTCCCACTCACATCCCTAGTCCATAAAAGCACTAGAGGCATGTGAGAGACACAAATTAATCTTGATTAGTGTGTGTTTCACCCCATTTCCATTTTAGGGGTTTATGTTTTGATAAATCTGTCAAAATCACCAAGATCTGACATGGGTCTGACTGAAGAAATTAAGAAAATGAGACATAGTACACCATCAAATTGATTCTACTCATTCCTAAAGGTTCCTAAAGACCTATGGGCACCTTATAACATATCTAAAAGGATCAAAACATGAGAATATAAGAATATTTGAACATCATATGATACAATCATAGTTAATACAAAAAGAATAATTTGCCCAAATAGCATATTTCCTCTCAGGAATCCTTTCCATCAATGAGACTCAAGCATACTTGAAAACATAAATATATAACACCACACATTAAAGTTTCCTATGATCTAGAGAAGGGAAAATACAATTATACACACACACATAACATCAAGCACATAAGGAGGATCTCCTTCCAGGATAGATCCTACCATGAGTCCTCCGGAGAAACCATAGAGGAAGAAATCCTTGATCACTCCATCCAATTCTCTATCCTCCTTCGGGATTCACAAACATGAACTCTCCTCAAGATGCAACCACAGAGATAATATATTGATCACTACAATATTACAAGATTGTCTTCCATGAAAATTCTCTTCTCCTACCTCCACCCCTTTCTCTTTCAAAACTTCTCCCATAAGTATCTTGTAGGAGTGGTTGCATGAGAAAAATTGCAATTGTTACAACCATTTGCAACCAAAGGTTAGTTAATAGTTTAGAGCTTAATTATTAATTTATTCATCGATTGCAGGATATTCATGTACAATTAACTATTATCATCATTCTTTACTTTATTTACTTTAGTAAAGATTAATGCAGATTATCTTTATTTACTTATATACTATCTCTTAGTTTACTTTTTATTTACCCTGGCCATCAAGGAATTCCTCTCAAGGTAAATATTTAATGATTAATAATTATTGTAATATTCCCATATAACCTTTATAATTTAGTTTAATAAATTATAAATACATATAATTTTATGATCCCTATCCTTGTATATATACAAACATATACATATGTGTGCACCCATATGCCCATGTGTACATATACATATTTAATAATTATATTATAAGAAAATTTAATTTATGAATACACTATAAAACTTATTATAAGGTATTTTAATACCATATTATATTACTTACTCATACCAATTATCCTTCTATAAAAGATAACAAATTCAATCCTAACAGAAAGAGAATTACCACTCACACAAACCTATATCCAACAAGTCTTAAGGCTCAATAGTTCCAAAACCAACTTAAGCCATCAAAGCTAACAAAATAATAAAAAAATTACCATCAAGCCAAGAGCAAAATATTCAAGACTAACTCAAGAGAGCCCAAACCCATAACAATGATCAAAACAAAGGACCAAGGGTAGTTTTATTCTTCCGAGAACTTGGTACTGTCTCCATAGAAACAACAACGATCGAGGAATTTGAGGGCCAGGTGAAGTCGATGCCCGACACCTGCAAGCCTACATTATAGAGTAGAAGTACATGTGCATAGATATGATATAAAAGAAGACACTGCAGACAGATGACCGAGATCAATACATCGTGTGGACTTTAGCTATGTGAGTAAGTATGACTTCTTCCCAAGTCATGTAAACACATCAGATATATATACACATAAAGCATGTGGCATCATGATTACAAGGGTTAGAATCCTAAAAATTAGGTTAGTTTTCATAATCAAATCATATAACTAAAATATATCAATTTCCTAAATTCATATGCACTGATAACAATAATCATAAATAAATATATCAAAGTATATAAGAGATATATCATCATCTAGGTCTAGCCAACTGAAACATAAACATAAGCATATAGTCCATCGATAATAATATCAAAATGTCCAATCTTGAAATGAAAAGTATAGTCATCTGATAGGGTATTACAAACAAACTATATAGGAAACATATTCCATCAACAATATCATATAAAAGTCTTAGGTTAGTTCATAAGCAATCTCAATAATCAATTAATATAATCATGGAATATCAATAACAATCTAGAATTTTCCATCTATCCACCATAACTTATCAATGATCAGGTTTAGGTTGACTATTTCAAGAGACTATCACATAAAGAGAGCATCAATAATGAAAATTAACTTAGCCTCATCATCATGATGATCAACATTCTAGAAGCACCACGTAAAATACATGATTCATCCAAAATAACGTTAACAAAAGAAGGTATAACAATCACTTATATATTCTTCAAGCACATATCACATAACATCCTAAACATAGACAGGTCTAGAAAGGTATTCAACACCTAAGTGGAGATAGACACACACCAAAGGATCCCTTAAGATGGTATTTTTATCATTAGGGTCAACAAGTACTAGATTATGAAACCATTAGAACAAACTATTGGAGTAGATCATACAAGTATCACAAATATCTAAGCACTAAGAGGAGCACCAAAAGATCTTAGCACACTCAAAAGAATCTAACAAGAGAATAAAATTCATATAAGGGTTAGAGTGGTATTACACCCCCCCCAAGATTCGACTTGCTCCTAGAATTCAAAAGATATAAAATGAACTATATATCGCACATGAGTCGTAAATTGTTATCCAACGGAGTAGGAACATTCCTACTCTAGAACCTTAATTTAATGATGGCACGCATAATTATCTTATCAAGAATTTTGGTAAATCCTATCTTAATATAATTTAGTGTAAATTAACTAAGTTCAAATACTAAAATACTTTCAAAAGAATTACCTATGTAATTCTTGTACTTCATGCAATAAGTTTGTCAACAAGATACTTAAAATTAGAGTATTACTTCAAAATTATTGTTATCAACTTGAAACTCCAAAGTATTCATGTTTACTCACTAACATCAATGTATTAGGAACATGCATTTTCTACCAATTGAAATTATCACTTTCTTTGACAATATCGAAGTTCCTATATATCTATGGTAACCAATATAAAAGGAAAGAATTTATGATAAATTTTGTATTTTTGAGACATAATCTAACACTACACAATACAACATGTGAGACAATATTACAAATAGGGTTCAAAATTCGTATTCCTTACCAACTATGCATGTCAAACACAGAGGGGTATATAACATTTATATTTATTATGTTCATGAAGGGAATACATCAAACAATTGTTATTTACTTTTGCAATCATGAAACTAAAACAGTCCAGATACTTGAAACTTATTATTTGCATTAAAGCACAATTCTATAAGAAAGCTTTTAGATGACATAAAACAATCTCTTTTACCAAGCAAACAGTATTCCTTTCCATCAAAGATTTAAGTAGAATGTCAATAACTTAGGACACATACACATTTTGCAATATATATATATATATATA
>MU218599.1:433981-445688 GCA_018584345.1 Thuja plicata | reverse complement strand
ATATTGAACTTCTCTTCTTTTTCTAATTCAGGAGGTTGACGTGACATAAATTCAACCTCTAAGGTGTGAATGTGATGATTGGTACATTCCTTGTACTCACCCCTCCCCCTGCATCCCTCGATGCCCCATCTCTCTTGCATGATATTGTGGATGTGTGTATCTCCTCTGAGTAATATTGGTTAAAGTTGAATAAATCATATGAGGAAAATATTATTAATCCACAAAGAAATCAAAGAGTGTGATGATAACTAAGTTACAGGTTTGTTTCATTTTCCCCCATACAACAATTCTTATTTTAAAAAACATAATATGTAACACTTCTATCTCCGGAAGGAAAAGAATGAAGATGAGCACTACAAAATTCGTAGGTCGCATAACGGGAAATTTTTTGGCTAGGACAGAGCCATGAAGCCCAAAGGTCCACTGAAATCTGTGGATCAAGGCACAAGAAGACCAGGTATACCCCCCACAAGATGAAGCCTCCAACACCTCCAACAAAGTTAACAAATAAGAATACTTTCTTTACATGAAGGTTTTGGTAAAAATATTGGTAACTTGCTTGGATGTTGCGCAATAGTAGACTGATGACTTGTCCATGAATGAGATCCCCAATGTAGTATATCTAGATGTCAATATGCTTGGTCCTTTGATGATGGATTGGGATACATGAGATTTGAGTAGTACATTGATTGTCTCAAAATATGATTGATGGTTATTTAGATTGAATACCAAAATCAATGACAAAATTCTGAAACTAAATAGCCTTAGTTTTGGTACTTGGCTTCAATAGAAGATGGACCAATAATAAATTGCTTCTTTCTCTCTAACAAACAAGTCTAGAACCAAGTGAGAAGCTATAAGTTGAAGTCGTGAACTTATAGCTTCTCACTTGGTTCAAGACTTGTTTGTTAGAGAGAAAGAAGAAATTTGTTATTGGTCCATCTTCTATTGAAGCCGAGTACCAAAACTGAGGCTATTTGGTTTCATAATTTGTTTTTTTTTTTAATTCAATTTTTGTCAAAATTTTAACATTAATTGGTCAAAATCTTGCGTCGTGGGTTTGGCATCCTGGTTGAAACAGAAAGAGTTTGGTCGAAATGTTTTGACTATTCTGTGTCGAAAGCTTGCGTCATGGGTTTGGCATCCTGGTCAAAATAGAAAGAGTTTAGTCGAAATGTTTCGACCATTCTGTGTCAAAAAATTTCAAACATTTCGACTATATTTGGTTGAAACTTTTCGAACATTTTGATGAATGTTGGGTGTAGTTTTGACAAATAATGAGGGCATTTCAATATGCTAATTTCAACCAAGTTTGTGTATAGATTTTGACATTAACAAGAATGTGTTGATCTTTCAACGATAAAGATATCGATAAAGCAATTTGTGGGTCTTTTGACCAATCTGCGTCGATAATTTGACCAATTTTCGTCAAAAATAGGGGCCAATTTTACTAATGAAATCCAAAGGGTCTAAAGGTTTTACCTTGATTTTTATTTGAGGACATCCTTTCACCATAAAAAAAGGTTTAGGATATATCATTCTAGGTGCATCAATGTTGCAAATAGTGGAACATGAAGGTAACCATGCACACACCCTATGGTAAAGGTCAATTGAAAATGTTGTAGAGGAGGATGAAATAGGAATAGGATTCATGGAGATATTATTCAAACAATTTTAATCCTCACTTACATGTACCTCATTAAGGGATCTATCCTCTTTCACAATAAAAGTCTCATCAAAGTATTCAAAACAAAAATCATACATGTTGAACACAAAGTAACACTATAAGCATGAAAAATGTAAATGTTTTTATAATTTTAAATAAATTTTGTGATTTTTTATTTTTTTTGAAATATAAGTGAAAGATCATAAAATAAATCTACTTTTAAATGCATGTAATACCTAACATAAAATACAAATCTAACACCAAAAAGAAAGAGTTGTCTATTGCGGGTTCACCAAAATGTAAAGTGGAAAATGGAGAACTTTAGATAGGGTTTTGAACAATGGAGATTTTCACATAAAAGATACCCTATGCTTATATTAACCACTTAAATTTAATTTTAATGATAAGGAATGTAAATCTGGAAATTTTTGCAAAGAATAATGGAATGAAGAAATAAAAAGTACTTATCTCCAAAAAAGAATCTATTGAAAACCTTGTCAAACGGTCTCATAAATTGTTGATTTTCGCGATCCTAAACCAAAACTGTGAGATCTATAAAACCCAAAAAAAATATCTTTTTTTGAGTTTGATCAACCTTGACCCAAATGCGGGGGTGCACTTGTACCCCAAAATGTTGACCTTGACCTCCACTACTTGGACAGATATTCTATTCACCGATCTCAAAATTTTGCCAAAAAGGGTATCCAAATCTACTCTGCAACTTCCAAAAATAGTGATTGTAGATATATGAAAATGATAGGTTGACCTTGATCCTTTATGTTGACCTTGACCTACACTGCTCCGACGGAAATTTTTGTTCTTGCATCCTGAAATTTTGCCAAAAAGGGTATCAGGATCTGCTCTATAATTCGTTGTCCTGTACCTTTAGCTATAAGAAAAATGGTTTTGTTTATTGGGGGGAGGGGTTTGCCTTGGGAAGACCCTTGTTTTGGAATTAACCTAAAAATATAATTGAAAACTTTAGAGATAAACAAAGTAAATGAATAAATTCACCTTGCTTGTATAGAAACCCATGTGGAGGATTCAAATCCTTGGATCCACAAGTATGGATGCTCCAAATGAATGTAGAATTTAAGATGTAGGATGTAGGATGTAGGATGTCTCAAATCAATTTTTTTTAGATCTTCAACACCAATCTTGAATGGATCTTGGAATAGGAGGAATCTTGCATGGATGTGGATGGAGGAATCTTCAACAAGAGGGCTCCATCGAGCTTGAATCCTTTAATGGCTACCAATGGATCTCCTTCATGAATTGAATGCTTTAATGTTCTTGAATGATTGAGTATAGATGATTGATTTAATGGATGTGCATAAGTGATCATGTTATTTTATGTGTATGTCTTAGGGAAAATGAGAGGAGAAAGCTTCCTTATATACAAGTCTAGGGCATAGTATTCTAGAGAGGCGTACATAGAAGAATTAAATTCTAATTAGACCTATACTGCTAGAAGTGGACCTATATTAAATATAATTTCAAGATTCACTACTTAGGAGACTGAAATAGCCAACCCAAAAGTGGGAATTAAACATTTCAAAAGCCTGACATCCAGATGCCTTGGAATCTTGAAATTTGGACCCTGGGTCAGGGAAAAGGTCGAGTCTAACCTAGGTCAGGGTCGAGCTCGACCTTGACCTAGGTCAGGATCAAAGTTGACCTTGATCTGAAAGGTCAACCTTGAGATTAAGGTCAAGAACCTCAAATTTACAAAGCAGGATGGCAGAAATAGGCTAGGGAGAAGTGGAAAATAGGGAAGAACAAGGGGAAAAGCCGAATGCAAGTCTGGTGCAGGAGCACACCTAGGCTAACCTCCATATTTTTATTTTTTTGGCTTGTACTTGACATTGGCCAAGTAAATATAGTTAGGTTGTTTTTAGACCTTAGAAGGTCATTGCAATGTGGGCTAGGTGAGTTAGTCATTAGGACTAAGGTCACCAAATTAGCCATTGTTAGTAGTTTTTACAATTCTTAGTGCTAAGAGTTTGAGTTAGAGTCTTTAATGTGTCTTAAACACATTAATGATGTCATAGAAATGCAATATTGTCATAAATGATTTTGGATCCTCAAAATGAAGAGGTTAGAGGTCCTAAAACTCAGGGAGGAGGCATAATTGCAAAGATTCCAAAATTTACTAAATGTTGCTATGACAACATTTGCAATTATTGCAAATGTTGCATGCAACTCACTTATCTTGGATCCCCTTATGGCTAGGAAGTGGGAATTGACCAAAAATACCTAGAATCATCGAGATGGTATCTAATGTGACCCAAGACTCAAATCAAAAGAGTATTCATTGATTGTAACAAGTTTAGAGTATTGAATAGAACTCTGCAACACTGTATTTTCAGAGAATCCAAGCATTTGTGTGTGAAAGTGATACCAAATGGATTGAATGCCCCGAATTAGATGTTTTTTTGTGTTCTTAGGATAGTTTTCATTGTTTTTCATTTAGTTATCTAGTAGTTTGGATTTAGTCTAGGGTCATAGTTAAATTGTTTTCAATCTAGAGAGTTCACTGGTCTTGTCCTAACCAGTCAGCCAGTTCATGGCTCCCCCATAAAAACTAACCATGGAATATTTCTTAAAGTGGTTGGATACAAAAGGGGAGTCACTATTTTGTACATATCTAGGATTAGGATTCATGAACGGTCGAGTTGCTATTTTTAGTGCCAAGCCCTAGGCGAGCACACATTGTCCGATTAGAGGTTTGGGAGATGAAAGATTGAGCATATCTTGCAGGGTAGTGAAGCACTGTATGGACTAGGTATAGTTTTAGATAGGGTATAGTCATATCTTAACAGGCTAGGAGGATTGAGTTCTTACCAATCCATTTGACCAAGTTTTGAGCAATTTTTCAACTAGGTTGCAGATAGTCCTAGAAATTAGGCCTAATAGACCTATTGGACCTAGATTGTAGGAACCCTATGTACGGAGGGCTTGGGAAACTAAAACCTTAAAAATATCTTGTAAAGTGATAAAGGGTATTTGAATGTGTGACTGGTTTTTCAACTTCTTTGGGAAATTTTTGAAAGAACTGGGAAAAACACACTGTAAAAGGCTATAAAGAAATAAGCCCAATTAGGCCTCTTGAAGACATAACCTTGGAATCGACTAAAAATGGTTATGAGATCCCTCAAATGGATCCAAATGGAAGTAAATGGAATTTTTTGATGATTATGATGATGACCCCTAAAATGAATATTTGAAGGCTAGAGTGGAGTTGACACTTAGATCTTTTTATGTGTAGTGGGAGAAGTGAAGATTTGAACTAACTAAAAGGTGTTAGTCTTTCAAGGTGAAGCACATGAGTTGAGAACTCTTAGAGAAGAGTTGGAATTGGAATTAGTTAATCATCTAAGCCAATTAGGACCTAGAGGAGATTAGGTTCCTAGAAGAGACAAGCTAAGGTCTCTTGGTTGAAGTGCTAGCAAGCCTTGGAACACTCACATCATATTGGTATAAGAGCTCGATTGAGATCATGCTTGTGGTGGATGTTTCAGCCTACTGAATCAGTTGGAGAGAATACACCATTGGGATCAGTAGAAGAAAAAACTATGGTGACTAACGTTGAGTTAGCCAAAAAGGTGGATGAACAAGAAGAAGACAACAAGTTGCTAAGAGAAAGGTTGTCTCAAATGGAGAAAATCTTGGGAGAAGTCCAAGACAAAGATGAGAAGATGAAAGATAATATATATTAGAATGAAGAAGAAGAAGAAGAAGAAGAAGAAGAAGAAAGAGAAAAGGGAGTGGATTTAGAAGAGGAAGTTCCAACCCTTGACCCTGTCAATGACCAAGAACCCTTCTTAAAGGCATTGAAGGCTTTAAGTGGAAAAGCTTTAGAGGGTGTACCACTTTTTAGTGGAAAAATGGATCCAGATTCAGTTATGGGCTGGATTGATAGTATAGAGAACCATTTAAAATGTGATGGTATCATAGAGGCCCAAAAAGTGAGTGTGGCCAAGTCAAGGTTGAGAGGATCAGCTCTCACATGGTAGAAGTTTGTTCAAACTGAAAGGGAGAAAGAAGGAAAGAGTCCTATAGTCTCATGGGAGGGAATGGTGACTAAGTTCAAGAAGACTTAATTGCCTAATGATTATGAGGTTTAGTTGCATAGGAGAAGACACAATCTTAGACAAAAATATTTGGATGTCCAAGAATACACCAAAGAGTTCCAAAAGTTGTGCTTAAGGTCGCAAGTTGTGGAGGATGAAAGTATCAAGCTAGCTAAATACTTGAATGGACTCAAGTGGTCTATTCAAGAATAAATGAGTCTTTTGAACTTCAAAACCATTCGCTAATGTTATCAAATGACCTTAAAGATACAGGAGAAAGGCAAAATAAAATAGGATCAAACCTCCAAAGGAAGAGGTAGAGGAAGGGATAATAGAGGATCAGGAGGTGGCCATGGTCGAAGAAGTTTAGAATAAAGGATACAAGGAGAATTCAAGTACACTAAGTAGCAAGAGGGAAGTTCTAGTAGAGGTGGAAGAGGAAGGAACTCAAATTTCAGAGGAAGAAGTGGTGGACAAGAAAGAGGCAATTATTTTGCCAATATGAAATATTATCATTGCAACCAAATGAGAGACCTTGTCTATAGGTGTCCAGATAAGGGTATTACTTCTCAAGAGAGTAACAAGAGAACTAATTTAGTTCATGAAGAGACAAATGTAGTAGAGACACACTCTGGGGTACCACTAAATTCAAAAGAAGGTGAGAACCTCATGATGAGGAGAACATTGATCAAGGAGCACGTTAAATAAGAACCAAGCCAAAGGAGGTCCCTATTCAGAATCAAATGTAAGGTGATGAGAAAAGTATGCAGAGTCATTGTGGACTCAGGGTCTACTAAAAACATTGTGTTAGAAGAAGAAATCAACAAGTTAGGCATGACAAGGATACCTCATACCCATCCTTACAAGGTCACATGGCTAAATAAGGGACAACATGTCTTAGTCAACAAGAAAGCTAGGGTAGAATTCTCTATAGGGAGATATAAGGACAAGTTTCTATGTGATGTGCTTCCCATGGATGCATGTTACTTCCTCCTAGGCATACAATGGCAATTTTACCACCAAGCTATCCATGATGAAGTGAAGAACTCCTATACATTCAAGAAGGATAAAGTAACTTTCAAAATCTAGTCATTGTTAGAAGATGCAGATATGAAGAAAACAAGTCCTAATGCACTTATGGTGGGGGAAAAGGAATTCATATAAGCCATGGAAGAAGGAGAAGGAGTTGGATATGCATTGGTACTAAGGCCAAGAGAAAAGAATGAAGAAAAAGGAGACAAGAAATCAGAGATACCTAATGAGATACAAAGCATGTTGTAGAATTATGAAGGCATAGTAAGTGATGGACAACCATCAACATTAACCACTAAAAGAGCCATAAGTCATAGGATAGACTTCATACCCAGAGCTACCCTACCTAATAAGGAAGCTTACAAGATGACCCTTCAACAAAATGAGGAAATTGGTAGGCAAATAGAAGAACTCCTTAACCAAGGCCTTATCAAGAAAATCATTAGCCTTTGTGTAGTACCTATTGTCCTAGCACCAAAGAAAGGAGGAACATGGAGGCTTTGTACTGATTCAAGAGCCATAAATATGATAAGCATTAGGTATAGGTTCCCCATACCTATGATTGAAGACCTAATGGATTGTTTAGGTGAAGCCAAGTACTATATCAAGATAGAATTGAAGAGTGGGTATCACCAAATTAGGATACACAAGGGAGATGAATGGAAGACAAAATTCAAAACCAATGAGGGTTTGTATGAATGGATGGTCATTCCATTTGGACCATCTAATGCCCCCTCCACATTCATGAGGCTCATGAATGAAGTCCCCAAAGACTACATTGGAAAATTTGTAGTAGTATATCTTGATGATATACTAATTTATAGTAGGAAAAGAGAGGAACATCTTCAACACCTTGAGATTGTCTTCAAAAAGCTGCATGAAGAGAAGTTGATGATCAACTTGGAGAAATGTGAGTTCATCAAAATAGAGCTAGTGTACCTTGGGTTTGTTCTATCTCATGGAAATCTGAAAATGGACAAAAGTAAAATGGAAGCCATCATGAATTGGCCTACTCCAAGGACAGAAACAAAGGTAAGAATTTTTCATGGCCTTTCTCAGTATTATAGGAAGTTTATAAGGCAGTTTAGTGCTATTTGTGCCCCTATGTTGAACACAATCAAAGCAGGAATGAAGACTAATTTCATATGGAATGAAAAACCCACTAAGAGATTTGAGTTATTGAAAGAAAAAAATTGCTACACAACCTGTCTTTGTCTTGCCAAGATTTGAGAAGCTTTTCACCATTGAGTGTGATGCAAGCAATGTGGCTATTGGAGCTGTCCTAAGCCAAGAGGGAAAACCAGTAGCATTTCATTCAGAAAAGTTGAGTGAAGCCAAGAGGAAGTACTCTTCCTATGACCTTGAAATGTATGCATTGGTTCAGGCTTTAAGGAAATGGTGACACTATTTACTCCCCAAGGAGTTCATAGTCTACTCGGATAATTAAGCTCTAAGTTTCTTGAACTCTCAAGAAAAGTTATGTCACAAGCACATGAAGTGGGTTGAGTACCTACAATCTTACACCTTTAATATCAAACACAAGAAAGGTGTCCTCAATAAATTGGCAGATGCATTGTCTAGAAGAGCTCTCATAGTTTAGGAAATTCAGTTGAAGATCATGGGGATAGATCACTTCAAGGATATATATGTTGATGATGAAGACTTTGCAGACATATATAAGGTATTGGCTGAATACAAGAATCATTTGCATAGCAAGTATGATTAGTAAACTTTGCAAAGTAACCTTTTTTTTAAGGGAAATCAGTTGTGTGTCCCTAGAAGGTCTATTAGGGATAACTTAATCCAAGAAAAGCACAATGGTGCATTGAGTGGTCATTTTTGGATCACTAAGACCCAAGAACTTGTTGAAAGGTTTTATTGCTGGCTAAGGATGAATCTTGATGTTAGGAGGTATGTGGAAAGCTATAGTGTATGTCAAAGAGAAAAAGGCACTTCTTCAAATGTAGGCCTTTATCAGCCACTACCTATTCCCACTAGGCCATGGGAATGCTTGAGCATGGATTTTGTAGTCGGGTTACCCAAGACAAAATAAGGCGTGGATATTGTTTATGTAGTTGTGGACAAATTCAACAAGATGAATCACTTTCTGCCATGCAAAACCACTTATGATGCTAGCCCAATAGCCTCTCTCTTCTTCAAAGAGATAGTAATAATCCATGGGTTACCAATGAGCATAGTGTCAGATAGAGACACTAAATTTATGAGTCATTTTTGGAAGACTCTTTGGCAAAGATTGGGCACTAATTTATCCTTTGGGTCTACATGCCATCCCCAAATTGATGGTCAGATTGAAGTGGTGAATAGGAGCCTTGGAAATCTACTAAGGTTCTTAACCAAGGAATATGGTCAACAATGGGATCAGTTGATTGGACAAGATGGGTATGCTTATAATGACACCATCAATTGGTCAAAAGGGAAGAACCCCTTTGAGATATTATATGGGTTGCATCCTAGAGGAGTCTATGAGTTGAGAGACTTGAAGGATGTAGTGTAGGGAAGTGTATATGCAGATGATTTTTCTTATGCAATGCAGGAGATACATGAGACAGTCAGGAAGACTTTGATAGACAACACCTTGAAACATAAAACCAAGGTTGATGAAAGTAGGAGGGTAGTTTAGTTCGATGTGGGTGACATGGTCATGGTGCATCTTAAAAAATTGAGACTTAAAAAGGGATTCCCTCACAAGTTTCAAATGAGAAGGATAGGTCCCTGTCCTATCTTAGCTAAGTTTGGTGATAATGCATTCAGATTTGAGCTCCTGGAAGACAGTGGACTGTCAGCTACTTTCAATATTGCAGACTTTGTCCATTAAAAAGGACCACAACAAGACATGGATCAGAGTCTTAAAGAAGTGATCAAAGATGTGGAAGATCTTCAATTACCCCCTGCTACAGTCACAGGAGTTGACAATGTAATAGGCACTAGAGTCTACAAAAAAACTAGAACCAAAGAATACGAAGAACACTTGATAAAGAAGCATGGTCAAACCAATGCTGATGTAGTATGGGTAAAATAATCAGAGTTCAAGAAGATGGGGATTGATCCAAGCATCCTCAATACAAGGATGGATTGAAATTTTTGCTTTGGGGAGGATGGTGTAGGAGCACACCTAGGCTAACCTCCATAGTTTGATTATTTTGGCTTGTACTTGACATTGGCCAAGTCAAGATAGTTAGGTTGTTTTTAGACCTTGGAATTCATTGCAATTTGGGCTAGGTGAGTTAGTCATTAGGACTAAGGTCACCAAATTAGCCATTGATAGTAGTTTTTACAATTCTTAGTGTTAAGAGTTTGAGTTAGAGGATTTAATGTGTCTTAAACAAATTCATGATGTCATAGAGATGGAATATGGTCATAAATGATCTTGGATCCTCAAAAGGAAGAGGTTAGAGGTCCTAAAACTCAGGGAGGAGGCATAATGGAAAAGATGCCAAAAGTTGCTAAAATGTTGCTATGACAACATTTGCAATTATTGCAAATGTTACATGCAAACCGGTTATCTTTGCATCCCCTTATGAATAGGAAGTAGGAATCGACCAACAGTCACTAGAATCCTGGAGAAGGAATCTAATGTGATGAAAGACTCAAATCAAAAGATTATTCATTGATTGTAACAAGTTTGGAGTATTGAATAGAACTCTGCAACTCTGTATTTTCAGAGAATCCAAGCATTTGTGTGTGACAGTGATACCAAATGGATTGAATGCCCCAAATTAGTTTTTGTTTGTGCTCTTAGAATAGTTTTTAGTGTTTTTCATTCAGTGATCTAGTAGTTTGGAGTTAGTCTAGGGTCGTAGTTAAATTGTTTTCAATCTAGAGAGTCCAGTGGTCCTGTCTTGACCAGTCAGTTAGTTCATAGCTCCCCCATGAAAATAACCATGGAATCTTCCTTAAAGTGGTTGGATATGAAAGGGGAGTCACTAGTTTGTACATATATAGGATTAGGAGTCATGAAAGGTCGAGTTGCTATTTTTAGTGCCAAGCCCTAGGTGAGCAGACACTGTCTGGTTAGAGTTTTAGGAAATGAAAGATTAAGCATATCTTGCAGGGTAGTGAAGAATTTTATGGACTAGGTAAAATTTTAGATAGGGCCTATTCATATCTTGACATGCTACGAGGATTGAGTTCTTACCAATCCATGTGACCAAATTTTGATCAAGTTTTCAAATAGGTTGTAGACAGTCCTAGAAATTAGGCCTAATAGCCCTATTGGACCAAGATTGTAGGAACCCTATGTACGGAGGGCTTGGGAAACTAAAACCTTAAAAATATCTTGCAAATTGATAAAGTGTATATGGATGTGTGATTGGTTTTTCAACTTCTTTGGTAAAGTTTTGAAATAAGTGGGAAAAACACACTATAAAAGGCTATAAGGAAATAAGCCCAATTAGGCCTCTTGAAGACATAAACTTGGACTCGACTAAGAATGGTTATGAGATCCCTAGAAATGGATCCAAATGGAAGTAAATGGAATGTTTCCATGATGATGATGACCCCTGCAATGAATCTTTGAAGGCTAGAGTGGAGTTGACACTTAGCTCTTTCTAGGTGTAGTGGGAGAAGTGAAGATTTGAACTAACTAAAAGGGGTTAGTCTTTCAAGTTGAAGCACATGAGTTGAGAACTCTTAGAGAAGAGTTGGAATTGGACTTAGTTAATCATGTAAGCCAATTAGGACCTAGAGGAGATTAGGTTCCTAGAAGAGACAAGCTAAGGTCTCTTGGTTGAAGTGCTAGCAAGCCTTGGAACAGTCACATCAAAGTCAAAGACCCATTAAAGGCATTTGACATGACCCTGAACCACTTACTCGAAAGGCTAAAACAATCCTAAATGGAAGTGCTTTCATTTTTTGACGATACAATATATACATATATATACACATACACACATGCATATATATATATATATATGTA
>MU218599.1:401553-411553 GCA_018584345.1 Thuja plicata | reverse complement strand
AAACGAAGAAGGACCTTATCTAGTCCTTAGCAATTAGGCTTTTCTTGTCTCTGAATCAGGAGTAAAGGTTCAAGGTTCACATAGACATTTCAAGCATTGTGATTCATACAAGAAAAATCCCTAACAATCATCAATAATAAAGGGGAGACTCTTAGAAATAAATATTTGATTTTTATTGTATAGTTGTGAATGATGTCAAAAATTGTGGTATAAATGTGTTTTCTACATTTTCTCAAACACTATGATCTAGAGGTATGTACTGAAGACATGTTCAAGTTGTAAGACCAGAAAAAGGCATAATAGCATAGCTAGGAGACCACAAACCCTAATCAATATGCTAACCTATCTAATCTATCATGAAAGCCATTCAAAACAAGAGTTCACAAATACAAAGCATAAAAACACTAAGAAATCCCTTCAAATGGAACTCCCATGTCCTCCTTTCTTCTCCATAATCAGATTTGATGTTGCTCTTTGGCAATAACACAATTGCACAAAGATACAAAAGCCAAGTTTGCAAGTGAGAATACTAGGAGAGAGTGATCTAACTTTGAAAGAGTGAAATGCATCCCATTTTATAGAAGATGAGAAGCAATTAGGTGAGATTGCACAAAATCAATGCATAAATGAAGATATTGGTTGGTAGGATGTTAGGAAGCATGATATGGGGGAGATCAAATAAGGAGATATTGGAGATATTCATGAAGCACCTTAATAGGGATGTGAACCCTCAATTAAGGGATATGGCAATTAGGTAGGATTAGGAATCATTAAATTAATTAATAATTCAATGTTCTCAATATTCCTCAAAATCAATAATTAGATTTATGAAATTATGAAAATCTCATAAATTTAAATTAGCCATTTAATTAATAAAAAATTAATTAATTGTTGGAGACTTAGGCAAAAGGGAATAAATAAAGTCTATTTATTTATTCAATTAGGACCTAGAGATAAACTATGGATTATTCATCCCAAGGGGGAAATTAGTGAATTATTGATCAAATTGAAGGTGTTAATGTCAAATTGAAATAATTTTTATGATATTGATAACGATTAGGATCGATTCCAAGGGTTTTGGAATAGTTTAGGAAATCATGAGGCATCGACGAGCTTTGACACTGCGCCCACGTAATGATGTTTGGAAATGATTGAAAAGTGCCAATGAAATTTGATGGCGCCATAGGATTGAAATTGGAATGGGAAAAACTGATGAACTTGGACAATGTTCCTGAAATGATGATTAATGATGAAATAGCATTGATGAACTTTGATAATGCTATTGGAGGAATTAAATTATAATGAGGCATTGATGAACTCTGAAAATGTAAGATGATTGATAAGACATTCATATGAGTTTGGAATTGAATAGGTTTGGAATGATCTTAGATCAATTTAGGAAGATTAGCACTTGGTTGGAATGATTTAGGAAGATGATCAGTTTGGCCAAAATGAGAGAAATGTTAGTAATTGATGACATGGAAGAATGACACAATATTAGTGAATGATGAAGATCAAATACACAATATAGAAGACATGTTAAACAGAGGGCATAGGCAATGAACCATTTTTAGGTGTCTACACAAGTATATATAGAGGTCTAGATAAGTCCAAAAAAAGGAAATTAGTCTAGAAGAAGTAAGATTGTTTCTTAGACAAGATAGTGCTATAGAATAGAAAAAAATAGGTATGTATTATTGTCATCATGTGATAATGATGTTTGTTAGTGTTTCAGTGTTATATTATTTGGTTTGGAAGCTAGTGTTTCAGTGACAGAGATATACAATTGCATATGATAGTTGTCTAGTTGTATTTCTTAGATGGTTTCTTGTCAAAAAGTAAAGGAAGAAGTTTTGTAGATGTGACTTTTATTATATTTAGCTACTGGTATTGGTTATGGTGTTTCTGAGTGACTATAAAATAGTTCTTAGTGATCCAAAAATAATGTTTCCAAGTGATAATTTTATGATCAATTTGTTTTCTAGTTCAAAAATGTGTTGCAGATGGTTGCTGATGTGAAATTCAGATGTGATGGCTTATGACATGGAATTTGGATCTCACCATATCATTGATTGAAAGAGATTGATAAGACATTGATATAATTTTGGAATGATCTTAGATTGATTTAGGAAGATTAGCACTTGGTTGGAATGATTTAGGAAGATGATAAATTTGGCCAAAATGAGAGAAGTGTTAGTAATTGATGACATGGAAGAATGACACAATATTAGTGAATGATGAAGATCAAACACACAATATAGAAGACATGTTAAAAAGAGGGCATATGCAATGAACCATTTTTAGGTGTCTGCATTTTTCCCCTCTTTGATACAATGTGATTATGAGAGTTAGCTCAAAGAAAAATAGAAGATAATGCTCCAATGGATCGACAGAATGGAGGTAGGATGCCCCCTCAAAAAATTGGGTAAAAATTGATATGAGGATAATTTTTTGAAAAGAAAGATGATTGATTGAATAAATGTTAGAAGAAAGAAGAAATTAGATGAAGAAATGTTAGTAAGAAATATTTTGGCTTTCATAAGTGCAATTATTTTATAGGAGCTTATTTTGATATTGCAAAATCGGATGCAACCCATCGTGGCACAAAAGCTACAGCGAGAAAGTCATCCTTTTGTGCAAACAAACACAATGCAGACAGAGTATGATCTTCTCCATCCTGAAGCATATAGAAGACATGCCCCGGATTTTCATGAGATCATCAAATAGGGAGAAGATAAAGAAAAAACTGGTCATGAACCATCCCAGCTACTCTCATAAGTTCAGATAATATCATTGAGTAGTTTAGGAACATGATCAAGAAAGAAATCAATAAAAGATAAAATACTCACCGAAATAATGTGAGCCAACAACCATTCTAATATTTTTGTTACTTGCATTAGATGTTCTTGGATTGATAGCTTAGTTAGGAAATTGACTGATTGGATAATTGATTGATAAATTGGACAGAATGATTGGTTGATAGATAGTAAAGATCGAAAGATTGAACAAGTCCAACCAGATTGAATATTGTGTCACAATGAGTCAGATTGCATTTGTGACAATTTGATTTCGTTAAGCACAAAGTGATGATTCTGCCACTGATGTCTACAAACATGACGTTCGATTCGCAAAAAGAAGACAAGTGTGTACAAATTTATTACATATTTTTTAAAAGGTTTTTGCAATTTTTAGGATTTTTGAGATATTTGAATGTTTTTGTGATGATTTGTTTTAAGGACATTTTAAAAATTTTAGGATTTTTTCAATATCATATTTGATTTTTAGGGTCTTTTTTCAGGATCGTATTTGATTTTTAGAGATTTTTCAGGATTATGTTTGATTTTTTTTATGGTTTTTTAGCTTCTATTTGGATTTTTAGGATTTTTTCAGCATCGTGTTTGAGTTTTTTGGTCATTTTTCAGGATCATATTTGATTTTTAGAAAAAAAATTTAACACCGTATTTGAATTTTTTTGATTTTTTGAAATTGCCCCCAGTGACCTGGATAAGATAATGATAGGATATGAATAGGAAAATGATAGGATATGGATAAGGTATGCAAGATCAATCAGGGATAGTGAGAAGGGATATGGAATATGGATGAAAGGTTGTGATAGGATAGGCAATATAGACCAAAGGGATCAAGACAATGTAAAGCAGATAGGACATGTGATGCTTCAAGGAATATTTGTAACCGTGTCAAGATCAAAGTTGGGGAAAAGGTGATAAGATAATGGATATGATAGGCATAGGATAATGGAGGACATACTAGGGATAATGGAGGACATGCTGGGGATAATGGAGGATAATGCCAATGAAATATTCCCCCAAGTATAGACTGCAAGAAGTTTGAATATAGTTACACATGATGCCTATTTGCCAGGTTTTCATCATGGTACTTGCCCAAAATGCTTGTTTTCCATGTTTTCACTATTGGACAAAATTATTTCTCTTGACTCTCTTTTTGTGTTACCCAGATGCATGTTTGCCAGGTTTTCGTCAGGGCAACTTTTTTCTTTTGATTTTTTTGATTTTTTTTTACTGTTTGACTTTTTTGGCAAAAAAATGGACGAAGGACTCAAGTTCCATACTCTTTGAAATGTGCTTTTGAAAGATATTGCACAAAGATGTTGGTAGGGTAATGACAAAGGGATATGAAGTGTGTGATTGGATAAGAATGGGACAAGCTTTATGCAAAGGATTGGATAGGTTGGATGAAAGGTACCAAAAAATAGATGTTGGATAATGAAGGGAATGTACACCAACTTTCTTTAAAGTGGAAGGGAATGAATGCAAGGACAACATTGGCACACACCTCGAAGGGGTGATGGAGTGATAGAGAAATGAGATTTTGGATTTTGAAGGTTTAATGGAGAAAAGGATGTGGATTTTGGGACACAAGGACCTAAAATGGATTTGGAAGATGGAAGAAATTTAGATGGAGAGATAGTAACTTTGGATGCCAATTTGGATTTTTCTTTGGGACTCTATGCTTCAAGGAGCTTCTTGAGAATCCACATGCTTTTTGATTTTTCATTATTTTGTGGGTCCTTAGAATGCATTGATTGCATAAGTGATTTAGGAACCCATATGGATTTGGACTTTATTTTTTTCTCAATGGGCCTTTGTGGCCTTTTGGAATTTTCTTTTAGGATCACATTTTTATTTTTTTGTGCATGTTGATTATATTAGACATGTTGATCCTTGATAGCATGTGGATTGCTTGATTTGTTGATTTTATTCTTGGCATCCAAATTGCTTTGAAAGGGAATGAAATTCATGGATGGATAAGAATTGTATGGAGGCATTTTGCATGGATGGAAGGTTCTCCAGGGTGTGTGCCTTTGCTGACTTGCATGTGGGAAAGGGTAAGGGGATTGTGAGCTAGTGGAGGGAGGATATATGGACCTAAGATGGTTGGAAGGGTTGAAGGTGGAGGTATATATCTGGAATTTAATTTTGAAAGGATACCAATTCCTTGAGATGTAGATTTATTATTAAGACCATGGCGGGTATGTACAGGATCATGGTATGCCAAAAAGTGGCGATGTGAAAAAGAAGTCCTGATTGGTAGACTGATTGAAAAATAGCTATAACTTTCAAATGGTATATAATTTTTTAAATCTGAAACATGTGTCACATTCTATGCTTCACCTACTACAAAAAAAAAAAAAATCAATTTGATGAAGTTTAGACTAAGTTAAGGTGGTCAGACACAAGATTTTTTATATTCTGGAAAAGCTGTAGAAGAAAAATCGTAATTGATTATTTACTTGGAAAAAAATTACAAAAAATTATGTGTCACATACGAACATTAATATACTACTTATATATAGAATCTAGTAAAAAATATTATCATTTGATTGTGTTTAAGGTGGTCAGACATACACCTACTTCTTATCTTTTTATTCCTGATTGATAGAATGAATGAAAAATAACTATAACTTTCAAATGGTATAACATTTTTGAAATCCAAAACATGAGTCACATTCTATGCTTTCCCTACTATAATTAAAAACTAAAAAAAATCAATTCGATGAATTTTAGACTAAGTTAAGGTGGTCAGACATGAGAATTTTTATATTCTAGAAAAGTTGTAGTAGAAAAATTATAATTAATTATTTACTTGGAAAAAAATTAGAATAAAATATGTGTCACATCTGAACATGAGTCTACTACTTATATCTAGAATCTTGTAAAAATAGATTATAATTTGATTGTGTTTAAGGTGGTCAGACACACACCTTATCTTTGTCCTGAAATTTTCATACTACTACATTGAAATTTGAAATTTCACCATATAGAATATTTTTTTTTTTAAAGAAGGGATAGTATCCTAGAAACTAGATTCAATTTTATACAGTTTCTATTCTTACACATTATAGATATAAGATTGATAACTTGTCCAAATTTTTACGTCAACTTTCCTAACCCTAATTTTTTTAATTTTCATTGCCACTTAAGGCCTAGTTTGGCATACAATGATCCTGCACATACCCTGGCCATTTGAATTTTCTTGGATACGTAAGGGTTTCAATATACCTTTTGCATGGAGGTCTAACCCTTTGACTTGACAATGCTTTCTTTGAGCAGTAGGATACTTGCTACAAGATGCGAGTCCATTATTATGAGGCGTGAATGATATGGAAGGACTTATAGGACCCACAAATGTAAGACCAAAAAAGGAAGAATAGCATATCTAGGAGACCAAAAACCCTAATAAATATGCTAACCTATCTAATCTATCATGAAAGCCATTCAAAACAAGAGTTCACAAATACAAAGCATAAAAACACTAAGAACTCCCTTCAAATGCAGCTCCCATGTCCTCCTTTCTTCTCCATAATCAGATTTGATGTTGCTCTTTGACAATAACACAATTGCACAAAGATACAAAAGCCAAGTTTGTAAGTGAGAATACTAGGAGAGAGTGATCTAACCATGAAAGAGTGAAATGCATCCCATTTTATAGAAGATGGGAAGCAATTAGGTGAGATTGCACAAAATCAATGCATGGATGAAGATATTGGTTGATAGGATTTTAGGAAGCATGATATGGGGAGATCAAATAAGGAGATATTGGAGATATTCATGAAGCACCTTAATAGGGATGTGAATCATCAATTAAGGGATATGACAATTAGGTAGGATTAGGAATCATTAAATCAATTAATAATACAATATTCTTACTATTCCTCAAAATTAATAATTAGATTTATGAAATTATGAAAATATCATAAATCTAAATTAGCCAATTAATTAATAAAAAATTAATTAATTGTTGGAGACTTAGGGAAAAGGGAATAAATAAAGTCTATTTATTTATTCAATTAGGACCTAGAGATAAACTATGGGTTATTCATCCCAAGGGGGCAATTAGTGAATTATTGATCAAATTGAAGGTGTTAATGTCGAATTGAAATTATTTTGATGATATTGATAAGGATTAGGATCAATTTCAAGGGTTCTTGAATAGTTTATAAAATCATGAGACATCGATGAGCTTTGACATTGCGCCCACGTAATGATGTTTGGAAATGATTGAAAAGCACCAATGAACTTTGATGGCATCATAGGATTGAAATTGAAATGGGGAAATATCGATGAACTTGGAAAATGTTCCCAAAATGATGATTGATGATGAAATAGCATCGATGAACTTTGATAATGATATTGGAGGAATTAAATGATAATAAGGCATCGATGAACTTTGACAATGCAAGAGGATTGATTGAAAGAGATTGATAAGACATTGATATGAGTTTGGAATCGAATGAGTTTGGAATGATCTTAGATCAATTTAGGAAGATTAACACTTGGTTGGAATGATTTAGGAAGATGATCAATTTGTCCAAAATGAGAGAAATGTTAGTAATTGATGACATGGAAGAATGACACAATATTAGTGAATGATGAAGATCAAACGCACAATATAAAAGACATGCTAAAAAGAGGGCATAGGAAATAAACCATTTTTAGGTGTCTACACAAGTATATATAGAGGTCTAGATAAGTCCAAAAAAAGGAAATTAGTCTAGAAGAAGTAAGGTTGTTTCTAAGACAAGAAAGATAGTGCTATAGAATAGCAGAAAATAGGTATGTATTATTGTGATCATGTGATAATGATGTTTGTTAGTGTTTGAGTGTTATATTATTTGGTTTGGAAGCTAGTGTTTCAGTGATAGAGATATACAACTGCATATGATAGTTGTCCAGTTGTATTTTTTGGATGGTTTCTAGTCCAAAAATAAAGGAAGAAGATGTGTAGATGTGACTTTTATTATATTTAGCTACTGGTATTGGTTATGGTGTTTCTGAGTGACTAGAAAATAGTTCTTAGTGATCCAAAAATAATGTTTCCAAGTGATACTTTTATGATCAGTTTGTGATCTAGTTCAACAATGTGTTGCAGATGGTTGCTGATGTGAAATTCAGATGTGATGGCTTATGACATGAAATTTGGATCTCACCATATCATGTGGAGGTTTGAATACAAGTATCAAGTGATGTGGTTCTTTGGACAATGTGATGCTACACATTTGAGATAACTATGGAAGATGTTCTAGTTGTTACAGATATGGTATTAAGTAATGTACAAAATGTTAATGGTCCTCTCTCTCAGCAAGAGTGGATCATGCTTCATGTGTTTTGTTAGGTATTGCATTTAATGTTTATCTCTTATCTAAATGGGTTCACAATTATTGTTAGCAAATTTTCCCTCCATATGAAATTTTGGCTAAAAATATCTATCTGTTATTGGCATGTGGATTCAAATGAGCTCCTACAAGAATTTGAGCCTGACATGCCATTGAGAGATGAAGATCCAAGTTAAGGAAGTTGTCATGATGCTCGGAGAACATAGGCGAAGAGGTTTGGCTGAGTAGAGTAGAAGGAAACTATTTAAAATTTGTGCTAGGTGCGTATACAAGAGAAAAGGCTATAAAGACTTATCCCACATTCGTAGTGCGGGAAATACATAATTGATTTTTATATCAGAGCGTATGAATAATAGGTAGCCAAAGGTAAAGCACCTTTTGCGAGACCAACTATACGCGAGGTGGTCACATTTGAAATAGATGGCATATAGAAAGGTTATTTTGTTGGCCCACGCAAAGCAAAGGATGATATGTGGAAGAAAATCGTGATCCACTGGTCTGGAAGACCGATGAGAGAAAGTTCACAGGATCATGAAAGAGTGCCATGGGGAGATGTGTGGCTAGTCTAAGAGGAGTACCACAAAGTTAAGCTAAGTCAACAGAGAAAACAAGTGGAAAAAGCTTGCGATCCTACGGTCTAATGCACCAAGGACGATGAGGATCACAGGATAGCAAGGTGATGCCATGTACCAGAGTGGGGCTGGTTGAATGATTGATTAGATGATTCCATGTAGCTAATCTAAGTCAAAAAAAGAGGACACGTTGAAGCTCATCACTATCCTACAGTCTTAGTGATGAGGAAAGAGAAACCCCACAGCATAACAAAGTGTCAATACATGGTTTCCCAAGAAAGGCGAGAATATGATGCATGGAATAGAAGCACAGAAAGAGGTGGGCCCATATTTTTAGGTGGCACCGTACGTGGTGGCTCGTTCCCATCGCACAATTTTAGTGATGAGGAAAGAGAAATGCCATGGGATAAAAAAGTGTTGACACATGGTTTCCCAATCAAAGAGAGAAGATAATGCATAGCATAGAAGCACAGAAAGAGAAGTGGGCCTAGATTTCTAGGTGGTAGCATATTATGATCCCATGCTATGACAGAGTAAAGAGAGAAAAGCATAGAAGGATAATAAGGCAAGGGCACATGTTCAAGCTATCACAGAACTGAAGTGGGCCACTAGGACATATGGCAGGAGGATGTGATCGCATAATTTGAAACTAGGTTGATGACAAGGATCATGGGATCATGAGGTAAGGAAACATGTCCATGCAGTCTAGAAGAGCAGTGGGGCCAAAAATGTTATTTTTCATGAGCTTAAAATATTCTAGTATGATAGACCAAGGAGAGAGAATGATTATAGGATAACGAGGGAACAATGTGTGTCCTTGAAGAGGTGAAGAACAAAGTCGATCCATCTAGACAAGCAGTAGCATGTCGTGATACTACGGTCAGAGAGAGAGAGAGAGAGAGTGGTGCAGGAGCACCTATTATTTGGATGTCTCAAGGAGAATTTAATATTTCACATTTTCTATAATATGGTTTCATTATTATGTAATTTCCTAAATAATATTTGGAATCCATTCAAACCATTTTGTAAGGCTATTAAAGCCATTAAAAGCATAGTGACCTATAAGGTTATGATAAAGTCTAACATGATAAAACCACTCAAATATATCCAAATATAGTGGAATTGATGTAATTGGAGTATTTAAAGTATTTGAATCATATTTTAAAAGTTTTAGTGAAGGTTTGAGGATATTTGAACAATAATTGTAAAAGTTGTTCAAAAGTTGTCAAAATTATAATGACAACTTTTACAACTTGGTGACAACTTTTTAAAA
>MU218599.1:345632-383373 GCA_018584345.1 Thuja plicata | reverse complement strand
GTACATACATACATATAAGGGAATTTATTCATTGCCCTTGAGAAACTATTATCTCAAAGAGAAAAATAAACTTTAGTTATATCCAATTATAAATAGTACACTAAAGAACATGACTTAATTAAGTAAAGAATTAAGAATGCTTGTGCTATAATTCTATTGATTTTATGAAGGTATAGAATTTATAATCTTAATTATTGATATTTATGAACAAGATAAAAAGCTATAGAGTACATAAAAATGAAGTAGCAAAGAATAATTAATTAGAAGTGAAATTATGTCATAGCCACATATCTTAACATGTGTAGAGCATAGTGTTGGCACACTATTGTGTAATCCAATTAGGCTACTAAACATTTAGATTATCATCTTCCACTCTACTTCATTCGTAGGCCTACATATAGAGAAAACAAGAAAAATTGTTTGGATCTTTACGCAAGCTTTCCTTTCTCAAACCCACAAATTAATTTTCCTGAACCACACAAATATCAGAATAATTTATTATAAGGATAGATAAAATAAATAGATGTATGATAGAAACAAACCATGTTATTGCATAAAATACCTATCATAATAAATATAAAATTTGTATAAGAGTTAAAGACTAATGCAACCAATACAAGAGAGTGTTACTAATAGTTTTATTCCTCTTCCCTTACACATTTTATCGATTCGGTAACACAAATAGACTGAGGTTTTGAAACTATTGTTTATATTTAAGTTGGGAACATTTCAGTGGAGTAAAGATTCTTTACTATTTATAGAGAAATTAAGAAGTCATGGAATTTATGAATGAGAGGTGATTTTTCTTAAGTAAATGGGATGGAGGAGCTATTATGCTTCAATGTGGATGTGAAATCATGAGTCATTGAAAAAATAGATGAAAGAATCACATTTGAATCTCAAAAAGAACAATGTTTTATTGATTTTAAAACTAATGTCAAAAGATCCTTCATCTTCCCCACCAAGTTTGAAATTTCTACCATGTGCAGTTTTGACACTACATTTTGCACCAACTTTACTACTAAGATGATTTCCGAAATAAGTTATTTTCTCTAATGTAGATGATGAAACAAAAGTCATTAATTTTGAATAATAATATTATAGGGGATGAAGATAAAAATCAAGTAGATTTTACAATTCCTCTAGTATTTGAGCACAACAAAAATCTATAGTATTTAGTGTGGAATCCTATACACTTTCATGGTTATTATAAAAGTATCATGTAAAAACTTTCACATGCAAATTTTCTAATATTAGAGGAAACTACAATGAAGAGAAGAATGATAAGAAAATTCATTTTTTAAAATAAAATAAAAAATTATGAAGGAAGGCTAATATATGCCCCTCATATTTTTTTCCATCTATGTAGTGGGAGGAAATAGTAAGGTTACTCAATTATGGTAAAAATTGTCAAAAAATAAAGAAACTCTATTCTATATAGACCAAAATTTATATTTTTAGTGTTATTTTTTATTATTCATGAGGAGGATATTTATTGAATACAATGGGCGTTTTAAGATAAATGCCTCAGGAGAAAAATGGCAAAGCGACAACGTCAGTGAGGGAAAAAATGACAACAATAGGGATAATTTCAGCAGGGGTAGAAATGACAGTCGGAGCAATATCAACATACAGGAAAGCCTTATTCTAATATAAGAAATATAGGTAGAACACTTAAGGATAATACCTTTCAAAAAGAGGTCGCACATATCTTTTGTCATCGACTTATTGTTCATAGGGTAGAGGAGAATTTCGGGAATAATTGGATCTTTGGATTTCAGGCTTTTGCTTTCGCTGAAAACTTCATACCACATTCAAGGGAGTCTAGGAAAGATCATGCAAATCTTAATGAGTTTAAAACTTTTTTTTGAGGGAATGCAGTAGTCCAACCGGCAAAACCAATTTTCGTCAACCCACACTTCCATTTTAAGAACATGGACCCATCTGTGAAAGGTGACTCCAAGGGATCTAATAAGGGGGTTTTAAACAAGGTGAGAAACAAATCTCAGCAGGGCCACTCATTTGTGAAAGGAGACCCTATGGGATCTGATAAGGGGGTTTTAAACAAGGTGGGAATCCAATCTTAGCAGGACCATTCAGATGGTAACATGTAGAATGGGGTTTTTTGGGGCGAAAAGGCATTTGGGGTTTTTCAGGGCATTGTGTCCTATCAGGTAGGGGAAAAATCCACTGAGGCGTCTCCAGATGTAGATCACCTCACTTGGTCTATACAAAATGATGGGGCTCAACGAAAAAAATTTCAAAATTTTTTTTGGTGGGATAATAGGAAATCCAAGTTGGGCCAGAAGATGAAGGGAAATCTGTGAAATTTTGGAAGGCTAGAGAAACAACCAGTATTTGACATATGTGAAGGTACACCCCCAGGATCTTTGGTGCAGATCACTTCCAACTCTCATCCGCTGGCACAAACCCTAGAACCAAAGGAGCTTGAACTATAAGTCACTCTGAATAGAGCCCCCTTCATTCCAAATTCGGGCAGATTTGTCCATATATGGAAAGGAAACAAGCCCAGTTAAATCAAGATTCATCTACCCACACTTAAGAGAAGGATGGGAAGTCTTCAACCTCTATTATTCTCCCTGAGCACATACTTCTTCATCATAATGGCTTCCTCAGAAAGATAGTGCTCATTGGTAAGTTTGCAAACTCATTAGTCTCATTTTTAGATATTAAAGCTTGGGCCTTTAAATATTGGGGGGGCGGGTTTGAAAGATATTTTAATGTATTATAAGGAATCAAATTTCTTCATTGCATTATTTTCTTCCAAAGAAGCCAGAGATGCTATCCATAAGGAGAAAGTTGGTTATGCTTTTGTTCTGGTTTGTTCACAACGATTTGGATGCCTAATTGTGTTCCGGATCCAAAGATGTGTCATTTCTTTCCCCACTAAATTTATCTTCCTCTATTACCAATGGGGTATAGGGATCCAAACATTATTAAAGTTTTGGAAAACTAGGTGGGTTTATTTATAAGGCATGACCTCCTCCCCTTTGAATATCCATAAAGAGAGGTCAGGTTTTATCTTCTCATTAACTAGACAAAATTCTTCCCTTCTGAATTACACATCACTTTAAAATAGGGCACTCAAGTCTAAAGCCTGGTTGTATAGGGATCAGATACTATTCATGAATTCCAAGATAAATTAGGACATTTCAACATTCATTGTCAGGGGCCACTATTATCGAATGTTGAAGTTTGCAAGGACCATGCCTCAGACCTAGTTTTATTCTCTTTATTTGGAAATATAGGAGAAGACAATAATTAAGGTCATGATCAGGGCTTGGAACTAGCCTCCTTCCTATCTTAGGAAAGAAATCTGAGAGTTAATATTGTCCCCCACTATTTTAAGATGTTCATGAATTTCTTTTCTCTTCTTTCTCATTGTTTGTGGCTCTTTAATATATCACTAGATAGATACCAGACACCTAAGATATCAGGGTGTATTGATTATATCCATTATACTCCCTCTCAACAACATTTTGAGTTCACTAATCAGGTGTCACATGAAAACAAGACTCCTAATGACAAAATCAGGGAGGTAGGAGATGATTTTATTATTGACCAGACAATAGAAATAAATTACGAAATAATTGAGGAGAGAGTTATTTTGGTCGATATTGGTGAGTTGCACCATGAGTCATTCATATTAAATAATTTCGATGGGGAGAAGAGAATGGATATGGCCTCTGCTAATTATATCCTTATTGGTCCTGAAAAGATAGTTTCCCTCATGGGGGATTCACAAAAGAATCATTTAGGTGATATAGGGAACCGTATAGAGACATCAAAGGGAATTAATCAGGTGTTCAATATTGAAAGTATGAATATGGACTTAATGGTGGACTCCCTGATGTTGGAGGTGGCTAAAGGTAAACTTAGTGGAGTAGACTGTGGATCTGTTCCTCCCCAGGAGGAAATTGAAATAGGAGATCATGATCACTTATTAAATGAGAAAGGGTTTACAAATAAAGGTGTTATCGTCAAATCAGAAGTTATATGCTCAATTTATCAATCTTCATTGGACACCACCAAAACTACAAATATTGTATCCAAAAAGAGACCAAGGAACTGACCCTCAAAGGTGTCCAAATTGAAGGTGGAGATTTCCATAGGCACCTAGTTAACTTTAAATTTTTAGAAAACCCCAGGGAAATGCAAGGAAGAGGCGGTAGTTTTGGTCTCAAAACAAATATTTTGAAGTAGGAGGGTGACTGACTCGCTGGAGGAAGTATGAGGATTATACCATAGAATGTTAGAGGATTGAATGCCTATAAAAAATCTTGCCTTGTCAAAGTCTATATTATTGTCGGTGGGGCATAGTTTATGTTGCTGCAAGAGAAAGAGATATTTGAAGAAGCAAGGAATAAACTCTTTACATCCTAGAAGAATTGGGCTTTCCTTCAATCACCATCTATAGGTGTGTCAAGTCTCAATATCTCAAAGAATTTGAACTGGGTGGGTGTGGAAGTAACAATGTTTTTCTATATCCTTTATTATAATCAATGTATACTGTCCTATTTTAGTGGTAGGAAAGGAAAGCCTTTGGTTTTCTCTCTCATAGATAATGGATGGGGTTCAGTGTAATAAATTTATATTGGGAGGGGATTTCAATGCCAATCTTGGCCTTCAAGATAAAATGGGGGGGGGGGGGAAATCAANGGGGGGGGGTAAATCAATCTCTCAAAGTAACAAATGATTTTTACGACTTCATTGATGGTAACCAGTTATTGGATTGTGTCCCTTCAAATGACAAGATTTCTAGTCTAACAAGCGGAAAGGTCTACATTTCATTAGATCTAGACTAGATAGATTTTTGGTGAACTTGATTTGGTTTCTTGAACATGGATACTATTCATCCTCTATTCTTTCCTTAAATGGATAAGATCATCTACCAGTCACTATGGAAATTGAGCTTGACCTATCAGCCTTCAAACCACGTGCATACTTCAAAATAGAGAAAATGTGGTTTAGGGATCCTAACTTCTTAGCTCTGTTGCAAACATGGTGGTCTCAAGCCCCATTTATGGCAGGATTGTCTATGTTCAAACTTGCCAAAAAGATGGCTTTTATGAAAAGTATAATCAAATAATGGAATAAATTATTTTTTGGGAATATCTTCAAGCAAAAATCAAATCTCCAAAGGAAAGTAGAAGATATCAATGAGTTCATTTTGAATCAAGGTTTGACTCAACAAGTGTATGAGAACCAGAAATTACTCACCCAACAATTAGAGGAAGTTTTACTCAGAGACGAAATATTTTGGTGGCAACGATCTGGGGAGTTGTGGTTAAGGGAGGAGGATAGGAATACCACTTTTTTCCACATGTCAGCTAAAGTAAAAAGACATAAAAAATCAATTTTCCAAATTAAGGATGGGAATGTACATACTCTTTCCGATGAAAAGGATATACAAATGGGAGTAGAAATATTTTTCTCTGATCTCTTATCAGCGGAGGCAGAACTAATTCCTTACCAGGCTCCTAACAGTATAAATTGTATCCCTAATATTGTCTTAGATATGGATAACAAGGCTTTGATGGTTCCATTTTCCTTGTAAGAGGGGAGGTCCTCAGTCTTTTCCATGAATGGAGAAAAGGCACTAGGAACAAATGACCAAACTTGTTTCTTTTTTCAAAAATGTTGGGAGCTCATGGGCGCCAACATTCTTAAAGCAGGTGAAGAATCAAGAAGACATGCATGTATGTTCAATAATTTCAATAAAAAAGCCATTAATCCTATCCCCAAGTGCCAAAATCCCTCTTTCTTTGTAGAATTTCAACCAAATCCTTATGCAACTCTATTTAAAAAATATTCTCAAAGACAATGGCCACTTGATCGGCTAGGTAAATTGATTCCTAAAATCATCTCAGAACATCAAGGTGGTTTTTTTCTGGGGAAAGACACCATAGAAGGGGCTCTAATAGCCCATGAAGTGTTACATTCCATTAAATAAGAAGGTTTTCTGACCATGATCCTCAAATTGGATATGACTAAAGCATATGACAGGGTCAACTAGAAATTTCTAATCTTAGTAATGGACAAAATGGGTTTTGATAAAAAAATGGATCAAATGTATCATGTCTTGCATTTCTGGAGTGAATTTTTCTATTATGTTTAATGGAACTCCATGTGGCTACTTCTCTTCATGTCAAGGGGTTATACAGGGGGATTCCCTCTCCCCTTTTCTCTTTATTATTCTGGCCGAAGGGCTTAGTAGACTTATTTCCTACAAAAGATCTTTGGACTTGTGGGAAGGTCTTTGTATTAGAAAATCTCATCTATCAATCTATCATAAACTCTTTATTATTTGGAGAAGGGAATGTAAAGGAAGAAAAAACTATTAAGAATACACTATCAGAATACTGTGAGGCCTCACGGCAGAAATTAAATGTGGTCAAACCCAAAATCTTTCTTTTTAACATTGACCCCAAAGCTTGTAGAGTTATTCAGCAGATCTTTGGGTTTTTAGTTGCACAAACCCCATGTAAGTACCTTGGCATCCCTTTCTACTAAGCAAGGCCAATATTTCATTTTGGGATGGAGTCTTCTCTAGTATTAGAGAAAGAATTGCATCCTAGAAAGCAAGGTGGCTCTCTTTGGAAGGCAGAATCTTGCTGGCAAAATCTATCCTGAGCTCTATCCCCAATTATATTATGATAGTTATCCTTTCTCCTCTGGGGGTGATGAAGAGTATTACTAAATTTCTAAGGAATTTTATTTGGAAAGGTAATTTGGACGACAAGAAAAAGTCTAGGTGCAAAGTTGTCATGGAAAATGTATGAGTTCCCACATAGCCTATGGGAGAAGCTCATCATAGTCAAATATCTTGATTCAAAAGATCCAGCTAGAATTTTTCAATCAGTAATCCCCCTCTGGGTTATTCATATAGAATTTCATCATTAAAAGAAGAGGTATCATCCTTCCCCATTTATCCTAGGTAATCAAGTCAGGAAATCAGGCTATGTTCTGGCAAGATTCTTAGAAAGGCTTTCCTCACCTTTCCACTTTTGTGAATCTCCAATAGGATAGAATTATTTTGGAATAGTGTTGGGGGTTAAAGTAGTTGATTACTTTACCTCCATAGATGGGAGAGTCAAATGGAAGGATTTTTCTCTTTTACCCATTCTTGCATCAAAAAGATTGGAATTAGAGGGTATTCTTAAGCAAAGGTTCATGTCTATTAATGGTAATCTAGATAGGTTGATCTAGACCAAAAGTAATTTAGGCAGATACTCAGTAAAAGAGGGATATAAATCTTTAGTCTCAAGTTCCAATCCTTCCAATCCTATTCTTAAGTTCGCTTGGCCTAACACAATTCTTACAAAAATTGGGGTATGTTTGTGGTTGGCCATTCAAGATAGGATTTTATCTAGTACACATTTCAAGCATCTCAGCATCGCAGACACCTTCCCCTGTTTACTATGTGGGAAGGCACTGGAGGATTTCAATCATCTACTGGGAGGGTGTGCTTTTTCTCAAGAAACTTGGAAATGGTCATTGAATAAACTTGGGTCCAGAAAGGCCCCCTCTACATCACAATAAATGAGGTCCTTCAACAATGGCCTTTACGACATATTGAGTCTTTCTTTTCAGTAATTTGCTGAGTAATTCCCTCTATAGTCATGTGGTATTTATGGTGGGAGAGAAACAAGATAATTATTAGAAAAAAGAGGTCCTCGGTGGCTCAGGTTTGCATACTAGTGGAGAAATATGTGTTACAAATGGTTAATGCACATGTCTCTAAGGTCAAGACGCTTTCATCTTCCTTTTCATCCATTGATAATGCTATTATCAATAAGTGGAAACACATCGCTATTCCATTCAAAGGGGTACTTATTGGGAAAATGCCTAAACAACAAGTTAGAAAAGACATCAAGTGGAGCTCCCTGATTCTCATCACTATAAACTGAATTTTGATGGCACTTGTAAAGGTGATCCTATAAAATTTTGCATAGGTTTTGTAATAAGGAAGGTGAACAAATCTGTCATGGTAGCTGCCCACTGTAGGCTTCCAAATGGATCAAATAACATGGCTGAGGCTAGGGTTATCTTATGTGGGAATAGAATGGCAATTCATTTAGGAGTAACAGATTTACACATTGAAGGAGATTCCCTCCTTATTATATGATCTTTATCAGCCAAATTCTAAGTAAATTAGGAACTACAATATGTTTTTCATGAATTCGTCAAGCACCTTCCACTACTTTCATCATACACTATCTCGTACTGTTATAGGGAGGCTAATAAGTTTGCTGAATGGCTCTCTAATCTAGGGGTGGATGGGGAATTGAAGTATATGATAGTACAATGGGACAAATTGTCAATTTTTCTAAAAGAAGAATATTGCTTGTAATATGTGCTAGGGGCTTATAGTGGTTACAAAGAAAGGGAAATAAGCTTACACAATTTTTATAGCATCCTAGTTGTACATAATGATGATCTCTATTAGTATAATGTGTTGAATCACATTTCCTAAGGGATATGTCATGTGTTTCAATTCTGATTATGTTAGAATACCACATCCTTAGAATGGGCACTTGGCCCACGTTGCTTCTTTATGTGATAGATATGGTCAGAAAATTTTATGGCAGTCAGCATAGAGGTGGAGTATACAGGGAAGGATGAAGTACAAGTTCTACTTCTAGAGGCAGCCTATTTTACTTGGTGAATACGCTGGGTTTCAAGATTTGGTGGTTCATTCATGCATGTAACATTATTTTTAGTGCCTTTTCATCTTTCTTGCTAATGATGGAATTTTATGCCATATTGGGCTATTTAATCTTTCATGTTTTCATTCCATTACTCGCATTTTCCTCTAGTCTCTTCTGCTGATAGTGTTTTTGTAGGCCCTCTTTTTGGTAATCATGGATTATATATGGCTAAATCTGAGGATTTATGTGCAAATGAAATATTGGGAATGCCTAGGAGACATTTTGGAGGCGATTAGAAATGAAATTGGCAATGATATTATGCTTCTCGAGGCCCCTAGGCATATTGTCCACTCGCAAGTGGTTTCAATTTTCTTGTCAAATTGGTATGATATGATTCTAGACTACAGAGTGTATTAAAATGGTGACAAAGCCTCTCAAACTAGAATTTATTTTTGAAGAGGAGCTCCACGTGGCACTCAGAGGGTACTCTCTAAAGGGGTCTAAAGCATGGATTGGGGGCCTTTTCCCTCCTACCCATTTGGACAACAAGAAGGAGGTTGTACACCTGTATGACATTTTGAATCTGGCATTGGAGGGTTGAGATCTCCATCATTTCAGCTGGGAAGTAGCAAAGTTCATGGATGTTCTCTCAAATGAAATCGTGGCTAACACTTTTCTCATGTTTGACAACCTGTCAGTTATCCTTGCATATGTGGAGAATGCTAGCATGGTGGCTTCTTCCCCTACTTTCTCACCGCAGTCTCCATTGACTATTTCATCTAGTACTTCTTGGGTTGGGTGTGTTTCAACCAAAGGAAAGGGTAAGCTGGGAGATCCCTTGACTCTTAGTTGGCAGTCTTTTTCTTTGTGTTTTTCCTGAGGGGTTTTTTGTTTATTTTTGAGGAGACAAGGCAGTGTTCATGGGGCAGTTTTTTGTGTTAATCTGGTGTACGGTGGCAACACTTATATCATACTTTGTATGCCCGCTGGGGTTTATGTGTAGTTTTTACTGGCTTAAATTTTTGCAATATCTTGTGTTACTATTCTACTTTATAGTTGTCAGGCACTTTTAGTATCTTAGCTGTAATGATGGCGTGAGGCAACTTTTTGTAAAATTTTGGCTATTAGACTCATGGGCTAGGATGGGGGGTTTTCTTCCCTGCTTCTTTCCCCCTTGAGCCTCACTGAAGCAGTATCAAAAATTATATAATTATAATACACTAGCCTGCCATTTTTGCCAAAAAAAATAAAAAGATAAATGCCTCAGAGACCTAATTTCCAAGTGCCTAAGATTGATGAGATGTGGGTGGATGTAGAGAAAGGTGAGGTACAAAATGATGTTTGCAAACTTTTTTGTACTTTATGTAAATTTTATATGTTAGTTTTAAATTCTAGGCCAAAATGCATGAAATCATCTAATGTCTAGTAGGCACACATAGGTTAAAGTTTTGCAGTGGCATCCACCAAATGTATTAACATATGTTGATGGTATTAGCACCCTTTTAATCTACTATCATCACTAAATGAATTGTTATTTTTTTGAAATGATGTCCTTCAGATATCCCAAAATTATGTCGCTCTCTATGTTTATAAAATTCAAGGCTTTTCATTGCTTGACAAGCTATTTCCTATACTAAATAATCACTTTCTATACTCTAGAATTTTCTATACCTAGGTAGGTAACTCTACATTGTACAATTAAGGATTAGTGAAAAATAAATTTATGACTATAGATTGAATCAATATATGCAATGTTTCGAAAAGTAATGTAAAACTCTTATGAATTTTATGCTTTTATGAGTGGTGTATATAAGAAAATATAAAAATTAGTATAAATATATTGATCTATGTTCGAGTTTTTGTGGTGATTTGGTAAATAAAAAAGTTTGAAGGTTGATTAATGATAAAAAAACAACAATGCCTATAATAGTTCTCAAGAGTGAGACATGATACATTTTATATATTGATGTTAAAACATAACTTAATGTTCTGCAATATTTATCACTTTCTAACAAAAATATCTCCATGAGCATTTTATATTATACAATAGAAAATGGTAAGAAACGCTAGGATTTAGATCACTCACAAAATTGTATTGTGCATTGGAATACAACCCTACGCTTAAAACAGTCTGATTAGCACAATTGAAAGGGGTTAAAGGGGTGATATTTCAAGATCTAGGCTAAAGGGTGAGTTGGGTTTTCCTTATTAAATGCAGTGTGATTATGATATGTAAAAGTATTAAAGACACTTATGCTATGATAAAAAACTGACTAATATAAATTTATGACATCAGCTCTGATGTATAAAAGGAAATGAAATATAAAAAGTAATAGACAAAACTCACCTCTGAAGATAGTTCAGGGAGAACAAACTTCAAATCTGGAAATGATTGTCGCAAAGCTGTCAAAACCAGAAATATTCTGGATATAGAAACCTATCACTTGAATCTTCTTACTATGAAATTTTTAGATCCTCAAGACAATGGAAACTCAAGTCTCCCTTGTCATATAAATTCAGCCTTCTCATGGAGACTCAAATTGGACAAAGTTTGGAGAGGATTAGTCACTTGTTCTATAACTCTTGAAATCAGGATCCGAGACTGTACCACTTATTCATACACACAAGAAAGAAGGGGAAATTTTTGTTGAAATGGTCTTATGAAATATAATATAGATATGAAATACAAATGACCTTATACCTCAATGATGGAATGCCTCTTTGGAGATGATCAAAAGTGTTGATACAATACTTTGGACTCCACAAAACCACAATAGAAAATCATGAAGCCAAACCCTTGAATAAAAAATGTTGTATTTTGCCACAATATTGGATAGAGGAAGAAAGAGAAGAAGACAATTTGATGGATGATTGTAGATCTCCCTCAATAGAAAACTCCTTTTCTTGACCTCAAATGAGGAAAGAAGCTATATATATGGAATGAAATGCATCAAATGCATTATGGAAAGGATGGATTGAATGCTTGAAATTCTTGATGGCTTCCTTGCACTTAATCTCTTGATAATGTATGCCTTCACTAATGAATGCTTGCATGAAGTTGGATCTCTTGAATGTAGAATAGCTTACTTGCATGAAGAAGTCTGTTGAATTTTAGGTATGTAATGGATGTGAAAAATATGGGAAGATGTTTCCTTTTATAGACATTTCAAGGTTTAGATTTGTAGGGTTGATATAGGAAAACAAATTAGGATAAAACACCTTTACATCAGGCTCAGAGCCCACTTGAAACCAATATTTAAGGAAAAGCCAACTTGGACCATCCTTGCCTAGGAATAGGTTTAATTACGTGAGCCTATTCCCAATAGCGTTGATTCCAAAGTATTTTTGGGTTTAGGAAAGTGTGAAAATTTTCGGGGAAAGAGCATGAAAGGTGGGGAAAATAAAGCATGTATACCTTAAGATCTAGGAATCAACAAAATGGGGCTTAATAGGTCATAGATGGGAGATTAATTATATGAATGGATGGATAATTGGGAAATCAAGCATATAAATTAAAGCCATTCTCAATTTCAAAACAAATAATATTTATTTGAAGGATCCAAAAGGTCGAGAAAGATGTGAAATCAATGTGGGGACCCATAGATTATAAAATATTTCTAAAAATGAGAACCTTATAAAGATGCTTACATTTTAGGATGGTATAATTATCCACCACTTTAGTGGAAGTATGAGTATGCCTCATGGCCATGGTAAAGTAGAAGAGATAGAGAGAATTATGCAAAAGGTCTAGAAAGATGTGAAATCAATGTGGGGCCCATAGATTCTAAAAATTTTTTAAAAAAGAGAATCTTATAAGGATGCTTACTTTTTAGGATGATAGATTATGAGTCTACCTCATGCTCATAGGAGAGAGAGAGAGAGAGAGAGAGAGAGAGAGAGAGAGAGAGAGAGAGAGAGAGAGAGAGAGAGAGAGAGAGAGAGAAATCCAAATTGTGAGAAACAACTTAGAACGATGTGATAACCCTCAAGATGTGTGTGAGAAGCATCTCTTAAGTAGATATGAGTGGAGGATTTTTCATGTAACTCCCATAATCTATGAGTTCCACATTCACATTTGGTCTGTGCCATGTGTAGGAATCCTCTTAAGGAGGAATATCTACTTTCCTTATAAACAAATTAGAAATATGAGACATGACCTTGGTATATATATTAAATATAAAATACCAAGGAAAGATTAATTCTAAAATAACCTAAGAACCAAAGAAAAGTTGCAGGGTTACATTGGAAAGAAATGGTGAAAATCCCTATTTTCTCAGAACAGTGGGACTAATAAGGCTACTAGCCATTAGGTATATTTTGAAGAAAATTGTGCAAATCAACTATCAAGTTGAATCTAGAGAGACTCCTAACACCTCTGATTCATCAAATTGAATTTTCAAGAATCACCTCCTCACCTCTCCAAGAGTACCTTATGAGAATGGGGATGGAAATCCTTTTGGTGAGTTGAAGGGCTAGTCAGTAGAAAGCTAGTAAGCACCAAGTAGAGAACTTGGTTTGGTTAAGGAAACCAAGGGATCAAGAAACTTACAAAGATCCTATAGGTTGGTAGGTTTGTAAATAAAACACCTTAAATTATATTGAAAGACTAAGAGCATGAGCTTGTAATTGGCTCATCCGACCTCCCTATAAGATTCGTATTAGAGCCCCAAAAGATTTGGGATTGCATAGTGTATGTCAGATTGGGAATCTAGTGGGTCTTTAATCATGGTGACTAATGTGGAATTGGACAAGAAGGTCGATGAACAGGAGGTAGAGTATAGGATATTTAGGGAAAGAATAGCCCTACTAGAGAAAGCATTGAGTGAAGTGAAAAAAAATATTGACAAAGTTAGTGACAAACTTGAAGGAATGGAAGCTAAGGGAAAAGAATTTGCAGAAGAAGATCAAACTCCTGAACCTGACCCTATGTTGCAAGAAGACCCCTTCTTGAAAGCCTTGAAAGCCATGAGTGGGAAGGCTCTAGAAGGTATACCACTATTTAGTTGAAGGATGGAAGACGATCTAGTCATGTTCTAGATAGAGGGCATGGAGAACCACTTTGAATGTGATGGAGTCACAAAAGCACAGAACGTAAGGGTGGAAAAATAAAGACTTAGAGGCTTTGCCTTGACATGGTGGAAGTTCATTCAAGTAGAAAGGGAGAAAGAATGAAAGAAAAAAATTTCCACTTCATAGGGAATGGTATTCAAGGTGAAATAGAAATACATGCCTAATGACTATGAAATACAATTTCATAAGAAGAGACATAGCTTTAGGAAAAAAGATATTTATGTAAATTCCTATACAATGGAATTTCAAAATCTTTTCTTGAGGTCTAATATGACCGAAGATGAGAGCCTTAAGGTGGCTAGGTACTTGAATGGTATAAAATGGAACATTCAAGATGAGATGACTCTACTAAGTCCCAAGACAGTACACCAGTGCTATCAGTTAGCCCTCAAGATTGAGGAAAAGATTAAGAGGAGACAAGATAAAACTTCAAAGAATAGAGGAAGAGGCAGAGACCAAAGAGGTCATAGAGGTGGTTACCAAGGTAGAGAGATTGAACAAAGAAGCCAGGGAGAGTCTAAACTTGTCGAGCATAGTAGTGAGACAACTTCTAGAGGAGGTTATGGAAGAGGTAGAGGAACTCAAGGAGGTTCAAATAGAGGAAGAGATGAAGGAAGAAAAAATTCTTATTTTTCTAGCATGAAGTTCTATAACTGTGGTCAAATGGGACATCTTTCTTATAGGTGTGTAGAGAAGGAATCTTCTTCAAACAATGAAAAGAGAGTGGTATATGCACACGAAGACACATCAAGTGTCATATCACTAGAGGTGAGTTACATTGAATCATAGATGGGAGAGAATCTCATGTTTAGAAGAGTCTTGATCAGAAAACTAATAAAAGAGGAACCTAAATAGTGAAGAACCTTATTTAGAATAATGTGCAAGATACTTGGTAAAGTGTGCAAGGTTATTGTGGATTCAGGCTCCACAGATAACATTGTCTTAGAAGAAGCAGTTAAGAAGCTTAACTTGGAAAATATACCCCACAGTAGACCCTACAAGATAACATGGTTGAAAAAAGGGCAACGTGTCCTTGTGAATGAGAAAACATGGATGGAATTATCTATTGGAGGATACAAAGATAGGTTGATATTTAATGTGTTTCCTATTGATGTATGCCATCTCTTATTGGACAAACCATGATAATATGACTGAGGATCCATTTATAATGGGAAAGAAAATATAGTCTCATTCAACAAGGATGACAACACATTCAAAATACAGTCTTTGCTAGATGAAGAAGGAGACCAGTCAAAGATGCCTAGTGTGTTACGTAGCAGTGGGAAGGAGTTCATGTAAATTATTCAACAAGAAGGTAGTGAGGGCTATGCCATAGTTGAAAATCCCAAGGAAGTAGAAAAGACTACACAAGCATCTATACAAGTGAAGGTTCAAGAATTACTTGAAAGGTTCAGAGACATAGTCAATGATGGCACACCAGCGACCCTAACTACTAAGATGTCTATAAGTCATCAAATAGAATTTATCCCAAGGTCTTCATTTCCCAACAAATAAGCTTACAAGCTCACACCAAAGTAGGACCAAGAAGTAGCAAGGCAAGTGCAAGAGATGCTTGACCAAGGATTAATAAAGAATAGCATCAACCCTTGTGCAGTACCTATCATTTTGGCATCCAAGAGAGGTAGTAAGTGGAGACTTTGCACTGATTCTAGGGCTATTATTATGATTACTATTAGATATAGATTTACTATACCTAAGATTGAGGATTTGATGGACTATCTTGGAGGGGCCAAATATTTTACTAAATTTGATCTTAAAAGTGGATACCACCATATTAGGATAAAGGATGGGGATGAATGGAAGAGTGGTGCAGGAGAACACCTAGCTCAAACCCTTAGATATTTATTTTTGGCATGTACTGACTCTAGCCAATTCATGAGAGTTTGTCTGGACCTTAGAAGGTCATTTTTTTTTCCTAAGATGGATATGACTAGGTCAATCCATGTCTAGATAGGTTGCTTAGTTGGTTTCCTTTAGTTGTGTGTGTGTGAGGTAGTTGGTAAGCCTCTGGAAATTCAAATAAGACATTAGGAACTTTGGATAAGCTTCTTGGGATCACTGGCACTCGGCATACACTGGTGCCTAGAAACTCGACCTACATTGCCTAGAAACTCAGCCTACATTGCCTAGCAACTCAGCCTACATTGCCTAGCAACTCAGCCTACATTTCCTAGCAACTCAGCCTACATTTGTTCCTAGTAACTTGGCCTATAGCCTAGCAACTCAGCCTATATTTCCTAGTAGCTCGGCCTACATTTGTGCCTAGCAACTTGGCCTACATTTGTGCCTAGCATCTCGGCCTACATTTGTGCCTAGCAGCTAGGCCTACATTTGTGCCAAGAAGCTCGGCCTACATTTGTGCCTATGGCCAACACTGGAGCTCAACTTTCTTTACTATTTCTCAGCAATATTCAGTTGTAACGGCCCATGAAAAGTGGATCTTGTCTTCTATGGACAGTATGGTTAGTGTAACGGTTCCTAAAGAGATTCTTGTAAATGAGTGGATCGTTAGGGTTGTTTCCTATGAGAGGATGGTTACTAATAACATCTAGAGCATTCATTTTTTGAAGATCTAGAGAGAGTAGAGATTGAAGAAAAGAGAATCTACATGAAATCAAAAAGTTGTAGATTATTGTACTATTTTGTTTTGTTTCTAGTAATGAGAAGTTGGAGATAGTGTGTTTAGTGGATATCAAAATTCTTTGTTCATTTTACATGCAAGTAGATTAGTTAATTTATTTTCAATTTTGTAAGTTGTTAGTTCTTCACCCATTCTAGGTTGTAAGTAGTAATGGCCCCTCGAGATTCTGGAATCCATGGTGAGAATCATGTGTTGGGATGGAACTCAAGAGGAGCCCTTGTACATAGTTTCATTTTTTTTTTCTGTAGGAGAAGAAACAAAAAAGTGTCTGGATATCTTACCCTAGGCGAGCTTGGTAATAGTCCAACTAGGGAAGAGAGTGAGAACAATGTTCTGAAAACATTGGTTGAATGAATCTATTTTTGTAGGTTCAGTCAGGAGATAAAAAGCACTTCAACTGGGATTGAGTCTTGAAGAGGAGGTGAAGTTGGGAGTGACTTAACTCAATTTAGGGTTGTGAACACCCTAAGAGATCTAGGAGAAAGATCTCAGAACAGAGCCAAGCTGGTTCTATAGCAGCAACAAGACCTCTATCCAAATCAAAATGGTATCAGAGCTCAAAAGATTCTGAGTATGTAGATGGAAGGTGATCTACACCAGGCAGTGTTGGGTTTGTTTTGTTCTTGTTATGAAGTTCATGGTTGCATGTTGATCCATAAGAGCTACAGGAGGATGAATTTGTTCTTATGGGTGTGAATATCTCAATGAAGGTCTTGGTATTGTCTCCATCAAGCATCGAGATAAGGCTGGGTAGAAGGTGCAAGAGAGAAACCACTAAGAGAAGGGTGGTCAACATCTTCTAGAATCTTGTGTGGGTAAGATGGCAATATGGAGGTTGTGTGAAGTAGTAGGAAGAGTGGTATATAGCGACCAGTATGCACTCCATTAATCAGAGTCACAGTTGAAAGAAGAAGCAAAGGAGGCATGGATCCTTGCAGTTGGTAAAGATAGTCAGGATGTATTTGACAGTAGAAGAGAGAATCATATATGAGGCATATAAAGCCTTTAAAGAATCTGAAAGAAAGAAAAGAGAATAAGTAGAGAGAAAGAAGAAGGAAGAAGCAAGAAAGAATGAAGATTTGAAAAGAACCCAAGCACAAGAAGAGTTAAGAAACTTAAAGAAAAGGATAGAGGAAAATGAAGCCAAACTACTTGAAACTAAGAGAATGATCAATGCACTCCTAGAACAAGAACTATTGGAAAAGCAATAACAAGAGACCAAGGAACTTGTTGAGCAGCATGAAAAAGTTATAGACATGGAACAAGAATGTGTTATGGAGAAGAATGAAGAAGGAATAGAAAATGGAGAAAAGGGTCAGCTGAAGATCCTAGTAGTGGATGCACCATTGAGTTTTCCACTTCAAGGACATACGAAGTAGTTACCTATGGAAGAGAAGATTGAGCACCAGATGGTGGTGAATGAACCTAAGTGTGTAAGGGTTCATGAAGATGCCAAGAAGGTGTCAGAGTGTGTTTCTTATGAAGGCATTAGATGTGTGATTGCAGCGACGAAGCTACTGGAAGAAGTTGGTTGTGATAAGACAGTGCAAGTTGTTGAAGGTTCCATGAAAGTAAGTCCTCAAGGACTTCATGAGAAAGAACTCTTAGAGGAAGAGTTGGAAGCCATTGGTGAAGAATAGAAAGATAAGTTTGGAGTAGCAACATGCCTAGGAAAATGTCACAAAGAAGACTTGGATACCTTCATGAATGTAGCATTGATCTCAGAGGATGGAACTGAGCAACAAGTTGTAGTAAACTTTGGTCATGAAAAGACCATGGTGACTGAATTTTCTATCAAGGAAGCAGTGGAAAACCAAACTTATGTTTTGGTACATGCAGATGTAAGGGAAATTTGGTTTTATAACTCTTTTGTTGCAACATTAAAAGGGAATCATGTTGATGGCCCTCTGAATGATCATAGTATAGGCCTAGAGTTGAATGATACATGGTACAAGTATAAGTTGTTTGGTTGCAGGTATAAGAAGTTAAAGGCAAGACGATATACTTTTGTTGCAGGGCATCACCAATTAGTGCCCCCAAATTGGAAGACAAGAAAGAGGTCACCTAATCCATGGGACATGGATTATTTTCCACCCTAGGTATATGGTGCAGGAGCACACATAGCTCAAACCCTTAGCTCTTTATTTATGGCATGTACTGACTCTAGCCAAGTCAGGAGAGTTTGTGTGGACCTTAGAAGGTCATTTTTTTTTCCCTAAGATGGATATGACTAGGTCAATCCATGTCTAGATAGGTTTCTTAGTCGGTTTACTTTAGTTGTGTGTGTGTGAGGTAGTTGGTAAGCCCCTGTAAATCCAACTAAGGCATCAGGAACTTTGGATAAGCTTCTTGGGATCACTGGCACTCGGCATACACTGGTGCCTAGCAACTCAGCCTACATTACCTAGCAACTCGGCCTAAATTTTTGCCTACCAACTTGGCCTACATTGCCTAGAAACTCGGCCTACATTGCCTAGCAGCTCAGCCTAAATTTGTACCTAGCAACTCGGCCTACATTTGTGCCTAGCAGCTCAGCCTAAATTTGTGCCTAGGAGCTCAACCTACATTTGTGCATAGCATCTCAGCCTACATTTGTGCCTAGCAACTCGGCCAACACTGGAGCTCGACTTTCTTTACTGTTGCTTGGCAATATTTAGTTGTAATAGCCCGTGAAAAGTGGATCTTGTCTTTTATGGATAGTATGGTTAGTGTAACAATTCCTTAAGAGATTCTTGTGAATGAGTGGACCATTAGGGTTGTTTCCTATGAGAGGATGGTTACTAATAACATCTAGAGCATTCATTTTTTGAAGATCTAGAGAGAGTAGAGATTGAAGAAAAGATAAGCTACAGGAAATCACAAAGTTGCAGATTATTGTACTATTTTGTTTTGTTTCTAGTAATGAGAAGTTGTAGATAGTGTGTTTAGTGGATATCAAACTTCTTTGTTCATTTTACATGCAAGTAGATTAGTTACTTTATTTTCTATTTTGTAATTTGTTAGTTCTTCACCCTTTCTCGGTTGTAAGCAGTATTGGCCCCTCTAGATTCCTAAATCCATGGTGAGAATCATGTGTTGGGATGGAACTCAAGAGGAGCCCTTGTACATAGTTTCCTTTTTTTTCTATAGGATAAGCAAAAACAAAGAGTCTGGAGGTCTTACCATAGGCGTGCTTGGTAATATTCTGGCTGGGGAAGAGAGTGAGAATAATGTTCTGAAAACATTGGTTGAATGAATCTATTTGTGTAGGTTCAGTAAGGAGGAGATAAAAAGAACTTCGATGGGGATTGAGACTTGAAGAGGAGGTGAAGTTGGGAGTGACTTACCTCAGTTTAGGGTTTTGAACACCCTAAGAGATCTAGGAGAAAGATCTCAGAACAGAGCCAAGCTGGTTCTATAGCAGCAACAAGACTCCTGTCCACATCAAAGAGAGCCTTCAAAACCACTAAAGGGTTGTACGAGTGGAGAGTTATGCATAATTTAATCTATTCTCATAAAATTAATATCTAATTCATTTTATTTGATCAAAGATATAAACATTAACACTCCCTCTTAGCTAGGGAAGATAAAATTCATCAAAATTCAATTTACAAAAGAATCATTACTTTGAAGAGAGATGATATCACCTCATCATGATATCAAGAGATATGGTTTGACCTAGAATATCAAGTCTCATGATATTAACCATAAATCAAAAATTATTTTAGATATCACCTCAATATGATATCAGAGATATGTTCTAACCAAGAATATCAAGTCTCATGATATTCACCATAACTCAAAAATTTCAGGTACACATAATGTGCACATGTACCTTGAATAATACTTACCATAGGAACATTTATCATCTATCATGATCTGTTTCAGCCATCACAAGATGTCTATCATAATAGAATATCATGGCTTGTTTAACAAAGTCAATCCACAATACAAGATATCATCTATCATGATCTTTTTCAGTCATCATAAGATGTCTATCACAATAGAAGGCCATGGTCTATTTAAGGAACTTAATACACCATGAAAGATATCATCTATCATGATCTGTTTGAGCCATCATAAGATTTCTATCACAATAGAGTACCATTGTCTATTTAAGGAACTTAATCCACCATGCAAGATATCATCTATCATGAGCTACTTCAGCCATCATAAGATGTCTATCACAATAGAAGATCAAGTTATTGTAAGATCATCACCTTCCAATAACTCTAACAAATACAAGTTATAAATCATTTGGAAGTTGTCACTTCCTCATGATTTACATAGGGGGTAGACCCATTAAAAATATGGATTCCCACACATGAAATCCATCATGGCTCAGCACAGAGGGTGAAAACAAGGGATTTCACCTCAAACTTCTCTCACAGAGAAGAACTCATTGAGCATATATCAATTTGTTAATATTTTTCTCCAAGATTGCTTAAGATGAACTACCAGGATCCCTCTCAGTCTGTTATCAATCTTCTTGTCTTCTAGTCCAAATTTATCTCTGAAGAGTCAAACTCCCTTTGAATCTAATATCAATCTTCTTTTTCCTACAAAAGCATCTCTGGAAAAGATCAAGGCAAATAGCTCTTATAGTATGTATAGAAATACAAATGAGAGAGAGAGAGAGAGAGAGAGAGAGAGAGAGAGAGAGAGAGAGAGAGAGAGAGAGAGAGCAGATAAATGTAATATNAAAAGAGAGAGAGAGAGAGAGAGAGAGAGAGAGAGAGAGAGAGAGAGAGAGAGAGAGAGAGAGAGCAGATAAATGTAATATTTAAGGATAATAAATACTTATCTATGCATCAACATCCATGCCATAAGTTTCTAGAAAGAGACACATAAGTTTCTAATGTCTTTTTGTGAAATGACTTGATTTATCAAAGAGAGATGAAACTCTATAATTTATTCTTTCTTTCTAGAAAGAGACACACTTCCTTGAATATGTGTTTATTTGTGAATTCTTGACCATGTTCATGACAAATTAATATATATCTTTAATGAAAGCCACTGTCAAGAATTTCACATAGACCTGTATACAGTTGGTCATCAATTTTGAACCTGACACTCTCTCTCCAATCACTGCAGTGATACTTTTTTCAATTTATTTATCACCAATATATCAAAAATTTAGAAAAATACAATGGTATATTTGTGAGATATGTTCCTTGTACTAAGACCATGGATACTAAGACAGTCACACATTCATCATCAACAAAGTACTCTCTTACATTTGCACTCTGGCTTTGATACCATGTTAAGTTTTAGCATAGCTAAAAATGTAATAGCACTTCCTATGTTGTATGTGGTATGTGTTTTTCAAATGCAACAATATCTCTTTCATTTATATTGGCAATGAGGCTAGGAGAGACATGTCCCTTCATGGGACATGTCTATTTATTATTATTGAGATTAAAATAATGACAATTAATTATATATTGTATCATCAGAAAATGGAAGCACATCCATTTTGGACTTGTTTATCCCTCTGAGTAAGTGGTGTGGGGTCATGTCAAATTCCTTGAATGGGTATTTGACTTGGATCTGGCTTTTCCCCTATTCTTCCCTAATTTCCACTTCTCTCCATCCTGTTTCTGGCATCCTTCTCTATAAATTTCAAGTTCTTGAGCTCAGGGTCAACATCAACCTTTTGGGTCAAGGTTGACCTCAACCTTGACCTAGGTAAAATTTGACCTCAACCATGACACAAGGTCCAAATTTCAAGTTTCCAAAGTGTTCAAATGTTGTAGTTTTGAAAGATTTAATTCCCACTTCCGGGTCAAGTGTTTTGATCTTCGAAGTAATGAATCTTAAAATTATATTTAATATAGGTCCACTTCTAGGGGTATGGGACTAATTGGAATTTTATTCTCCTATGTCGGCCTCTCTAGAAGATTGTTATTTAGACTTTTATATAAGGAAGCCTTTTTCTCCCCTCATTTTCTATAAGTACGAAGAACAAGCACTAAGGACTAAGCATGAAGAATCAAGAAATCCATGAAAGAAATATAGTCAAATGGTACCTTAGATGGCTTGCTACTGCAACTTGATTCTTCTTGGACATAGTTTACTCTTTTTCCACCTCCTTGAGAAGTAGAACCTTTTTTAGGACACCGATATGTAGGATGTCCAAATTGTTGATAGTTGTAACACTTCATTGAAGAGAAGTAAGATCCTCTTCCTTGGTTATTAGTTCTTCCTCTTAAACTACTATGTGAACCTCTTCAATGGTTATAACCACCTCTTGTGTTATTACATTCTCCTTGATTCTCAGTTTGTTTTGACTCACTCTGATTTCTTCCTCCATATCCTCCTCTATGACCTCTGCTATCTCTTCCTCTTCCTCTGCTATTTGAATCTTGCTTCTTCTTGAATTTTTGCTCCACCTTGAGGGCTAGCTGGTAACATTGGTGTAGAGTCTTGGGATTTAAGAGACTAATTTCCTCTTGGATACTCCACTTGAGTCCATTCAAGTACCTAGCCACTTTCAGGCTTTCTTCTTCCATCACATGCGACCTTAAGCATAGCTTGTGAAATTCTTCGGTGTAGGAACTGACTTCTAAATATTTTTGTCTCAGATTCTGTCTCTTTTTGTGCAACTGCACTTCATAATCATCAGGAGATAATTTTCCTTCATCTTGGCCACCATACCTTTCCAACTGGCTATGGGGTTCTTTCCTTCTTTTTCCCTTTCATCTTGGACAAACTTCCACCAAGTGAGAGCAATTCCTCTCATTCTTGTATTGGCTATTCTTACTTTCTAAGATTTGGTCACATTATCATAGTCAAAGTGATTTTCAAGACCTTCTATCCATTCCATGATTAATTCTGGTTCCATCTTGCCACTAAATAGAGACACACCTTTTAATGACTTACCACTCATTGCCTTCAATGCTTTCAAGAATGGCTCTTCTTGAAGCACAAGGTCTAGCTCTAGAATAATGTCTTCCTTTGCCACTGCTTTACCCTTTCCATCAGCTTCTCTCATTCGTTCAATGACTGTTGTAGTCCTAAGCTGCACTTCTTCCAACTTAGTCACCATTTCAGCTAACTATTCCTTTAGGAGTCTATTCTCCTCCTTTTGATCTTCCACATCTTTTGCGAGTTCCACACTGGTCACCATCTTGGATGAGTTGACAGAAGTTTCTGCAGATAACATCCAAACAACACACACCCAAATCTTTTAGGACTCTAATACCAATATGATGTGGATAGTAGTCTTGTTGCTGCTACAGAACTAGCTTGGCTCTATTCTGAGATCTTTTTCCTAGATCCCTTAGGTTGTTCACAACCCCAAACTAAGGTAATTCACTCTCAACTTTACCTCCTCTTCAAGACTCAATCCCCATCAAAATGATTTTCATCTCCTCCTTACTGAACCTACACAAATAGATTCATTCTTTCCACTCAATCAATGTTTTCAAAACATTTCTTTCATTCTCTTCCCTAGTCGGACTATTACCAAGCTCGCCTAGGGTAAGATCTACAGACTCTTTGCTATTGCTTCTCCTATAGAAAACAAAAATGAAACTATGTACAAGGGCTCCTCCCGAGTTCCATCCTAACACATGATTCTTACCATGGATTCAGAAAACTCAAGGGGCCATTACTGTTTATAACCTAGAATGGGTGAAGAACTAACAACTTACAAAATACAAAATAAAGTAACTAATCTAATTGCATGCAAAAAGGAACCACAAAGAAACTTGATATTCACTAAACAAATAGTCTTCAACCTCTCATTATAGGAAACAAAACAAAAGAGTACAATAATATACAAATCTCTAACTTTCCTGTAGCTTCTTCTTCTACAAGTTCTACTCTCTAGATCTCTAAAATGAATGCTTTTGATGTTATTAGTAACCATCCTCTCATAGGAAACAACCCTAATGGTCCACTCATTCGCAAGAATCTCTTCAGGAACTGTTACACTAACCATACTATCCATAAAAGACAAGGTCCACTTTTCACGGGCCATTACAACTGAATATTTTTGAGCAACAGTAAAGAAATCTGAGCTCTAGTGTTGGCCGAGTTTCTAGGCACAAATGTAGGCCGAGCTGCTAGGCACAAATGTAGGCCGAGCTGCTAGGAAATGTAGGCTAAGTTGCTAGGCACAAATGTAGGCTGAGTTGCTAGGCACAAATGTAAGCCGAGCTGCTAGGCAATGTAGGCCAAGTTGCTAGGCACCAGTGTATGCCGAGTGCCAGTGATCCCAAGTATCTTATCCAAAGTTCCCGATGCCTTGGTTGGATTTCCAGAGGCTTACCAACTACCTCACACACACACAACTAAAGGAAACCAACTAAGCAACCTATCCAGACATGGATTGACCTATTCATATCCATCTTAGGGAAAAAAAATGACCTTCTAAGGTCCACACACACTCTCCTGACTTGGCTAGAGTTAGTACATGCCAGAAATAAGGAGCTAGGGGTTGAGTTAGGTGTGCTCCTACACCACTATGGGTCTTGATGGGGTGAGGGAGTAGTTATGTGCCTAGTATATTCACCGTCAATAGCAAAGACAAGACACGACAAAACCCCAAGTGACAGATAATGATGAAGGAGCAAAAACACAAACATAAATTCCAGAGGCATATCACAAGCAAAGTAACACATCTACTTAAACAGATCAAGATTTCCAAGCCACAAAGAAAGATTAACTAAATAGTGGTAAGCTAAGCTACAATTCAAATAGAGATTGCATGAAAATTTAGAACCTAAATCATTGCAATGAATCATGGGGAAAACATTAAAACCAAAGCCGTAACTCAAGTCTATTTAAACCATGAAATTCAACAGTAAGTTTAAGCAGCTACAAGAATGGAAAGTGAGAAGATAGAGGTTAGCTATCTGCAAGTGTAATGACCAATATGTAATGATGTGGAGCCTGAGCACCATAATTCGACAAGAATGATAAGTTCCATTCATTATGGCTAAAACCTAGATCAAAATCCCCGCACTCCAGTGCTAAGTGCAGCTCAACCACATATTAAGTTGAAACAACTTCTAGTTGAAGGAGCCCGAGCTCTTTGTTGCAATAACCACTTCCCGATGTAGAGCTGAGCTCCATGCACAAAATACAAGCTTGCATCCAAAGGTGGAGTAAAACCACTATTAAATCACTATGTTCCAGCCCAGAGAAGATAGCAGAGAACTTCAAAACAAAAACCCAACTCCTTAATCACAGTAACAACTCCCAGATTAACAGTCGGATGATAAAGAATTAGTAAAAAACTAGACTCAAAGCCACAATTGCAGCATGAATGATGTCATGGGTTAGGGTTTCAAACCTTCATGTTTTTACCAAATAAAAATACAATATGACAACAAAGAAAATGCCTAGTTCTGATAAACTTTGGAGTCTGATGACATTGGAGGAGTAAATGCCTTGAACATTGTAGTGCAACAGCCAGAGTCTTGAGTTTCTAAACTTCCACAATAGCCTAGTCTATGCCATGATGGAGATGATGTGACTTACTCTTTGAAAGAGTTGTTAATTGCATGGTGTCGATCATGATTGACCTTAGGTTATGCTTTAGACATTAGTTTAGGCATGGTTTGGGTTATGTTGCATGGGGTTAGGGTTGTTGTTTATAGGTTTTTATGTATGTTGGTGGTATGTTTAAAGAAACATGTATTTTTTTTAAACCAACATTAGGGGCATAGGTTAAGGCATGTATTATGCCTAATATTTAGGGTTTTGGAGGTCATTCTAGAGGGAAGATGATTTTCAAAATTGGCCTTGAGAGGTTCATGGAGTGTATATATTTAAACTTGAAGGTCAGTTTTGGGGGTTTAGAATTTAGGAAGAAGGTGGTTTTGTGAACATATCAGTTCCTTTATGCTTTCTACATACATTTTGTAACCAGAGGTTCAATTTTTTATGCAAGATTGTGTTCAAGTGAATGTACCTTATTCCTTGGCATGTTTTGTATCTTGGCAAGTAACCATTGCAGATTTTTGAAGAAAATAAAGCTAGTGCTCCCATTATTCACATATATTTTCTAAGTTTTGATACCAATCCTCTTCTCCATTTCTACATTTAAGTGTGATATGTCTTATAGCATAGATTAGTGAATTAATAAAATTCCTTCTCTAATTTATCAAAATATAACCTTTTGTAGAATTTGTATTTCTGTTGGTAGATCATCATTATATGTGGTACAAACCCTAATAGTGAGATCTTTAGGTCAACCTATACGTTGAAAATTGAATGTCTATTTCAAATTTCAATTGTGTGTGTCTTGTGGATGCTTGTTTTAAGTTCTTATTAGTCTGAATCCATTTTGTTGTATCACCCCATTTTATTCATTTAGTTTTGAAGTTATCCATTTTCTTCCCTTTTCCTAATCAGAGAATCACTCATAGGTGATATTCCAAATCCAATAGGAACCGACCTAGAATCCAGAGATTCCTTCCTAATCATAGTCTACCCATAACTCACAAACTTTTCCATTATTTCCATGAGATATTAGTATGCCCTAATGCCTGAGTTAGGGTGATATTTAAAGGCCTTAACAATTTTTTCATGCCCAGTGGGACCCCTTGTGATACATGAGTATCATCCAAATAAGGAGTGTAAAAGAGTTTAAGTATTTACAACCATCACACACTAGGAGAGGAAGAACTTTGTAGAGAGAACCTAGGGGTCTGTAAGAGGTTTTCTTTCAGCCTTTAGTAAGGGGTAGGAAACTAGGAAGACAAAGGAAAAGAAGGTCTAAAATAAGTTCATCTCCTTCCTCCTACTACACTGAATTGCCATATTCATATCAAGAATCTTTTGAAATTCCTCTAGCACTTCAAATTCAATTTATTCTTGAACAACCAATAGAGAAAGATCAGCCAACACCTTCTAGTTCTACTACATCACCACCAAGAATGGCTAGAAGGCTACCATTTGTGTTTTTCTATCAGGGGAGCCATATATGGATTTCCAATAACAACAACATTCCATTGGCAGCTTTGAAAGGGTTACCATCTTTCATGGGAGAAGCACAAACAACAACTATTGATCATATCAGAGATGTTCCATCTCTTTACAATGTTCACCACATCACGGAGGCAGATGTAGCTTTGAAGCTATTGGCTACATCATTCAATGGAAAAACATTGGAATGGTTAAAAATTCTTCAAGTTGTATCAATTGCTACATGGGATGCACTAGTTGAGGAATTATCATTTTTTTTTGAAGATAAATCTGATAATCTTTCTTTGGTGGAACAACTAACAACTATTAGAAGGGCTCCACAAGAAGAGATGAGTGATTTTAATATTTGTTTTCTGAAAACATGGAATAGAGTCCCTACCATGGTAAGACCCTATGATGAATATGCATTCTTTTACTTTCTTAATATTCTAAATACTAACATCTCATTTATGATCCAATCAATTGGGGGAAATTATTTACCTCAAGCTTTTGATATTGCTATTAGAGTAGAGAATAGTCTTGTTTAGGTAGGAAAGATATCTCCTAGGCCACCTATGCCTTTCTTTCCTAGCATTCAGTCTAATATGCCATTGATTACCCCACCTCTTGCTCCTTTTCCATCTTCCAAAAGTCAAGAGATGATGCTCACTTCCCCTATTAATGAGCTGCAAAGCATAAAAGACAACTGGCATAAAATTGAAAGCTTATTGCAAACCTTCATAAATGAATTGGTAAACCTTAAAAGGAAGCAAGCTCAAGGAAATCCCATAGTCCATCCTCAAAATCAATTTTCTAGTTCCTCATCATAGCAGCATAACCATCCCATTTACCAAGGCAACAAACAACAATACCAAGGAAACAACAATACCAATATGAAGAATTGGAATCAAAGGCATTATAGACCTTACAACCCAACACCTCTTAATGTTGTTAGGGATATTGTTCCTAATATGAATAACCTTGTTGTTGAATATGAGTGGTGTTATCCTTGCGGTTAGCCCCACAATCAGTCAAAGTGCACAAATGGAGTGCTTAATCATGATCTAATGGTTCAAAGTGTGGTTAATTCACAACAAGAGGCATCCATTGAGGATACTCAAAAACAACTATATCTAATTTCTCTTGACACTGCCTTTCTTAATTGGCAAGAGGAAGAATTCTATGGGGTGAGTAATGATTCACCTATATCAGCAAACACTAGATCCAAGAAAAGAGCTCTAGAAACAGAGAAATCAACTGCTAAGATTGCTACTACAACTCAATCAATACCCATCACTCCTATTTCTATATTGAAAGAAAACTCCTCTTTCACAACTAAGGAGCAACATCAAAAGCACACGGATCAGATCAATGGTAAATCTCCTCAAATGGTACATTTTTCTATTCTGTTTAATATTGTTGATAACATGAAGAAGATGAATGTCTTTATTTCTATGTGGAATTCTCTAGCCATTCCAGGATAGGAAGAATTACTTAAGGAAGAGCTAGAAGAGCTGGCTAAAGGTGTAGCAAGTTCACATCAAGCCCTAAAGTAGCCTTCAAGGATTGTTTTGGCCAATATAGAGGCAGTAGATGTTCAAGGAACAAAAATAAAGGATGGTAAGAAAGTTACAAATGTTAAGCCACCTCATTTTTATGTGTCCTTGATAATTGGTAATAAATTAGTACACAACTATATGGTTGATAGTGGTGCAACCAGTACAGTATTTCCCAAGAAAATTTCAGATTTACTTGATTTGAAGTATGAACCTCTTGAGAAGGGAGTTATTCAGTTAGATGGTTCATCAGTCCACACTTTAGGTATTGTTAAGAATGCAATTCTGACCCTTCATGCTTGCCCAAATTCCTCTATTCCACAAGACATATATGTTATAGATCTTCCCCCTTATTTTGCTCTATGTCTGTCTAGGGATTTTACAATAAAGATGGGTGGATATTTCTCATTAGATTGTCCTCACATGTTGTTCAGAACAAGGTATGGTGAAAAAGTGCCAATAAAATAGAGCCATATATTCCAAGCCCTATTAATGCTAGTTGTGTGATCATAGATGTTGAGAATCTCAAAGACTATCCAACCTTTGATACTCAAATAGAGGGCATCCCTGATATATTATTAGATGAGTGGGAAATTGGAAATGTTTTTACTAATCAAGATAGTGTTATTTATGATGTTGGTTTTGGTAATTATATGATATCTAAATCTGATCCTGTTATGCCAAACTGATAAAAGCCCAAGATGCTAATTCAGAACAACCTAATCAACTTTGGGACTTATATTTTGATGGATCTAGGAACAAGGATGTAGCTGGTGCAGGGGTTATGCTTGTGTCTTTAGATGGTGACAAATACTATGTTGCATTAAGATTGTATTTTCCTTTTTAAAACAATGTGACTGAATATGAAGGTTTGATACAGGGCTTAGAGTGGGAAAGGAAAAGGAATGTCAAATGTTTGAGGGCATTTGTAGATAGTGAATTAGTGGTGAATCAAGTGAGAGGATTGAATGCTTTAAAGAATGATCTTCTAAAGTTATATAAGGCCATAATATTAGATATTTTAGATGATTTTGATGCATTCAACCTGATTTTTGTACCTAGAAATAAAAACCAAAATGATGACAGGTTAGCTACTATTGGTGCCCAAGTCACAATTTCTAAGAATAAAGGTGTAAATACTGATCAATCTCACATTAAGATTATTGTTAGGCCATCCATTCTAGATAATGAAGTTAATTGGCATGATTTTAATACTAATGAGAATATCTTGAATTTTATGATACAAATAGATGCCTTTTTAGCTTCTAAAGACATCAAAGAAAAACAACAATTTGAGGACCAGATTATACAATTAAAGTTGAATAAGCTTCCCAAAGGACTAGTCACTTTGGAGTCCATCTTCAATTTTGATGATCAATTGAAGAAGAAAAAAACTAGCATGCTCATTAAGGAAGATTATTATGAGGAGTTGGAAATATTCAGAGACAAATTCTTAAAGGTTGGTAAAGTTAACTCTCCTCAAGATAAAGAGCTTCTTATTGCTTTTTTTATAGAATTCAATGATGTCTTTCCTTGGGATTATGCTGATTTGAAAGGGTTTGACCCTCAATTGACCCAACATACTATTGAATTAGAGCCCAATTCTAGGCCAATCAGACAAAGATAAAGGCCAATTAACCCCAAATTAGAGCCCCTAATGCTTAAAGAGATGAATAAACTGCTGGATAATGGAATAATTTCCCAATCAAACATACATTTTGGGTTTCAAATTTAGTTCCTATAAGGAAGAAAAATGGGGAGATTAGATTGTGTGGATTTTAGACCCTTAATAGGGAATCTCTGGAAGATAGACACCCTCTTCCATCAATGGAACAAATATTGCAGCATATTTTCAGTTATTGGTTATAATCAAGTGTTAGTAAAAGAGGTAGATCAGTTTAAAATAGCTTTTACCACTAAATGGGGAACAATGACATACAAAAGAATGCCATTTGGTTTATCAAATGTAGATGCCACATTCCAAAAATGTACAGACATGGATATTAAAAATTTGATGTACAAATTTGTTTTGTTTTACTTGGATGATGTTACTATTTACAACTTGATTGCAGATCAACATATAGGCCATTTAAGGCAAGTTCTTCAAAGATGTAGAGAGTTTGGAATCTCTCTTAACCCTCAAAAGTAGGTTTTTGCAGTCCATGAGGGTAAACTTTTAGGGTATCAAGTTTAAAAATAAGGTACAATAATAGATCTTGAAAGAAACCATGCAATTTTGGATTTATCTCTACCAAAACACAAGAAGGGATTGCAAAGCTTTATTGGAAGAATTAACTTTTTTAGATGCTTCATCCTAGATATTGCCAATTTTTTAAAACCCTTAACTGCAGCTGGACTAAAGAGGGAAAGTCATGTTTTGAGTAGATCAAACAAGCCCTATCATTAGCTCCTACATTAGCTAACCCTAATTTTTCTAAATATTTTATCTTATATGCTTATGGAGGATATGGTATTGTTTCAGCTATGTTGGTGTAGAAGAATGATGACAATCTAGAACAGTCAGTTGCCTATTTCAGCAAAGGAATGGATGACTATGAACAAAGGTATAGTTTTGTTGAAAAACATGCATTTGCTATTATTAAATATTTAAAGAAGTTTAAACATTTGGTTTCTAGGAACAAAATTCATCTAATGGTAGCACATCCTACCATTAATGAGTTCCTATTGAACAAAGATGTAAATGAGAAAAGAGCAGGATGGATTACTAGAGTTATGGAATATGATGTGCATATCCATGTAAGTTAGATGGTTAGAGGCAAGGGTTTGTGTGCACAAATGGCTAAAAAGGAAGAAGAGGTTGAAATCAGTGATGAGGTTGTCTTGCTTCAAGATAATCCTATACCTAATGATCAACCAGCAACTTGGTTGACTAATATGAGCAGATTTCTACAAAATAGACAATTTCCACTTGATTTTGATAAGGCCAAAAGGAGGTATTTTAGATTGTAATCTGTTCCTTATGTTTTGGTTAATGGTATTCTTTATAGGAAATATTTTTCTATAATGTTGCTGAAATGTATTGATATTGCTGATCAAAGTAAAATCTTATCTGAATTTCATGATGGATCATGTTGAGGACAATTCAATCCTAAGACTACAGCTTGGAAGATTTTAAGGGTGGGATATTACTGTTCTGATTTATTTAAGGATACCCACTCTTGGGAAAGAAAGTGTAAAAAATGTGCTCTTTTTATTGTTGAACAATCATTCATCAAGTGGGTAGTGGATTTCATAGGCCCCATTAACCCTAATTCTAGTGCAAGTCACAAATAGATTTTGATTGCTTCAAACTACTTTACAAAGTGGACCGAGGCTATCGCATTGAAGAAATCAACTAGATTTTTTGTTCTCAACTTATATGAAGACATTATAACCAGGTTTGGGGTGCCTCAATAAATTATTTATAATAATGCATTGGCTTTTGTTGGTTCTAAAATAAAAGAATGAGCTATTAAAAATGGGATCTATCTGAATACATCATCTAACAATTACCCTCGGGGTAATGAACTTGCTGAGTCTACTAATAAGAACCTTATACGGATTATCAAAAGGATTCTACAGGAGAACAAGAGTGATTGGCATTCCAAACTCAAGGAATCCCTATGGCTGGATAGAATTACATGAAAGTAGATCACTGGTATCTCACCTAGAGACTTCAAGGAAGGTGACCTAGTTCTTAAATGAGATGTGTTGAAAAGTAAACTAGGGCAACACGATAAATTTGACAACTTTTGGTCAGGCCCATTTGTCATCACGGAATGTAAAGAGAACAATGCCTTTCAGCTATCCACCACACATGGAAAGATCTTGCCTATCCCATTCAATTGGATCTTCCTCAAGATTTTGTTTGAGGGTTAGTACTTTCTAAATCAGAAGTTTCATTTCAATAAGTGTTGTCAAGCACTAGGTGTCATTAAGTTTTCATTTTCAATAAAGTGCCTTCAAGGCACAAGGTCAGTTGCAGGTTGCATGAGTCCTTAGTTAGGTTGCATGAGTCTTAGTTAGGTGCATTTTAATTTCAATAAAGGTTGCATATGATATGTTATGGTTTTTGAGTCCATTGCCCAATGAATAAGGTCTATAGTTTGTGTCTAATAGGCAGGCATCCAACAGAAGTTGCCAGAATTGTTATCCTAATTTTGTACTTATAGGATAATAATAAAAAAAAAAAATTACATAAAGGTACATCTCTTAAACACTATTTTTTAGCTAATATAGATGAGATACATTTCTATTGCATTCATATTATTAGTTACATTGTACTCTAAGTATTGATCATTTTCAAATTTTCAAACTCATACTTGATCATTACATTGTGCATTTAAATTGAATATGATAGACAAATGTTCTTTCATATTACATCTTTCAAATTGGAACTTAGAGGAACATATGTAGATAATAAAGCATGATAGAAGCATGAGTAGGGGTCTATGCATTTTCTTGTAGGGTCTTCTACATTTAGGATCTAGTTGTCTTCTTTGTCTATCTCTTCATGTCTTTTGCATTACTCCAATCATGTCCTGCATCTTAGGTCTTAGGGTCTTGTGTCCTACATCATGGAAAGAAGTGTTAGATCCAAATTGGATCTAAGCAATGCATGAAAACCTAAAAGCATCAAACAAAAATCAAACTTTTAGAACTGTACATTTACCAATAACATCAATGCAATAGAAACATATGCATCTACATTAATAGAATAGTAGTATCAAAGGGACATAACTCCATGAAACCTTTTACTATCTATGGTTATCACTCTGCAAAAGAGTTTTTTTTTTTGTAAACTAGATATCTAAATTAAAGGGACTTAGTTCATGTAGCTTAGAAACCTTTTTTAGAACAACAAGGTAGTGCTAGGTTAGTGAAAACAATCAATCAACCAACATTCATGCATGAATGTTCATGAAACATGGAATTCACACACAAAAGATGATCAGTTGGTCATGTTTACTAACCTAACATATGAGCTTTCTGGTGATGTTTTCAAACAGAATAAGTAGAAGTGCATTCAAAATCAAAGAGAGATGAAATATGAATTCACTAATAGCAGAGAAAAAGGAAAATTGCAGTGAGTGTCATGAGCCCATGCTCAAACCTCACAAGATGCATTATCAAAAGAGAAGGAATGCTATGAGTTCATGAGTACAAATGACTAGAAAATGTAGAAGAGGAAGAGATGCAATTCATAACAGGTAACTAAAGAGTGAGTATGTGCAAGATAAGTTGTGCATATTCAAAGGAGAAAGAATTCATTACTGATGTGCAAGAGGATGATCAAATTACAGTGATATCAAATGTAAGTGATCTGCATATGAAGAAGCATTTCTTAACAGTGCATATTTAAGAAAATGAAATGATAGTGTTGTCTAAGGATATAAAAGACACATGTCATTGTGATCTTCCTTTTATTTTTTTTCAAAGTAATATCCATATATAAGGTAGTGAGAAATAACTGTATCATCAAATGAATATGCATAAAAAATGAGAAATAATAGTGCATATTCAAGAGAAAAAAGGATAATAGTAATGTTGTTGTAAAGAGATGTCAAATCATAACAATGATATAAAATTTAAGTAATGCTATTACAAGTTATCAAATGACATAAAATATATATATGCAGAAAGAAGATGGATAACTGTGTTATTAAATGTAATATGCATGTTCAAGAAATAGTGTTGTTTAAATGGAAATGATGCATGTTTAAAGTATCAGGCAGCTAGACACACTAATGTTCATGGGTGTCATGAGCCCCGCTCGAATCTCATAGATAATCATTCTTACTAGAGTCAACAATTCCCTTAAAAAAGTATGATACATTTGTCATTGTTGCAAGGAGGAGACCATAAAATGGCTAAATATAGACAACATCTTTAAAAAAATGTCAAAGCATAGTTCAAGTCACGGCCCTGAAAGAGAGGAGGTCCATTAAAACCAAACATGGTGGTTATTATCGGTCTTGACAGTGAAGATGTGCAAGCATGGTGTTTACTATCTGTCCCAATAGGGTGAAGGGGTAGTTATGTGCATAATATGTTCACTGTCGGCAGCAAAGACAAGACAAGACAAAACCCCAAGTGGCAGATAATGATGAAGGAGAGACAACAGAAATACAACCTCCAAAGGCATATCACAAGAAAAGTAACACATCTACTTAAATATCTCAAGCTTTCCAAGCCATGAAGAAATATTAACTAAATAGTGTAAGCTAAGCTATAGTTCAAACAAATATTGTATACGAATGGAGAACCTAAATCATTGCAGTGAATCATGCGGAAATAATAAAGCCAAAGTCATAGCTCAAGTCTGTTTAAACCATGAAATGCAATAGTAAGTTTAAGAAAATACAAGAACGAAAAGCCAGAAGATAGAGGTTACCTATCTGGAAGTGCAATGACTGATATGTAATGATGTGGAGCCCGAGAACTATAATCAAACAAGCATGAGCAAGGCCATTCATTATGGCAAAAACCTAGATCAAAAGACCCACACTCGAGTGCTAAGTGCAGCTCTACCCTAGATTAAGTGGAAACAAATTCCAGTTCAAAGAGCCTAAGCTCTTTGTTGCAATAACCACTTCCAGATGTATAGCTCAAGCACTCAAAATACATGCTCATAGTCAAAGGTGGAGTAAAACCACTGTTAAATCACTATGTTCCAGCCCAAAGAAGATAAAGGATAAATTCAAAACAATAACCCAACTTATGAATCCTAGTAACAACTCCCAAATTAACAGCCAGATGATAGAGAAGTAGTAAAAAACTAGATTCAAAGCCACAATTATAGAATGTGCAGCGTCATGGGTTAGGGTTTCAAACCCTCATGTTTTGCCCAAATGCAAATACAATTCGACAACCAATAAAATGCGAAGTTTTGATAAACTTTGGAGTCTGATGATAGTGAAGGAGTAAAGGCCTTGAAGACTGCAGTGCACGACAACTAGAGTCTTGAGTCTCTAAACTGCCACAACAGCCTAGCCTATGCCAAAATGGTGATGATGTGACTTACTCTTTGAAAGAGTTGTTAATTGCATGGTGTCGGTCATGATTAACCTTAGATTATGCTTTTGACATTAGTTTAGGCATGGTTTGGGTTATGTTACATGGGGTTAGGGTTGTTGGTTATAGGTTTTTATGTAGGTTGGCGATATGTTTAAAGAAGATGTATTTTTATTTAAACTAAAACTAGGGGCATAGGTTAAGGCATGTATTATTCCTAATATTTAGGGTTTTTTATGTCATTTTGGAGGGAAGCTAATTTTTGAAATTGGCCTTAAGAGGTTCTGTTAACACTGGATTGGTTTTTATTTGAATCTCTTGGATTTTGCTTTTCCCGGGCTTTCTTGTTTCAAAATCTTGTTCTTTGTCATGCAAAAGAGGTCAAAACCCTTTTTGAAGTCATGTTTGAGTGTGGTCGCTTTGTTGCGTCGGTCTTTTTAACATGTCTTTAAGTTCTGCAAGTGGGCGATGAGCTGTCAATGAAAGAGAATCGCGCAGTCGCGATGAACTCATGACAAGTTATCATCTAAGTGCGAGTGAGTGGGTTTACTATTTTAAAAGGGTAAATCGCGCAGTCGCAATGTCTCATGAAGGTCAAGCCGCAAGTTAGTGAGTCAGCAACGAGTTGAAAGTATGTATGTCGCGTAGTCGCTCTAAAGTCATGTTGTCTACCTCATGCTCCGTGTTCGAGTGAGTATTGTTTAAATTTGAAGTAGTCACATACCCGCATCAAACTTTTATGTCAATGTCAAAGGTCAGTGACTGCGTGACGAGTTTATGTCCTGAAGGTCGCCCACTTGCTTAGATTCTAACTCAGTTGTGTTTTGTAGTGCGAGTGCACGGCGAAGGCATGAAATACTAATGTGAAGACTCATCGCTCAGTCGCAGAAGCAGTTTTCAAGATTCTTAAAACTCCGAGACCGAGCGACTAAGAGATCATTCTAGGCCTCGCTCACTCACTGATGCTTTGAGGTGATGAAAAGTTAACTCGTGAGTATGCGATGAGTTAAAAGAAAAGACATCGCTCACTCGCCAATCAACAGAGATGGAGGGAAAAGAGCTCGCGAGTATGCGATGAGTTAAAAGAAAAGACACTGTCGTGCACTTGTAGTCAGTGAAAGAGGAAGATTTTCAAGCTCGTGAGTAGGAGACTAAAGAAAGAGAAGACATAGTCATGCACTTGCAGTCAGTAATGAAGTGAAATTTTTCAGCTCGCGAGTTTGCGACTGAGCAAAGAACAGATGCCATCGCTCACTCACGCATAAGATGAAAGCTGGAGTATTAAGTGGCACGAGTAAGTGACCAAACAGAGTATGCAGTAAAGAAATGAATGTCACTCAATCACCTAATCCAAAACTTGTAGTTTAAACAGCCAGCGAGTGTGCAATGATGGAATAGCTGAAAGGTAAGATGCACAGTAGCTCAGTCGCCAAGACTCAGGTGACATAAAAAGTTAACTCGCGAGGGTGCGACATGTTAAAGGTGAATGAAAAATCGCTCACTTGCATGAACCCCAAAGCAAAGCATAAAAAGAGAGTGAGTATGTAACAGACATAAAATGAGGTTTAAGAGGTAGGTCATTGCATACTCGCAGAAGGTAAAAAACAAAGTGAGGATGGATGGTGAGTATGCGACTAGCTGAATGAAAGGGATGCGTTTCTCACTCACAAAGACATTTCTAAAAGTGAATAAAGTGTAGTGTGTTGGCAAGTTTCAGGCTGACAAGTGCCAAATGGAAAAAAGTGTACACTCTCTCTTCCAGCTAGGATCAAACAGTGCAAGTTGATCACAGCATTAATGACAGAATGAAATCTTTGTGACAGTTCAAGTGCAGGAATTCAGCTTTCAAGTTGACAAGAAACAGTCCTTAA
>MU218599.1:280959-334476 GCA_018584345.1 Thuja plicata | reverse complement strand
ACTCTCATCTGATGTACATGATTCTGTATTACAACAGAGCATCAATGGATAAAGAGCTTCAGCTATTTGTATCAGAACATGGTGTGGAAGAACCAATCCAAAGATGGACCTTAGTGTGGGATAGTGGTTTGTCAACTCCTCATTTGTATGTTTTTGCAACTGGATTATAGATCAAATTTTTGATTTGTTGGGAGCAGACAGGCACAGACTGCCATTTGAGATTAGAAAATTTTTGAGACCATGGGAGTGTGTCACTAATTGGCCCATCTCCCACAATTGGGCTGATTTATTCTTCTTTGATTACATAACTATTATCAGAGTATATGGCTGCACTCAGCCTCCTCACATTCTCCCAAAATTTGTTCCTCCCAGGATTGCTTTCTTAGAATTTGTCTGGCAGATTACATGGGTAGACAAGGAATTTCTGGAGGGGCACAAGAAGGGAACCTTCATCCCCAGATTATGGATGGGTTTTGATTTCACTATTGGGAAGAAGATGTTTGATACAATCAATGATTACTTAAAGCAATACAGAATGTCTACTGCAATTGCTAGATTCTAGGATCCTAAAAATTTTGTACAAACAACCCTAAAAAGGATGAATCCTTGGCACAAAATCAGAGATCATGAGCCATTGGATGATGAAGACATTGTGAGGAAAAAATTGAATAGGTTAGAAGTCCAGGACAGGAGAAGAAAATGGAATGACCTCCTAAGAGAAGAATCAGAATGGAAAGAATCAGATAATTCATTCTCTAGTTTCTTTCCTGATCTCCCATATCTCCAGAGGATAGAGAAGATGATACAGTCATATGACACTTTGATCTCACAAGTACCTCAATTCAGTGCTGAAGATGCACAATCTAAAGGGTCTCCTATTCAAATTGCCCTGCATGATAAGGAGCACCAAGAGGAACATCAAGAGGAAGAAGAATAAGGAAAATAACAACATGAAGAAGACGAAGTAGGTGAAGAGGCTATTGTAGCTAGAGAGCCACCAAAGAAGAAACAGAAAACAAAGCACAAAATGGTGTAGGATAGAAAAGGCATGGCCAAAGCTGTGATTTCAAAACATGGCAAATACTTCAGGAAATTGAGAAGCCAATTGCAGAAGGAGCCAGAGGCTGAGGGCCAAGGGGACAATCAAATGGTTCTATTTGAGAAAGTTGACGAAAGGGTCATGATGGAAAATGAATTCATGAAGGATGATGAGTTCATAAAGTCTCAAGAATTCAAATCCTTTTTAGTCAAGTTGAAACAGAAAAGCTTGAGGCAAGAAATAACAAAAAAGGAGGAGAATACAGATAAGAATGAGAAAATTGTGCAAACACTTCAGGATTATGACCCTAAAACTTAACAAATCACTGTAGAACAAGACAGATTGCTGGTACAGAATAGTGGTGTGATGCTAATGCCTGGTTGGGACTTACAGTCGACATTTGTTATTGATCAGATTAGGAGGCAGGTAGATCCTCTACTTAAGATAGAATTTGAAATGGATGATGTCTTAAAAGGATCAGGGTTTGATGCAAAATCTAAAACCCTAGCAATATGGTCATTAGCTCCGGCCACATAGAAACCCTTGGTCATGACCATCAGGGAAGAAAAAAGAGCTGACAGAATGATATGGAACCTGCAAAATACTTCAGATACTGAGATAGCTCAGTTAATGACATAGGTTTCATTTATGAGCCTGGCAAAAGTTGATGACCTGTCAAAAAGGTATGAAACAACTTTTGGCCAAATGATGGCATTGGCAAAGAAACATGAGGAAGTGGTGGTCAAGAACCACACACTTGAAGAAGAAATTGCCAAACTAAAGGAGGAATTGGAAGAAAGAAAAAAGGAGAAAACTCCAATCCTTGAAGAGGCAGTAAATGTTGTGGTAGATGTTGTCAAAGATGCCAAGGAAGACTCTGCTTTGGCAGAGACACAGTCAAAGGGCATATCACAGGAACATGGCATGAATGTTGTGTCTGTCATGCTGCTCATATTGCAGCACAGTATTGAGGTTCTGAAGAATAAGATTGGTGTAGTTTATACACTGTATGGGTCCCTGCAAGAGGCCTCAAAGATAGCTGCAGAAGCTATGGTTTTCTTGGAGCCTGCTTTCAAACTCTGGTCAGCAAAGGAAAGAGTTTTAGATAAACTCAAAATAGCTATGCTATATAGTGATGATTTCCCTAACAAAGTATCAGATACCATTGATATATTAAATAATTTGAATGATACTTTTTCCTTCTTTAATGGCAAATCTGATTTGATGAACAGTAAGTTGCAATTGTTTGGTGATCAATGTCCACCATTGATCCTAAAGATTTATAATGAAACAGGGGAATTGAAGGCACAATCAGATTGGGAATCTGGTTTTGATGCCATATTGGGAAATCAACATCTAAAGATACATTTGGAAAAGGACACAAATGCAGAGTATTGCAATGAACTGATCGATGGCTTCTGCAAAGTTGAAAGAGATATGGAAAAATTTGTGTCTGAGGCCAGAACTGCCATGGATGCCAGGTGGGTGGAAGTTGTTTCCAAGCTAGAAGAAGACAAAACTTTCGATTGGACCATCGTCAAAGAAGAGAACAGATGGGAGGTGAAGCTTAAAGGATGAATCAAATATGGTTAAGCCACAAAAGACAAAATTTGTTCAGGCTTTGTAAATAAGCTGCCACCCGTGTTCGGTTGCAAAATTTTGTTGCAAAGTTGTTCCAAGAAGTTTTGTAATCCTTCCCAGTATGTCAGTAGCTTGTTGCATCCTTATGCTATAAAAGGATTCCAACACTACTGGGAAAGGGATGGTCATTTTTATGTTTGAAAATAATACTAGGTCAATTGTAAATTTTGGTTTTGAGAACCAATATATATGGTCTTTTGGGAGAAATATTTGTTGAATGTAGTAATTGATGATGAATTTTGAATAAAATCCAATTCACAGTTTCTGAAGCATTTAATGGATTTTCTGTCTTCATTTTAGCATTCTGAATTTTGTCTAAATTGAATGTTCTAGGAGTGTTTTCAATTTAAATATCTGTTAGGCAGATTATGAAATACTTATAGGGTTCTTTCAAGGAGAGAATATACCTTATAGATATTTCAAGAAAGTTCAGGGTAACAAATGAATTTGATGGATTAATTTGGCTAAGTGTACTGAGGTAGATATATAAGGTATATCTATGTTTGTGTCAGATCTTGTAATTGCCTTAAGTTTTGTTATAAATCGTGCTGGTTAAAACTATCGATAGATGACTCCATGCCCTAAGATTGAGCACTGGTGTATTTTTGTTCAATTAAATGACTATCATTATTAAAATCAATCTTTACTTTACGTTTGGTCTGTTTTAGTGAAAGTTACAGTGATCCTCCATCAATAACAAACTAGAATAATTTAGTGATTTCATTATTCTAAGTTTTCAAGGGTAATCCCACCCGAGTTTGTGGAGCTCAAAGTGTAGGAGGTCTCAAGACCTTATTTCTATTGTTCTACTCTGTGCTTGGTCAGTGTCAGGGATAAATAGAGTGAACCCTCTGAGGAGTATTTTTATGTCAGCAAGAAAAGGACACAACAGGTTCATGGAGTGTATATATCTAAACTTGAAGGTCATGTTAGTAATAACTTAGAGGGGAGGGGGGGTGAATCAGTGGCCTCAAAAATTAATCCTTAAATCAACCCTTCAACTCTTATAACCACTAATTATTTCTCAAGTTATCTTCTATCCTACAAGATGAATGCCTTGGATAACTTATATCAATTTTCTACTTGTCAGATTGCTCTGTTAAACCTTCTTCTTAATGTTTACCTATAAGAAGTCATCTATTTACCGAAATGTAGTAAATATGCAGAGTATACTGATATATCCAAAATGAATTATCTAAGATACAAAAGAGTAAAGAAATGAATAATACACACATAACACATGGATTTTAACATGGAAACCCTGTTAAGGGAAAAACACTAGGACCGGTACCCCAAATTTTCACTCTTCTAAAGTGGGCACTATTAAGAGCCAACCTTGTTAAAGGTTACAAACACACTATTAAGTGTGACCTTGTTAGAGGATTTTATACATATAGGTTGTCACTTAGTATCGGCCATCTAATGCTGCCATCCTTGAATCAGCCTCTCTCTTAGAATGTCAATAGGAATCAGGCATATCCAATGCTACTTTCATGAATCAACCTTTTTGGCACTCCTTCAGATGTAACTCAATATATAGAAGACTGTTAAGTCTTGCTCGGTTAAGAGACTTGATGCTTCAGTGGTTAAACTGAAACACTATGACCTGTTCATATTGCAACTTTGAATTGCAGATTTTCAGATCTATTTAAGTACAATACCTCTCTAATCAATGTATCAATTCAGTCCTTGTGCTCCTTACTTTCTGCTATGTGATGTTGTGCTCACTGTTTATTGGTGTCTGTAGAATTCCTTAGCTCTTCCTTTAGCTTGATTGATCAGGACTATATGAAGTTGTTCTTCATCAATTTCTCTTTAGCATCCTCTTTTTATTCACTCCCCTTAATCCCCTTTTCATGCATACAAAAATGAATTAAGCTTGTCTCTTATATAGACATGATATTCATTGTTTCTTGATTGTTGATTCTTGGCATGAAAAATAAGCCATCCAATTATATTTAAAGCATAACTCCTTATTTGTCTTGTAGATATCTTCTTTCCAACTGTACAAATCATCTTTAAATCAATCACTTATGTTTGGTCGAATAAAACAAAGTAGACAACCAGTTAAGTCTATATTTAGCTATTCAAGCTAGATAGTTTTTCATTTTCTGAAATCTTTGTTCTGTTGGTCACAAATATAGTTAGCCATCAGTGAAAACTATTTCTTCCATTGGTGAGACTCAAGTTAGCTTCAAGATCTCTGTCTGTCAAGCAACATTGGATTTTTACTCATCTGGCAACTTTGGATTTTTACTCGTTCGGAAACTCTATCTGTAGCTTGTCAGGTAGCCTATGGTTTTGCATCATCGAGCAACACTATCTTCTGATTGTCAAGTATCACTATGACTATTCTTCTTTGCCTTTACTAATGGTGTGCACTCCTTTGGTGTTTTTTGTCACTTGGTGAATACTTAACTTTTACGCATTGCTGAAAGCATAACCTTTGTTCCTTTGGTTCTCTAAAGTCTTTGGCATTATGTACATGAAAATATAGATGATATCAAGTTGACATCAATGACAATACAAACCATTAACTAATTTAATGCATTGCATTATCTTCAACTTAACATTATCAAACATCCAATCAGTTACATGTCATCAATCTCTCCCTTTGGCATTGATGGCAACATACTATATTATCACACTATACTATTTCTAATACAATATGAAATACAACCATTGAGATTCATCAAACTACCAATCTTTTTGTTCTGTCAACCAATAAATGTCTGAACATTGGTAAGCTCTATTTTAGCTTAGATTTGATTCTTGCAGCTTTTTTTCTTCTGATGTGTTGTGTCCTCTTCTCTTGTCAGTTTCTCTCCTTTGATTGTTCTCTCTCTCTCTTGATGTCTTTTTCTCTTGTCAGCAACTCTCCCTTTGTATGATCTTTCATACAATTTCTCTCCCTAAGGATATAATATCTCCCTATTGGAGTTATGTGATAATGGATAATCTCTCTCCCTTTGACAAGAATGCCAAACAAATATTTTACAAATATCGACATTAATGTCAAACAATCATTTTCTTTCCATCCATAATATATTCCTTGAATTTCACTTATCCATCAACAATACAATAATATGATCTGGTGCTTGGTTCTGATATATATACATGTCTGTATATAGATGTAGCTTTGAAGTTCATCTATTTTCTTGCATCAACATGTATGATATTTTGATAATATGTAGGCTGATGCAGCCTTCAGTCTTTTACTGACTGGTAGACAAGGGTTTGACCCCTAGTCTCTTTCTCAATTACTCAAATGTATCCTTGGGCAGTGGCTTGCTAAAGATATCAGTTAATTATTCTTTGGATTGCACATACTCAAGTGTCACTTCCTTTGCTAGAACTTGTTCTCTCAAATAATGATACTTGATGACAATATTCTTTGTTTTAGCATGCATGACTGGATTTTTGGAAATTTTAATTACACTGGTGTTATCACAATAGATAATCACTAGTTCTAGGATCTTCATATGCATACCTTCCAGTAACTATTTGATCCACACAATATTTGAGAAATTTGCAACAGTAACAACATACTCTACTTCTGCAGTAGACTAAGAGATGCATCCTTGCTTCTTTTTAATGCATGTGACAAGTCTTTCACCATAAAGAATGCTCCTCATGTTGTTCTCTTTCAATCATCAATATTTCCAGCCTAATCAATGTCGATAAACACCTTAAGTTCAAATTTGCCTTCTCTTCTATACCATAATCCATATTCCTTAGTATTTTTCAGATATCTTAGAATTCTTTTCACATTAGTCATATGTGATTCTCTGGGGTTAGCAAAAAATCTAGCAACAATTCCTACTACATGTATAATATCTGGTCTAGTGTGTACAACATACATGAGTTTTCCAATCATTAATTTGTACAAAGTCTGATTTACCTCTATTTTCTTGTCCTCCTTTGTCAACTTACATCTAGTAGCAATCGGTGTTCCAATTGGTTTGGAATCTTCCATATTGAATATTTTTAGGACCTCTTTATTGTATTTGGAGTGTGTAATGAAAATACCTTTACTTTGTTGAATGATCTGTAGACCAAAAAAGAACTTGATCTCTCCAAACATAGACATCTCAAACTCTTTTCTCATCTCATTAGAAAATGATTTTCATAGCATATCATTGCCTCCAAATATTACATCATCAACAAATATTTCAGCAATCAAAGTGTTAGCATCAGTATCTTCCTTCAAATAATGATTATTATTTTCACCAGTCCTTACAAATCACTTACTTAGAAGATAGGAATGAAGTCATTCATACCAGGCTCAGGGTGCTTGTTTTAATCGATACAAGGCTTTATGGAGTCTACATACCATGTTAATCTTGTCTGGATCTACAAACCCTTCTGGTTGCTCTATGTATACCTCTTCTTCAAGTATTCCATTTAGGAATGCTGACTTGACATCCATCTGGTATACCTTAAATCCTTTATATGCAACATACGCAAGTAATATTCTTACTCCTTCTAGCCTAGAAATGGGTGCAAAGGTCTCTCCATAGTCAATTCCTTCTTCTTGTGCATACCCCTTGCATACTAGTCTTGCTTTATTCCTTGTGACTTCTCCATTCTCATTCAGCTTATTCCTGAATATCCATTTTGTACCGATGACATTTTTATCATCTAGTCTTCGTACAGGTGACCAATTTTTTTTTTCTTAATCTTCTCAATCTCATCATTCATAGCACTTATCCATTCTTGATTATCAAGTGCAGCATTGACAGATTTTGGCTCAAACTCACAAATTAAGCAGCTTGAGTTTAGAGACTTACTTCTTGTTCTTGTACCAAATTTGTTATCTCCTATGATCTGGATCTCTGGATGGGTCCTTCTTACATATCTAGAAAGTATAGGTATAGCTCTTTGTCTATCAGTTTGATCATTGTATTGTTCTTCATTCTATTTTTCATCACCTTTCCCATTATCTTGATCATTGTCCTGACCGTCGGTATTTATAGCCTGATGCTTAGGAGCTCTACATTTTTGGTAGGGTAGAGTGTCAGGTTCCCCATTATAAGTGAACTTATTGTAGTCCTCTAGTTCTTTAGTGCTTTCATGTTCATTCTTCTCTACAAATTCATCTATCTTTACATTTACACATTCCATAATTTTGTTAGAGGCTTTGTTTAGACATTTATAATCCTTTCTCTTGGTAGAATACCCTATAAAAATTCCTTCATCACTCTTGGAGTCAATTTTTCCATTTCTATAATCTTTTAAGATGTAACATTGACTGCCAATTTTTTTGAAATAACTTACATTGGGTGTATATCCATACCATAGCTCATAAGGTGTCTTTTTGATTTCTTTCTTCAATTTTACTCTATTTAGTTTGTAAATAGTAGTACTGGCAGCTTCCCTCTAGAATATTTTGGTGATGCCTTTCTCTATCATTAGTGTCCTTGCATAGTCAACTATGGATTTGTTCCTTCTTTTAGCAATTCCATTTTTCTGTGGTGTCCTTGGTGCAGAGACATGTCTTTTGATTCCATGCCCATTACAAAAGTTAGTGAATTCATCTGATATAAATTCTCCTCCTCTATCCGATCTCAAACATTTTAGATCCTTACCACTTTTAGTGAATTCATCTGATATAAATTATCCTCCTCTATCCGATCTTAAACATTTTAGATCCTTACCACTTTGTTTCTCTACCATAGCCTTATACCATTTAAACATCTTAAATGCTTAAGATTTATTTGTTAGAAACATAACTATCATCATTCTAGAGTAATCATCAACAAAGAGAATAAAATATCTATCTCCATAATAACTCTTTGTCCTCATCGATCCACATAAATCAGTATGTACTAATTCTAGAATTTCATCAGATGTATGAGTTTTGCTTTTAAAACTAGACTTTGTCATTTTACCTTTTTGACAATTCTTACACATGATGTTGTCGAGCATGGTCATCATCGCTAAGCCTCTGACATTTCTATTTTTTCTAATCTCTATCATGTTGTAGAAGTTCACATGATATAGTATTTTGTGCCATAACCAAATGTCTTGATTTGTAGCAATCAAACAAGTGGAGTTAGTATCATTCTGATAGAATAAGTTACCTTTTGTCTTCTCACCGGTACCAATCAAATTTCTAGATTTATTGAAGATCTTTTCCTTCTTATTTTCAAATGCTACTTTGTGACCTGAATTATTCAACTGAGAAACACTCAATAGATTATAATTCAAGCCATTTACCCAATAAGCATTCTCACATTTTATCTGGTTATTCAACATTATTGTTCCTCTACCTTTAACTGGACAAGGTGTGTCATTTCCCATTCTTACTGAACCACCTTTATAATATTCAAAAGTCTCAAAAATTTTCTTATCACTGGTCATATGGTGACTGCAGCCACTATCTATGATCCAAACATAATTTTCACCAACTTTAGATATGAGAGTTGTTTCTACATACCTTTCTTCATCATCATCTGAATAATCTTTTATTGCTACAAACACAATCTCGATGTCTTCATCAGATTTTGTGTCGGTGTCACCATCTTTGCATTTAGCTAGGTAACTGGTTTTCTTTCCTCTATCCCTATATTCTCGGGTATCTCTTCTTTCTAATTGTCGATAGCTTTTGTAATCACCTCTGCTAGACTTCTTTTCAAATGGTTTGTCATTACTTCTATCATCATTTCTTCTGTTAGTACATCTTGCAGCAAAGTGTCCAATCTCTTTGCTATTAAAACAAACAAGTGGTAATTTACCTTTGTATTTACCTTTGCCTCTCTGCATTCTTCTGGCCATAAGGGCTTCAATTTCATCAAGATCATCTTCTTCACTTTCACTATCACTATCTTTTCTCATAGTATTTTTGTGACTTGATTTACTTATTCTCATAGAATTTTTGAATGTAGACTCTATGTTTGGTAAGAAACTATTATCAAAGTTATTCATTTCAAATGAAATCAGTCTTCCAATTAAACTGTCTAGAGTCACATTACTATTTTCTACTGCTCTCATTTCTTGAATGGCAAATACACTAATAGCATAAGTAGGCAGTAAGGTTCTTATAATTTTACTTACCACTGTATATTTTTCTAGTACACCTCCAACTCCTTAGATAGAATTGACTACCTCTTTGATTCTTGTGTTGTACTGAGTGATGTTTTCACCTTCTTTCATTTTGAGAACATCAAACTTTCCTCTAAGGCTTTCAGCCTTGGCTCTCAAAACATTTTTGTCACCACCATGCAGAAGCTTCAATTTGTCCCACATCTGCTTTGCAGTTTTTCATTCTTTAACATCTTCAAATTTAGCATCGGAGAGTGAGGAAGCAAGCTCTATCATTATGGAATTATGTTCATGCTTCTCTCTCATTTTTTCAACTGTTGGTGCTCCTATGGGAAACACATATTCAGTTTCTAGGAATTGAGTAACATCATTAACAATACCTGATAAGTGGAGTTGTATCCTGCTCTGCCATGAAGAAAAAATATCTTTGTTCAACTTGGGCACATCTCATCTATTCATCTGGTGATCTTTGGCTTAGGTCTTGAAACCTTCCTTCTAAGCACACAAGCTTTGATACCAATTGTTAGTAATAACTGAGAGGGGGTGTGAATATGTGGCCTCAAAAATTAATCCTTAAATCAACCCTTCAACTCTTATAACCACTAATTATTTCTCAAGTTATCTTCTGTCCTACAAGATGAATGCCTTGAATAAATTATATCAATTTTCTACTTGTCAGATTTCTCTATTAAACCCTCTTCTTAATGTTTACCGATAATAAGTCATCTATTTACCATAATACAATAAATATGCAGAGTATACCAATATATCCAAAATGAATTATGTAAGATACAAAATAGTAAAAAAATGAATCATACACACATAACACATGAATTTTAACATGGAAACCCTATTAAGGGAAAAACTACTGGGACCGGTACCCCAAATTTTCACTCTTCTAAAGTGAGCCCTGTTAAGAGCCAACCCTGTTAAAGGTTACAAACACACTGTTAGGTGTGACCTTGTTAGAGGATTTTATACATATAGGTTGTCACTTAGTATCAAGAAACTAATGCTACCATCCTTCAATCAGCCTCTCTCTTAGACTATCAATAGGCAATGGGCATATCCAATGCTACTTTCATGAATCAACCTTTTTGGCACTCCTTGGGATGTACCTCAATATATAGAATACTGTTAAGTCCTGCTTGGTTAAGAGACTTGATGCTTCAATGGTTAAGCTGAAACAGTATGACTTATTCATATTGCAACTTTGAATCGCATATTTTCATATCTATTTAAGTACATTACCTCTCTAATCAATATATCAATTCAATCCTTGTGCTCCTTAATTTCTACTCTATGATGTTGTGCGCACTGTTTGTCGGTGTTTGCAGAATTCATTAGCTCTTCCTTCAACTTGATTGATCAGGACTGTATGAATTATTTCTTCATTAGTTTGTCTTCTGCATTCTCTTTTTATTAATTCTCTGTAATCCCCTTTTCATGCATACAAAAATGAATTAAGCTTGTCTCTTATATAGACATGATATTCACTGTTTCTTGATTCTTGATTTTTGGCATGAAAAATAATCCAACCAATTAGATTTAAAGAATAACTCCTGATTTTTCTCATAGAGATCTTATTGCCAATTGTACAAATCATCTTTAAATCAATCACTTATCTATGGTCAAATAAAACAAAGAAGACAACCAGTTAAGTCTATATTTAGCTCTACCAGCTACACATTTTGTCATTTTATGAACTCTTTGTTCTGTTGGTCACAACTATAGTTAGTCATCTGTGACAACTATCAATTCTGTCGGTGAGACTCCAGTTAGCTTCAGGATCTCCATCTGTTGGGAAACATTGGATTTTTACTCGTTGGGAAACTTTGGATTTTTACTTGTTGGGAAACTTTTTCTTTAGCTCGTCGGGTAACCTGTGGTTTTTCTTTGTCAGGAAACACTATCTTCTGTTCGCTGGGTATCACTATGACTGTTCTTATTTTCGTTTACCAATGGTGTGCACTCTGTCGATTTTTTTTGTCACTCAGTGAATACTTGACTTTTATGCATTGCTGAAAGCATAACCTTTGTTCCTTTGGTTCTCTGAAGTCTTTGGCATTATGTACATGACCGTATAGATGATATCAAGTTGACATCAATGAAAATACAAACCATTAACTAATTTAATGCCTTGCATTATCTTCAACTTAACATTATCAAACATCCAATTAGGTGTTCAAAATTTAGGGAGAAGGTGGTTTTGTGAACATATCAGTTCCTTTATGGTTTCTACATACATTTTGTAACCAAAAGTTCAATTTTTGATGCAAGATTATTTTCAAGTGAATGTACCTTATTCCTTGGCATGTTTTGTATCTTGGCATGTAACCATTGCAGATTTTTTAAGAAAATAAAGCAAGTGGTCCCATTATTAACATATTTTTCTAAGTTTTGGTATCAATCCTCTTCTCGATTTTTGAATTTAAGTGTGATATTTCTTATAGCATAGATTAGTGAATTAATCCAATTCCTTCTCTAAGTTATCAAAATATAACATTTTTTAGAATCTGTATGTTTGTTGGCAGATCATCATTGTTTGTGGTCTAAACCCTAATAGTGAGATCTTTAGGTCAACCTATATGTTGAAAAGTGAATGTTTATTGCAAATCTCAGTAGTTTGTGTCTTGTGGATGCTTGTTTGAAGTTTTAAATAGTCTGAATCTAGTTTGGTGTATCACCCCATTTTATTCATTCAGTTTTAAAGTTATCCCCTTTTTTCCTTTTTCCCAATCAGATAATCAATCATAGGTGATATTCCAAATGCAATAGGAACTGGCATATAATTTAGAGATTCCTTCGTAATAAGAGTCTACCCACAAATTAGTAAGGTTTCCATTGTTACCATGAGATATTAGTATGCCCTAATGCCTAAGTTAGAGTGATATTCCAAGGCCTTAATAATTCCAAAACTGAGGTTTGACTAGGGAAACCCCCCCAACAAAAAAAATCCTTTTTTCTTGCATGTAAAGGTATGGGATAGAAAATTACATAGCAAATTTGGATACCCTTTTTGACCAACTTTTAGGATCTATGAACAAAATTTTTGTTAGAGAAGTGCAGGTAAAGGTTGAAATAAAGTGGTGCAATTGCACCCCCCCATTTGGGTCAAGGTCGACCTTGCTAAGGAAAGGAAAATATTTCTGGGTTTTCTTTGTCTTTGTGTTTCTGTTCCAGATCCAGTTGCAACATTTCTAGAAAATCGGTACATACACCAGAGCAATTTCTAGATCTGCTATACTTTGAGGTTAGTAATTGTCTTCAATTCATTTCAATTAAGGTTTTAATCAATTCAAATCTATTACACATTATTCATCCCAAAATAGGAATGTATGGTTTTCATCTTTCCTCTTATGTCCAATCGATTGATTCATTTGTGCATTGCCCATTGCTTTTAATTAATCAATTTGGATTTTTCCCTTATAAATTTGGGGTTAAAAGAATAATCTTACCTTCCCCATCTATCCAATTACATTACACCACCCTTACATCATTTTTATACCTTACATTTTGGTGAAGTATTAAAGAGGATTTACTTGTTTGTTCCTCCTTTTTTATCTATGTCTGTGTGTGTGTGTGTGTGTGTGTGTGTGTGTGTGTGTGTGTGTGTGTGTGTGTGTGTGTGTGTGTTTAGAGAGGCATATCCTTGAAAGGACATGCCTCCTCCCATTAATTACAATTTAATCAATCTTATAATGTTTCTCAATCTATTATTAATTTAGAATAACATAAAAGATTAATATTAAATATTAAATTTCATATCATCTATGATAATATAACATATATAACATATTATTATTATTAATAAACATATATTATATGTATTCTACATGATCATATGACTAAAGCTAAAAACACTAACAAGATACATGGAAGGAAATGCCTTGAATGCATGATGCAAAGGATGGATTGAAGAATTGAAATTCTTTACGGCTTCTTTGCACTTGAATGCTTGATGGGATTGAATACTTGATAATGGATGCTTTCACCAGTAGATGATTTGTTGAACTTGGATCTATTGAATGCACAATATATTACTTTCATGAATATGTTATATTACTTTCATGAATATGTCTCCTGAATTGTAGGTATATAATTTATGTGAAAATGATCGGAACAAGTCTCCTTTTATACACATTTTGGGGCTCAAATTTGTAGGACTAACCTAGGAAAGGAATTGGTTGACAAAACCTTCACATTGGGCCTGAATCCTATTTAAAACCAATCTCCTAGGAAAAGGCTAACTTGGGTTAGCCTTGTTCAGGACTAGGTCGAATTTGGTCGGCCTAGTACCAATAGGGTTGATTCCAGAGTGATTTTGGGTCTAGGAAAGTGTGAAACATTTTGGGGAAAGAGCATGAAAGGTGCAGACAATAAAGAATGAATACCTTCAGATCTAGGAATCCCCAAAATGGGGTTTATAGGTTTTAGATGGGAGATAAATTATATTAATGGATGGATTATTGAGGAATCATGCATAGTAATTAGAGGGATTCTAGAGTTTTGAAAAAATAATATTGTTTTGACTAGTGAAAAAGGGCTAGAAAAATATGAAATCAATGTGGGGACCCATAGATGCTAAATGGGGCTGAAAAGGAGCACCTAGTAATGGTTCTTAGTTTTTATAGTGGTACATATACACTTTTATTTTATAATCCATCTAATAATATAATACCTTCACTAACCTAAAGCATGCATTTAAACCACTCCTTGAATAGACCAAAAAATAGATGAATAACTCAAACAATGTATGTAGTTGAAGAACCTACATAACCTTTATCACTTAATTTTTATAGTTACTTGATTAAAAAATAACTACACCTAAAATTTGGAGGAAATTGCATACAATTACTATAGTTATATATACTAAAAAATAAGTTACAAGAACATCAAACCTTAATAAAAAAATAAACATGGATCTTGACCTATTACAAAATAAAACTAAGTTTTCCTACTCCACCAAGGGACCAAAACATAATTAGACCCAAAAAATGAAATCTTTGACAAGAAAAAAGAATTAAAACATGATTACAATTCTTATCTTTATAATTTATACATAACTAAGATTTAGAAATTACAATGAAGAACTTAGAATATTATCACATGCTCAATGATTGTGTGAAACAAATATTTAGTCACTATAATGGATAATCACCATTTGCACACACCTTAGAGGGTTAATATTGTATGGAATTTTAGTAGGCTAACCTCTTACAGTACTCTTGAGAGTACACTAATGCAAAAAATTCAATTGATCTTTAGAAAAATTATAGAAAATCAATGGAAACAAACATAAATAAAATGCATACCACAACACAATTATTTACATGGGAAAAAACATTTATGGAGAAACACCCCACACTCCAAAATCCACCAAGCATATTAGTTAGAAATAAACTACAAATTATAATAGACTTGATAGGAAAGATTTTTAGAGGAGTTTAATAGACATACTTAGGCAACTAAATAGCTATTGAACTCTAATAAAACCTTACACTACATAGTTTTAATACAATCCCCTCTTAAAATAGGGTTATCTTCTACGGAAAACATCGAGAAAAAAATATTCACTATTACATCTATGACCTAATGATAAATGGTCAAGATTCAAAATGATAAATTATTAGTGAAATTTTGTTTCAAGAGAAGAGCTCCCAAAAACCCCTACCAAGGTATTTTGGCCCATAAAACCCTAGTTGGTAATGGGAGTAGGGCTAAGAAAGGGGAACCCATTGCAACCCCCAAGTTAGGGGCAACACATCTAAATCCCTATTTTCATGTGTATTGACCCATAACCACTGTTAGTTCAGGAGAAGCCTTGAAATCCCCAGCACTCATGTCTCAACAGTCATTTATTTATTATTGTAATGTTGAGACATAATTTTTTATAACAATTACTATTTTTTTTCATCTAAAAAATAACCTTGTAGCTTGTAAATAATCATGTTTGCATTAAAATATTATTTCAAGGTGTGGTTGAAAATTAATTGTGTCATTGTACAACCTCATGCCCATGAAAATATTGCTATGGAGATTAGGCGCAATAGATTGCATGTTATATGATGAGTTCTACTACAAATAAAGTTCACCATCATGACTATTCAAAAATTTCAATAATGGCTAAATATCACATCTATGTATTATATGAGCAAGTGTAGAGGGATTAAAATTGGGTTATAGATGATAATGATTAATGACCAACAATTTATCATGCAAGCCTTAAAAAAAGTCATCACCATTTTTCTTGCATCATTTTCACTAATAGGAGATCATTATATTGTCAATGATGAAACATGTAACAATGTGTCATTTTTCTTAGGTTTGTTTACCTTTATATTATGATCATGCACAAATGTACAACAAGTATTGCAATAAGTACATATTTTGAGGGTATTTTCTCCTTTGGAATGATTTCATGGAATGCAATTTTTTTCTTTAAATCATTTTAACCCCAAAAGAGGTGGGCAAAAGGAAAAGAAAATTACAGGTAGACCTATACAATTTTTTTTATTTTCCTTTTCACCTATATGGCCCATACTAATCTATCTATCAAATTTTCATTCTAATACCCAGCCCTCTAGGATTACTCACAAGGCTGACTCCTTCCTTAAAGGAAGCTCACAAGTAATTGCATAGTTACCTTGTAACCAGCATGTTCAAAATGCCTTACAAACTAAACATACAAAAGCATGGACAAAAGTAAAAAAAGACACCACAGATATGAAATACAAGATTCCACTGTATTTTATTAATCTATTTCTGCTTCAAAACATTCAAAATAGACCAAAGCTTCAAAACCAAAAAATAATATGAGGTCTTCTATGCAGCTATAAATTCACCATCCCCGTTCCCATGGAGAAAAAACTAGATATAGGTGAAAAGGAAAAGCAAATTCAGTCACCGACACCTGTCCTTCTCTTTCAAGAAAATATCTGCAACTGCTTTTTTCTCTAATTGTAAAACTCTAATTTGATCTGCACTCAAATGGTTTGTAAAATAAGAATCCTCATTCCGAGACCATTCCGATGATATATGATACTTGGTATTTTAGATAAAATTTGCCCTCTAAATCATTAAAAATATATTATCTTCCCCTGCACATTTCCTAAATAATTTCTGAAATAATTATACCTTTTCAATCGTCAAACTATTGAGTTGAGATGATCTTTAATTAAATATTTGCATATTTTAACCTTTTATCCTTATTTCACCCAGATTTAATCAGCTTGTGACACTTGTCAATCAGACTTAATGGCTTAATGGTTAGATGTCATGCATCTTCCTTTTAAGCCATTAAGTCGACCCTAGTATTCTTTTCAACTTGCATACTTTTTAATTCCTCCTTTATTGAGATGAATTTATGCACATATTTCATTTTAATCACTTTTATCCAAATTAAACTAGAATTTGCCACTTGTCACTCAGCCTTAATGGCTTAATGGTTAGATGTCATGCATCTTCCTTTTAAGTCATTAACTCTACCATTAGATTCTTTTCAACTTGCAAGTTATTTAACCCCTTCTTTTTTGAGATAAATTTAATTTTAATATTTCCTATTAATACCTTTTCTCTCACACTGCACCAAGTTGTGCCACATGGCAATCTCTTATTGGCTCTGTGTGTCCACTAGATGCCATGTCACCTGCCTTGTGCCATGTGGCATCCTTTGATTGGCTGCCTCTACACTACTGCAGATTGTGCCATGTGTCTACCCAGTCACGTGTCACAATCCCCTTAATGGATTAATGATATATTCCTTGCATATTTCTCATTAAGCCGTTAAGTCATCCATTGATCCTTGTTGCCTTGAGATTCATGCCCAAACCTGCAGTCTTTTTTCCAACTCACCTGCCATGTCACACTCGTGGGTCCCACCATAATTTGGGTGTTCATCCTTGGGAACTCTTCCCAATGCACTTTCCACCTATGCATGCATTGCCTTCTCTTTGTTCTTCATATCATCTACTGTGTGTTGTTGAATTTAAACACTTCAGTTTTCCTTTTTGGGGGCAATGTGTGATTAAACTCCTTTGGTTTTTTAAAGTCATTCTTGTTTTTGCTCCAAAATAATGGGGCCCACCGCACACTTAACTATCCAGCTAAGAGGCCAACCAAGTGGCCTCTTGGTTCTTTCTTCACATTATAATGTAAGTACTTTCATATATAAATACTAAAAATGTTCCCAGCACCATGCATGTGGGATATATCTCTGTGCAATTTTTTCAACTTTCTGAGACTTCCTCCAAGTGCTACTCACCAATGGCCATGTCTTCTTGCCTTTTAAAACCACCAATCTCTTCCATAGGCTTGGGAGCCCCTTGCTGTGGATTCACAATTTGCAATTTTACTTAAATAACTTGAAAAAAATCTCCTCATTCTCTGGGTGCAACATGTTGTTTGTTGGTTTTACTTGCATTGTTTTAAAATAAAACTTAAAATCGCAGTCCCCTTTTCATGGTGCTACTATTTTGTGGTTTCTAATTTGCAAATTTAAATAAAAACTTGGAATCCCCTCATCCTGATGCCTGGCGTAACACTCATGGCTTATGATAGTTTCATTGTTTCTACAAAAAAATTTATTACTTTTTCCTCCTGTTCATGGCTGGGCGCACCATAAGCTTCTGATCTGTTTATCTTAGAAACATTTCAAAAACATTCCCTTTACTTGATTTGTGTGTAGTCTTTGCTTGGCTACTTGCAAATTTTTTTTAAAATAAAAACTTTAAAAACTCTACTTTTTCTGGGTTGCACACTTCCATTTGGTTTCCATTTGCACTTTGTAGCTTGCAAAAGCTTAAAACCAAAAAGAAAACTTCACCAAAGGCTACACCCAGATCTCTGCTGGTTTTAATTTTTTTCATTCTAATGTTTTATAAAAAAAAACATGAAATCCTCCCTCCAAAGTTTAGTGCACAACCCTCCATGGTTTTGCATTTAATGTTTTTCTTTTAAAAACTTCACCATATTTTCTCCTTCATGTTGGATACTATGCATTTGGTGTACTAGTTATGTTTCATGCTTTTGATTTTAAAAACATTAACTCATTTCCTCATGCTAAGCGCAACATCATCTTGCATTGACTCCAGTTAATAAAATGCATTGATTTCAAAGTGCTTAAAAAGATTCACCAGCTCCAGAAATACTTTCACCTTGCCGATATAATAATCAATCCACAAGGTAACTCACTGGTGGACTTTTGAAAATAACTTTCAAAGTTCCACAAATTGGCTTTATTTTTGGCAAATAGCCTCCAAATCAACCTTTGAAAACTAACTAAATAATGCTTTTCCACCATGGGGTCTGGAAAATACATTCTTCTCCAGCATATGAACAATTATCATTAGCTAGATGGGCTTTGAAAACACTTGGGCCTAAAGATAATAATATGCAAAGTATACCACTTCGTTATATTCCACAACTCGCAGAATTCAAACTTGTGCAAATCCTGCCAAAGGTGCCACTTGGAAAGTTATCATATCACCTCTTGAAGAACTATCTCTTGGAAAAATAATTCATTCATCCTCATCGAATACACATTCAAAAGGGCTTGGCCAGATTCATCCTTAGTTGTAAGATGCAAATAATCAAACTAAACAATTTAGAAATATTGTGTAAGTGCAAAATGCTGAATCGACATAAATTTCATCCAGATCAATCATTGAAAGATTAGCAAGATATCCTATGAGACATCACCATCAGATCAATTAGTACACTTAAATTCCATGAGAATGATTCCACAATTGTTTTTTGAAATAAACTCTCATAAAATGACCATTCTGTTTACTCCAATTCAGCTCTATACTGCAAACTGCACAAACTGCCTCTGAAACTGAAATCATAAAGTCATCAAGATGAACCTTCAAAATATGATCCTCTAGTAATTGATTCACCTTCACACATGGAACACGAATCTTCAACTAACTTGCACTGAAGATGAACTGATTGATTAGCATTAGTCTGCAAAGTTAGTATCTTACAACTTTTCTGAATTTGAACTTAGTAAATATGCATAAATCTTATTTGGAATCAAGATGGCAAAGTGGACAACTGGATTGGTATGAATCCAAAACTCTTCAGGTAGGTACACTTTCATCTTTTCAATACATGGGAAAAACTTAATTATGTAGGGCACTGAACTGGATACAACATGGAAAAGCTCGAAGTAGGCTATTTAGTATTCTAGGCAAAACAAAGAAACAAGACATTTCTGTAGGACCAACTTTGAGGGATCAGAAAACCTATCAAACAGACACGAAATGGATTGATCTTTGAAACACAATTTCTCTTATATACACTTTAAACATCCCCAAAGGGGCAGGCCATGAAACTTAACAGGACACAAGATATTAAAATGCAAATAGGGCCTGCTACAACAAACTGACACTTTAACAACAAATGCACAATGTACAAATGCTCAAAACAAGACATCACTAAATGAATCAAAACTTGAATCTAACGATCTAGGATGTCTTCTTATGCCTAAAAAAGAGTGATGAACACCTGATATGCATGAAAAAATTCAGAATTTCATTTGGGAAAAATACGCTCAAAAGTACTTATAGGGGGTCAAAATACAAAGCACTAACAAGGTACTCAAAAACCCTTGTATTTTTGAGTTCCAACAATGGCTCTAATTGGGGACACGTGCCCCATGAGGGCATGTAAAGAATTCAGAATCATTGGTAGAAGTAGACCACCCCAAAAATAAGTCAGACTTTCTTTTCTCTCTTATTTCTCCTTTCTCGCTTGAATCTCTTTATTTCTCTCCAAAACAACAAACCTCTTTATTCAAAAGAAAACACACCGTACAACTAAAGGAAAATTGACTATACAAAATATACTTTATTTACAAAAAGCCTCAAACCTTTTCACAACTGAAATCAACACTTGCCTCTATCAATAATTTGATTTTCTTCTTGGCATACAAATATCAGAATGAAAATGTACTTGTACAACAGCTGTTCAAACTCACAAGGAATCACAAAAATGAATAATACCTTATTCACAACTCCTTTCATGACTTTAGAAGTTCTTTCATTGGAGTCATCATAACCAAAAGTATGAAAATCATCCTTCACATCAGAAAACATCACAAAATATAAACCATGACAACGGGGAAATGCATCACCATAAGAAATATCAAACTCCACTTGCACTAACCCCTCATTTTATGGCTGATCCATAAAGAAGATAAATGAATCATACTCACATAAGCCATGGATACCAAAATCTAGAAAACTTTCTAGATGGAAAGACATATCAGCATGTTCCTCAAAACATGGATTGGAAACCTCTTCCACATGCAAATTACCCACATGGCCACAAGGAGACAGCTGATCAACATCATAGTCCTTCTCACCACATGGAACAATGGACTCATCAAATGCACATTCAAACTCATAATATCTTTTAGCCTGGGAAGAGATACATTCTGATTTTTTACTCGATACTGACACATTTTTAACATTTAAATCAGAATAAACCAAATATGAAAACTCCATACATTCCTCAATCAATGGATTAAAAACACCATGTTTTTCCCCCATATGAACATGGCAACAAAGAGATGGATGATCCGTATCAATTTCCTCATTAAATGCATCATTATTCAAAATTTTGAAGACATTAGTACCCCTGCTATCATAATCACTGTCAAAATCACTTTTAACAAATGATTCAAAATCAAAAATATCACTATAAGTAGATTCAACACTTCTATCATTAGGCAAAAAGTGGATGAAAAATTCACACTACCTTCTTCAACCAAAGGAGATGGGAAAGGAAACCAATCCTCCTCAAGTTTCTCATCTTGTGTAATATTTTCATTACACAAACAAACCATATACTTCAATTGATCATCATTAAATGAAGGGATTTAAAAAACACACTAATCTAGCACTTTACCCTTTGACTGAAAAGACTCAACTAAGTGATCTTTACTCTGATTTTCATCCATAATATCATGATAAAGTTGCAAGATAGTATGATACTCCATCTCATAAGGGAGAGCATCATTTACTATCCCTTTTTCCTTAAGTTTTTACACCAAATCCACTTCAAAGCTCTTGATACCAAACTCGTTTATATCATGCTGATGTAAAAGATTATTTTCAGAATTGGTGAAGATACTCTTCACATGCTGATTTGCATTCACTTCCACCAATGCTCTTATCTTCCCATGCTATGCTCGTCTCACACAATAGATCAACATTCTCCAACATATCATTCTATTCTGGGACATATGTTTCAGCATCCTCTTGATCCTCATAAGAGTTTAAAACATATACATCCTCTTTAACATTCAAAACATAGTTAGTATCATTGCATCTAGGATCAAAATGAGAGGGTGTTTCTGATATAACTTTCTAAGGCAAAGATTCATTGAGAAAGTCAGCATCATAAGTATTTGAAACATCCTTTGTTGCTACCATTTCATGGACATATGTATTGCTACCTTCATTATAAGTTTATTCTCTATGCAACAAAGGATTATTAACCATACATCTCTTCAAATTTGAATTCAAGAACTGATTAGAAACCAAAGTAGAGGTATCAATACACCTACTTGGAGCTGCAAAATTTTCACAATACTCTTGTCCATTATCAAATGTATTTTTCCAACAAATCCCTCTAGAGAAATGGTTCTTTGTCAATCCGTATTTGACATTGTTTTCAATTTCTATTGCTGTCCTAAAATCTTGATGCAAAGTCTTAGGTTCCTTGTCTCTCAACCTATAACTCATCTTATTTTCAAATGCATCAAAGTAAACCACAACACACACATGATCTTGAGGTCTAGTTCTTTTAGGTATTTCATACAAAGCTCTTGCAAATCTGGTATTGAAATCAGGAACTAATTCATCTTCTTTAATCTTCAGACTCAACCAATTAGTAAATACATCGCTCAAATTCATTCTGTAACCAAATTGTTCCATGAAGGAAACATGCAATTCATCCCAAGAAGAAATTGAACAAGCTGGTAAAAAATAAAACCAATCCCTAGCATCATCTTTCAAACTTTGGACAAACAACTTCATGTATACATATTCATACTTTATTTCAAATTCACCAAATAAATCAATGCGCATTTGAACATGATGACTTGATGAAACAACTTGATCTCCACAAAATTTTGGCAAATGATCTCTGATTCATGAGGCACATCATGTGGAAAATATTTAATGCCATCAAAACACAATGGCTCATGCCTCTTGGTATGAAAGGATTTTGAAAAACCTTTTCTGGTTTGAACTTTAGATGAAAAAAAAATTGACATCTCACTAATTTTAACACATCTCTTTCCTAGTGCTGAAAACACTCAATAGAGGAAAAACTTTTAAATCACTTAATTCTAATGAAATAAAAACACATGAGAAGCAGAATACCTTTTTTGTTGTTGCTGAGATACTCTTTCATGGCTAGCAGAAGTAAACATACTCAAACAACCAACTGATATTTTCTCCTCCCTTGCCAAAACAAACTGACAAGGGCTTCAAATCTGCAAATAATATACTTCAAAATCCCTAAAATTTTACATGTAAATCAATGCCACTGGGCTATACAAGATTTTAGAGTCCCCACCCACAAATATGTGGGAAAAGATTTAATAAACTGATCAAGAAATGGATGATAAACAGTTAGTCATTCTAGACTTTACAACAATCAATTTCTCCCCAGCGTAGTCACCATTTGTTAGTGTGACTCAGATGGGCAAACTCAATCAAAAATTTATTCAACTTTTAAAATAGCACCAGAGATTTTCTGAATAACACAACAAGACTATTTCAACTTTATCCCCAGTGGATTCGCCATTTTATTATCACTTTTTCTTGCAAAATCTGTATAAGCATCAATGCTTGACTCTATGAGTCCCAACTTCTGATTCCAGCAAGTAAAAACACTAATTAATGAGGATTTGAACCTCCTTCTACTTTGAGCTCCATAAACTTAGGTGGGTGTACCTCTTTAGACTCACTGCATCACTGTGAAATCCTACAATAGATTAGGGGTTCTTGCAATAATCTACTAATTTCTTTTGTTGCAATCGATGCCGGGCTTAGAAAGCCAATCCATGATTTTAACAAAAGTAAGCAACATTTCATAAAAAATGGCTAATGTGACAATAAGAATATTCACCCTTCTTCTCTTTGAGTTTGAAACTCAGGCAGGCTAACCTATTAGATTCAATTCTTCAATGAATCAAAAACAATATCTGTATTATTCAATACATATTTTGGACATTCATGCTCTTTAAGTAGGAAATGGAAAATGATTTGATTTTAAATGATTGATGATAAGAACTACTTATCAGAACTTAGACCAGTGCCTAATCCTGGGCAAAGAGTTCAATGATACATAAATCCATAGAAAACCAATTAATAAGAACACAAACAAGATCCTAGATAGAGTGCCTTACAAACTATCTTCTCATTCTCACATCTATCTATCAAATTTTCATACTAATACCCAGCCCTCTGGGATTACTCACAAGGTTGAATCCTTCCTTGAAGGAAGCTCACAAGTAATTGCATAGTTACCTTGAAACTAGCATGTTCAAAATGCCTTGCAAACTAAACATACAAAAGTATGGACAAAAGTACAAAAAGACACCACAAATCTAAAATAGGAGATTCCACTATATTTTACTAATGTATTTATGCTTTAAAACATTCAAAATGGACCAAATCTTCAAAACCAAACAATAATACGAAGTCTGCTATGTAGCTGTAAATTCACCATCACTGTTCCCATGGAGAAAAAACTAGATATAGGATAAAAGGAAAAAAAAATTTAGTCACCGACACCTATCCTTCTCTTTCCATAAAATATTTGCAACTACTTCTTTCTCTAATTGCAAAAATTCTGATTTGATCTGCACTCAAATGGTTTGCAAAATTAGAATCCTTGTTTTGAGACCTTTCCGGTGATATATGATACTTGGTATTTTGGATAAAACTTACACCCTGAACCATTAAAAAGACTTTATCTTCCCGTGCACATTTCCTAAATAATTTCTGAAATATTTATACCTTTTCAATAGTCAAACTATTGAGTTGAGATGATCTTTAATTAAATATTTGCATATTTTAAACTTTTATCCTTGGTTCACCCAGATTTAATTAGCTTGTGACACTTGTCAATCAGACTTAATGGCTTAATGGTTAGATGTCATGCATCTTCCTTTTAAGCCATTAAGTCCACCTTAGGATTCTTTTCAACTTGCATACTTTTTAATTCCTCCTTTTTTTGAGATGAATTTATGCACATATTTCATTTTAATCCCTTTTATCCAGATTAAACCAGAATCTGCCACTTGTAACTCAGGATTAATGGTTAGATGTCATTCATCTTCCTTTTAAGCGATTAAGTCCACCATTATATTCTTTTCAACTTGCAAGTCATTTAACCCCTTCTTTTTTGAGATAAAATTAATTTTAATATTGCATATTAATACCTTTTCTCTCACACTGCACCAGATTGTGCCACTTGGCAATCTCCTATTGGCTTTGTGTGTCCACTAGACGCCATGTCACTTGCCCTATGCCACGTGGAATCCTCTGATTGACTACCTCTACACTGCTCCAGATTACACCATGTATCTACCCTGTGACATGTCATAATCCCCTTAATGGCTTAATGATATCTTCCTTGCAACTTTCTCATTAAGCCATTATGTCATCCATTGATCTTGGTTGCCTCGAGATTCATGCCGAAACCTGTAGTCTTTTTGCCAACTCACCTACCATGTCATACTTATGGGTCCCAAAAAAATTTGGATGTTCATCCTTAGGAACACTTCCCATTGTGCCTGCCACCTATGCATGCATAGCCTTCTCTTTTTTCTTCATATCATCTACTGTGTGTTGTTGCATTTAAACACTTCAGTTTTCCTTTGTGGGGGATATTTGGGATTAAACTCCTTTGGTTTTTTAAAGTCATTCTTTTTTTTGCTCCAAAATAATGGGGCCCACCATGCACTTAACTATCTAGCCAAGAGGCCCACCAAGTGGCCTCTTGGTTCTTTCTTCACATTATAATGTAAGTGCTTTCATATATAAATACTAAAAATGTTCCCAGCACCATGCATGTGGGATATATCTCTGTGCAATTTTTTCAACTTTCTGAGACTTCCTCCAAGTGCTGGTCACCAATGGCTATGTCTTCTTGCCTTTTAAAACCACCAATCCCCTCCATAGGATTGGGCACCCCTTGCTGTGGATTCGCAATTTACAATTTTACTTAAAAAAACTTGAAAAACTCTACTCATTCTTTGGGCACAACATGGTGTTTTCTGGTTTTACTTGTATTGTTTTAAAATAAATCTTAAAATCTCAGTACCCTTTTCATGGCGCCACTATTTTGTGGTTTCAAATTTGTAAATTTAAATAAAAACTTTGAATCCCCTCCTCCTCATGTCTAGCGCATCACTCATGACTAATGGTAGTTTCATTTTTTCTAAAAAAAACTTTATTACTTTGCCCTCCTTTTCATGGCAGGGTGCACCATAAATTGTTGATCTATTTTTCTTAGAAACATTTAAAAAACATTCCCTTTACTTGATTGGTGCGTAGGCTTCGCTTGGCTGCTTGCAAAAAACTTTTTAAATTAAAACATTAAAAAATCCCCTTTTGCTAGGCTGTGCACTTCCATTTGGTTTCCATTTGCACTTTGTAGCTTGCAAAAGCTTAAAACCAAAAAGAAAACTTCACGAAAGGCTGCACCCAGATCTCTGCTAGTTTTAATTTTTAGCATTGTAAAGATTTATAAAAAACCATGAAATCCTCCCTCCAAAGTTTGGTGCACAGCCCTCCATGGTTTTGAATTTAATGTTTTTCTTTTAAAAACTTCACCATATTTTCTCCTTCATGCTGGATACTATGCATTTGGTGTACTAGTTATGTTTCATGCTTTTGATTTTAAAAACATTAACTCATTTCCTCATGCTGAGCGCAACATCCTTTTGCATTGACTCTAGTTAATAAAATGTATTCATTTCAAAGTGCTTAAAAACATTCACTGGCTCTGAAAATAATTTCTCCTTGCCGATATAATAATCGATCCACAAGATAACTCATTGGCGGACTTTTAAAAATAACTTTCAAAGTTTCGCAAATCGGCTTTATTTTTGGCAAATAGCCTCTAGATCAACCTTTGAAAAATGACTAAATAATTCTTTGCAACCATGGGGTCCAAAAAATACATTCTTCTCCAGCATATGAAAAATTATCATTAACTAGATGGGCTTTGAAAACAATCAGGCCCAAAGATAATAATATGCAAAGTATACCACTTTGTTATATTTTGCAACTCGCAGAATTCAGACTTGTGCAAACCCTGCCAAAGGTGCCACTTGGAAAGTCATCATATCACCTCTTGAAGATGTCTCACTTGGAGAAATAATTCATTCATCCTCATCGAATACACATTCAAAAGGTCTTTTACGGATTCATCCTTAGGTGTAAGATGCAAATAATCAAACTAGAAAATTCAGAAAAATAGTGTAAGCGCCAAAATGTTGAATCTACATAAACTTCATCTGGATAAGTCATTGAAAGATTAGAAAGATATTCTCTAAGACTTCACCATCGGTTCAATTAGTACATTTACATTCCATGAAAATTATTTCACAATTGGTTTTTGAAAACAACTCTCGTAAAATGACCATTCCCTTTACTCCAATTTGGCTATGTACTGCAAACTGTACAAACTTCCTCTGAAACTGAAATCATAAAGTCATCAAGATGAACCTTCAAAATATGATCCTCTGGGACTTGATTCACCTTCACACATGGAACATGAATCTTCAACTAACTTTCACTGAAGATGAACTAATCGATTAGCATTAATTTGCAAAGTTAGTATCTTACAACTTTCCTGAATTTGAACTTAGTAAATATGCAGAAATCTTATTTGGAATCAAGCTGGCAAAGTGGACAACTGGATAGGTATGAATCTGAAACTCTTCAGGTAGGTACACCTTTATCTTTTCAATACAGGGGTAAAACTCAATTATGCAAGGCACTCAAATAGATACAACTTGGAAAAGCTCAAAGTAGGCCATTCAACATTCTAGGCAAAACAGAGAAACAAGACATTTCTGCAGGACCAACATTGAGGGATCGAAAAACCTATCAAATAGACTTGAAATGGATTGAGCTTTGAAACACAAGTTCTTTGATATACACTTTAAACATCCCCAAAGGGGCGGGCCATTAAAATTTATAGGACACAAGATATTAAAATGCAAATAGGGCCTGCTACAGCAAACTGACACTTTAGCAACAAATGCAAAATGGACAAGTGCTCAAAACAAGACATCACTAAATGTCTCAAATATTGAATTTGATGAACTTGGATGTCTTCTTATGTCTAAAAAAGAGTGATGAACATGTCACATGTATGAAAAAATTCAAAATTGCATTTGGGAAAATAGGCTCAAAAAGTACTTATAGGGGGTCAAAGTACAAAGCACTAACAAGGTACTCAAAAACCCTTGTTGTATTTTTGAGTCCCAACAGTGTCTATCTCTAGAGAATGATGTAATTATTAGTCTCATTGAGAAGGGGGGTGCTGAATCAAAAAAATCAAACTTAAACTCTTAAAATTGAACTCATTGATTCACTCGGTAAGTACTGAATACAATAAATAACCACTTCACCAAATAACATAAGCATCAATCAATAATTCAAACTTAGGAACATTAGATTAACTCATTAACACATGATATAACTCAGTTGACACCATATTTAATGAGGAAACCTAACTTAGGAAAAAACTCTGTTGGAATTTTAACCCATAATAAAAAATGTACCCGTTTGAAGTATGCTTGGTTAAGAACTTATCCTGTTAAAGATTAAAAACACATTTTCTAAATATGACCCTGTTTGGGGATTTACCTCAGATCTGTTAAGACATTCACCCTGTTAGGAGTGGTCTTGTTAGATTTCTTCAAACACTCTTTTGGAATTTCACCTAAGTCTAGGTTTTACAAATCAGATGGTGAAATCCACTTAGTTAAGAGATTTCTTTGTTACAAATGTTAATAAGAAACAATAAACTTTGATCTATAAAAATTAGAAACTCACTATTCTCAGATCAGATCCTTTATGCTCAATTGAATATTGGCATCACATAATTCATTAATCTCTTTCTCAAACTGTAGATTCTTTAATGTGTCTTTCTCTATTCTTCTCAGTTAGTCTTGTTCATTAGCTTCTTTCCTTCTCCATTCAATTCACTAGTAGTCTTACACTCAATGTAATTCTCATTCCTTATATAGACATATTTTTTCCTCTTAATATTTTTTTTTTTATTTTCCTTCTTTTTTGCTCAGTCGTTCGATCATCTTCTTCAAATTTATCAACTCAGTAAACCAAATCACTTTTACCTCAAAAATTGTAACTTTTCTTTGAACTTTCACTTTTCTGTTTAACCTATTGATCTTCCCTTAGATCTTTACATTGAATTTTTTCATTCGTAGATCTTTTCACAAAATTTATTTGATTCATTTCCTCATCCATCTCATCATCGCTTCACATTAAATTTGATTTCATCACCGTTTAATATAAGTATACTATACTTGGTAAAACTCATCTTTACAACTTGGTAACTAACTTCTTCACTTCTTGGTGTCTAACTCACTTTTGTTTCTTGGTGCTCAGTGTTTGGTAGTTGTAATTGAATCACATAACATTCTACCAACTGACTCAGTCTAGCTTGGTAAAGTATCTCTTTTAGTCATAACTTAATTCATTGGAGTTCCCGACTTGATGAATCAAATGTACCGATTTCATAACATCAAATATATAGTAGAAAACAACTATAACATCATTACGTCATCATTTTCTAATCTATATTTTTCAACCATTTAACTTCTCCTCTTAAGATATGGTACCATAATGAAAATCAATTAATCAATTGCTTGACATCAATGACAAAACAACAACTGGTCAAACCATTTATATAATCATGATACTCGGTATCACTTGGTCTTCATCATTTCCATCTGATATTCATTAGTTAATCAACAATCTCCCTCTTTGGCATTAATGGAAACTACTATAACATTTTTATAACAATTGATGATGGGAGATCTCAAATATATAACTGTACTCCCTCTGAGTTGATATATTTGTTTCCACTTTGATCTCTCTAATATAAATCTCCCTCGTGGATAAATATTATGTTTCTATAACATACATTTTGAATCTCCTTCATGAGTAAATATTAGGAATTCATTCTTCTCCCTCCATATCTCTTTGTAAATAAATGTCATCAATTTTTTATTCTCCCTCTTTTACAACAATGCCAAAAAGTCATACTCTAGAAAATTTGTTTTAGTATTGGATTATACAAGACATGTACTCATAAAAAATTACATCCAAAAATATTTTCACAACTTCAAGAATCACCTAAAGTGTGTCATACTAACATCAATTCAAAAAAATTATTCTAATGAGATATAGAAATGATGCATCATGCCTCATGCTCCTTAGTGAATATTGGATATGGGAAGAACCCCTAATTTACCTATAAGATACTCAAAAGAATCCTTAGGTAGTGGCTTTGTAAAGATATCATCCAATTGTTCCTTTAAATTCACATATTCTAATTTTACATTCTTCTCTTGAACTTTCTCTCTCAACTAGTGATACTTGATAGAAATGTTCTTGGTCTTTGAATGCATAATTAGGTTCTTTGATGTGTTAATAGAACTTGTATTATCACAAAAAATAGTAACTGGATATGTGATCTCTTCTTGCATACCTTTAAGTAATTTCTTAATCCATACTATTGTTATCCAAAATTATAGCATATAGAAAGATAAACATAAATAGGAAAAGATGGCATTTTAAGGGTCCAATTAACACTATCTTTCAGGTATTTTTGATTAACATTTCATTATTGCATTCATTATCAAATTTCATTATTGTACTCTAAATATTGATCACATTTCAAAATTTCAAATTTATAACTGATCATTACATTAAGCATTCAAACTAAATGTAGTATACAAGTGTGCTTTCATATTTCACATTTCATGTCAATCAAAGAGTACATTTGTAAAATAGAAATCATGATAGAAGTATGGAGTAGGGGTCCCATGCATTGCCTTATTGTATGTTTATTTTCAGCAGGTTGTCTATCAGGTCTTCGGTTTTCAAGTTAAGGTCTTCATCTTCACTGAGTCCTTAGGGTTTTTGACCCGCATCACGAGAGAGAAAATGGTGTTAGATCCAACTGGATCTAAGCAATGCCTGAAGCACAAGTAGCATACAACTACAATCAATTCTTTCAATGCTGCAAATCTATCTGGTAAATTCAATGTAATAAAGAAATGTGCCTCCACACTAGGTGAAAGATAGTATGAAATGGACTTGTTTTTAAACATGAAACATTTTACTATTAATGGTCATTTTGATGTATATTGTTCTTATTTCCAAATCTAGATAGATGAATCAAAAGGATTTAGTGTTTCTATCTAAGAAACCTTTTTTTTAATAATGACATCAGAATGTTAGTTTAACAAACACAATCAAACCAACCAACATTCATGAATGAGTGTCATCTCATATGACACGCACACACAAACATTAATTGGCTCATTTTGTTTGCTAACCTAACATGTTGATTGGTGATGTGTGTGCAATAGGAAAAAAAGTAACTAAATGCAGACAACAAAATAAATGCAGTGGGAGTCACGATCCCATGCTTGAACTTCACATAAGTCATTACATACAAGAATGTTGTGTGCATTACAAGAGGTTAAAGTTCATGTAGATGCAGAAGAGTAGCATACAATGCATGAAGGATGATACAATGATGATACAGGAGACACGTGGTCAATAAAGAGTCTTGAGAAGAGATATGTAGAAATGGAGGATAAAATGTTTACTATCATCATGCAGGATGAATTTGAAAGGAATATAGTGATCATGCAGTGATATCTATTTCTGCTAACAAATTAAAAGGAATATGCACATTAAACATTGATATCTATTTATGCATGTGTTCATGAGAAGGGAGAAAAATAGGGTGCATTCATGTTATGGCTCTGAATCAACTAAAGGGTCAATGATGTTGTGGTATTTCATTTCTTCAGAAAAGGAGGTCAAGTACGATATCCCTATGCCTGATGTGAATATGAAGTAATGTTCTATGCAGAGTGTAGGGAAAATAGTTCTATTTTGGTGTATTGAAATGATAGTAACATTTGAGGCCATCATCTAAAACATGTTGTTATTAATACAATATGTATCCATCAGCTAACATACTATTACTATTCATGTTTAAATAAAATTTAAAATTTAGTGTATGCAGGGAATGCGGTCAACCAAATGTAGAGCAGGGGATGTACATGTTTGGGATGAGTTTCATGTCACAAATGTTGCCCATGGGAGTAATGAGCCTGTGCTTGAACCCCATGGGTGATACTTTATATAAGGTTAAACATACAGTGTATTTTTGCACAAATAGAAACTGCATATTCTTAAAATGTTCAGACGGTAATAATAAAAGTTTCAGACAAAGGGTTACATTACATTGCAGATTGAACATGTAATATGTTTATTCCAATAAAAGAAGGCTTGTGGCTTCACCAAAGTTCACAGTGTGAAGGTGTCATGTTTCATGATAGCATGGTAGTGGTCCAAAAGACATTACTATCAGAATTCAAAGAAAGCATTGAGTAGAGCTAACAAAAGGAAACATTAAATGGAGTCTACAACTAACAAAGGACAATTTCTCAACAAAATAATGACAAGCTTGCATATGTTTCAATTTTACATTAAGAATAAAACAACAGAGCCATGTTGGTATCCTAAGTTTGTTGATGTCCATCAAACACACGGCTTGCAATAATGAAAAGGCTAGCAACAGAGAGTGACTTAAATTAAATATAGGGTTGCATAATACAAAATAAACCTACATGGTGGAACTCCAAGTGAAACATCCCAAGTTCAACATGAAGAAAATTAAGGTGTAACCTATATTTTCCACCAGAGATGTAAATATTTTAAGAACCCATAAATATTGGAGTTATTAAAACCCAAGATCTTAACTAAATATGCAAAAGTTCACAGTGGTCGACTACAGTAATGCATTTATTTCAAGTAAATTTGTAGAGAATGAGGCAAGATTTACTTATCTGGTATAATGCATGTCAAACATGGTGGAGAAACAAATGCAGAAGAGTGCCATGTGTCATGGGTGAAGGACCAATTCCAAAGGATGAAGGCCGGATTCAACAAAACTCAAAGTAAAAGCAGAAAAGCTCAACATGTTTTGACAACCCGAACTCTTCAAGTTGCAACTCTTTGAAAACTCTGGTTTAGACTCCCACTTCTTCAAGCTTTAGTCCATTGTACACTATAAGCTTGGAATGAATCTGAAGCTATGGCTAAAATATGCCAAGTTTCAAGACCAAGTTTATAAAAGATAACTCCACATCTTTCAACCACAGTTCAGACTTAGTCCAAGATTACAGTGGTTTAACTCAAAGTTCAAAGCCCATTATTCATGGAGGTTGTCAGGCACTGTCAAGGAAAGGAAAGCTCAACATGTATTGATAGCCCAAGATCTCAAACCTAAGTTATCAGACCAGTTCAAGCATGGAGAGGCCGAATTAACACTACAGTGGAGGCACCATATGTCATGGGTTAAGATTGGGAAGAAGCTACAAAAGTTGCACTAAGATCCCAAGCTCTTCTAGTTACAAATAGGCATCATGTGTCTCCATACAGTGAAAGGCACGATCAAGACTCACAGTCTACATAGAGCCCAAGCTCTCGATCTTTACAAGTGCAACACAAAGAGACCCAAAACTCCAACATTCTTCAAAATAAATCCATAGAGAAAACACCATACTTTATGGCATACAGTGTTGTAACTCACAAAAAAATAAAGTTCACAGAAAGAAGCTTGAGCTTCTTAGCTTTTCCAAGTTGTAGATGCAATGCCATACATCATGGCATTCAGTTCCAGATTCAAACCACAAGTATGTCAGTGCAGTAGAAAACCCTAAACTTTACCTCCATAACCAAATGAAAATAAGATACAAAAACATTATTCAGTGTTTTACAAAATTTTAAAGTCCACTTACAAAGAAATTCAATTCTCTGTTAGTTGCAGTTCCTCTACATTCCCCAAGAAGCACCACGATAGTACCTTAAGTGCCACAATAGATAAAGATATTTCACAATGGTTTGGGTCATATCGATCATGAGCTATTAGGGTTGTTGACTATGGTGTCAGTTTGGAGTTAGGTTTTTTTATGCCATGGTATTGGGTTATGTTGTGAGTTAGGTTATGTATGTAATGGGGTTTATGCATCTTGGGTTAGTTTTTATGGGCTTGTAATTCATTTTGTAATAAGTTGGTAAATTATGTAGAAGGATGTAAGTCTTTCATACACCAACTTTAGGGGCTAGATTTAGGGCTTAAATGTGGGCACTAATTAAGCCTTAAGATTAGTAACTTGCTATTTTGGAGGGGATTTGTGAGGGATGAGTGATTTTTGAAAAATAGCTTCATGGGCTATATAGTTGAACTTTTTCTTTGAGGGTAGGGGGTTCAAAATTGGGAGAGGAGACTTTAGTGAACTATTTTATTCCTATATCCTTTCTTATGCATTTTGTATCTATTTAGTTAATGTTCGAGTATCAATTTTGTGCAAGGGGATGCATGTATTCCTTGCCATTATTCCAAAATTCGTTCATGTAACTACCCACAAATTTTGATAGGAATAAAGCTGGCTCATTTCTCATACACCTTGTTATGATCTTTTGTTATCAATCCTATTCAATTTTCTACCTTCAAGTGTAGTGTATCGATAACATAGATTAGTGAATTATCTCAGTTCCTATTCTTGGTTTTAGAATATAGCCTTTTGCAGAATATGCATGTCTATTGATAGGAGCATTACTATTTGTGGTGAAATCCCTAGTAGTGACTTTCAAGTTAGCCTATGTATTGGATAGTGAATGATTTTGCACAAATCATTAGGGTATATCAAGTGAATGTTAGTTTGAACCGTTGAGAAATCTAAATCTTATTTGGTGTATCACCTTTCAAGTTTTATTCACTCAGTTTTAGTTAAAATTTCTCCCTTTCCTTTTGATCAAATAAAAAGAAAGTGTTAGATTATTGATACCCCAAAACCAATAGGAACCGACCTAGAATCCAGAGACTCCTTCTTAATCAGAGTCCACCCACAACTCGAGAAGGTTTCCATTGTTAGGATAGAATAATGTTAAGCCCTAATGCCTAAGTTGGGGTGGTATTTCTAAACCTCAACAATTTATGGCACACCCAGTGGGACTCCTTGTGATACATGAACATAATCCAAACAAGGAGCGGAAAAGAGTTTGAGTATTTGCAGTTATCACATACTAGGAGCAGAAGAAGTTTGCAGAGAGAACTTAGAGGTCCAAGAGAGCTCTACTTCTAGCCTATAGCAAGGGGTAGGAAGCTAGGAAGACCAAGGAAAAGAAGATCCAAGATAATTTCAGCTCCTCCCACTTACTACACGGATTTACCTGATTCAGATCAAGAATCTTGAGAAAGTCCTCCAACACTTCAATTTCAAGTTGTTCTTGAACAACTAGTGGAAAAAGAACAATGAGCGGAAGAAGAATGGCTAGCATCTTCAAATTATGCTACAACAACACCAAGAATGGCTAGAAGATTGCCTTTTGTGCCATTTTATCAAGGCAGTCCTTTGAGGATTGCAAATCACAACAACATACCATTGGCAGCCTTGAAAGGATTGCCATCTTTCACAGGAGAAGGACAAACAACAACCATTGAGCACATCAGAGATGTTTCTTCTCTTTGAAATGTGAATCATATCATGGAGGAGGATGTATCTTTGAGGCTATTAGTTTCATCATTGAAGGGAAAAGCATTGGAATAGTTCCGAACTCTCCAAGTTGGATCAATTGCTACATGGGGTGCACTAGGTGAGGAATTGTCTAAATTTTTTGAAGATAAATCTAACAATGTTTCATTGGTGTAACAACTAACTACTATTAAAGGGATCCACAAGAAGAGATTAGTGATTTCAATCTCTGATTTCAAAAGAATTGGAATAGGATTCTTGCCACGGTAAGACCCTCTGGTGAATATGCATTTTTGTACTTCCTAAAAGTCTAAATAGTGACATTTTAGTTATGATCCAATCTATGGGGGGAACTTCTTTACCTCAAGCTTTTGAAATTGCAATTAGGGAAGAAAATAGTCTTATTTAGGTAGGGAAGATAGCTCCTAGGCCCCCTATGCCTTTCTTTCCTAGCATCCAGTCCAATATTCCATTAATTACCCCACCTCTATCTCCAATACCATCTTATAAAAATAAAGAGATAATGCCCGTTGCCCCTCCCAATGAGGTGCAAAGCATAAAAGACAGCCAGCAAAAGATCAAGACCTTATTACAAACCTTCAAAAATGAGTTGGTAAACCTAAAAAGGATGAAATCTCAAGGTAATCCAATAGCCCATATGCAAAACTAGTTTTCTAGTTCTTCATCTCAGCAACCTAATCAGCCCATGTACCAAGGTAACAAGCAAAAATACCAAGGAAATAGAAATACTAATAGGAAAAATTGGAACCAAAGGCCTTATAGACCTTATAATCCCGCACCTCTTAATACTATTAGGGATTTTGTTCCTAACCAAAATAACCTTATTGCTGGTTATGAATGGTGCTATCCTTGTGGGAAACCCCACAATTAGTCTAAGTGCACTAATGGAATGCTTAATCAAGCCCTAATGGTTCAAAGTGTGATTGATTCAAAACCTACTGCATCCAGTGAAGAGACTCAACAATAGCCAAACCTAATTGCTCTAAACACTGCATTTCTGAATTGGCAAGAGGAAGAGTTCTGTGGAGTGAGTAATGACTCACTGGTATCACAAAACACAAGAGCCAAGAAGAGAGCTCTAGATCCAAAGCAGTCAACTGCTAAGATTGCTACCATAACTCAATCACCACTCATTCCTCCTATTTCTATTCTAAAGGATCACTCCACTCTTGCAAACAAAGAAAAACAACATCAGAGGTAGGTGGATCAGACCATTGGTAAATCACCTCAAAAAGTACATTTTGTTTTTCCCTATAATATTGTTGATAATATGAAGAAGATGAATATTTCTATTTCTATGTAGGATTCATTAGCCATTCTAGGGCAAGCTGATTTATTGAAGGAAGAGTTGTCTAAAGGGACAACAAGTTCACAGCAAGCTATTTAGCAGCCTCCTAGACTGGTTATGCCTAATTTAGAGCCCTCTAGAGTTCAAGAAACAATAGCTAAAGAAGAATAGAATCCTGATAAAGTGCAGCAACCAATAGCTCAAGTGAGTTAAAAGACTGCAGATTTGAAACAATCAGCAGTGACAGTTGATAAAAAGCCACCCGAAATGAGCAAAAGACAACACAAAAGGAAGGTAGGAAACCTAGAAATAATAAGCCTCCTCCTTTTTATGTTTCTTTTACCATTGGAAACAAATTAGTTCATAATTGTATGGTAGATAGTGGTGCAACCAGCAATGTCATGCCAAAGAAAATAGCTGACTTGTTGGATTTAAAGTATGAACCTCTTGAGAAAGGAGTGGTCCAACTTGATGGTACTTCAGTCAAGACCTTAGGGGTTGTTAAAAATGCAAGCTTGACCTTACACTCATTTCCAAATGTTTCAATTCCTCAAGATATTTATGTCATAGACCTACCACCTTATTTTTCCCTATGTCTATCAAGGGAAGTTACAGTCAAAATAGATGAATATTTCTCATCAGATTGGTCTCACCTATATTTTAGAACTAGATATGCTACTAAGGTAACCCTAAAATCAGATTTATGGGCCAAGGATCACATAGATCCTTATAATCCCATCCCTATTGATGCAAGTTGTGTGATTATGGATTCAGATGAGATTAATGATAATTAAGCTTATAACACACAAACTAAGGAGTATCCTGATATTTTTTTGGATGAATGGGCATCTAGAAATGATCAAGATGATGATGTGTTTGATGTTGGTTTTGGTAACTATGTGATTTTGGAATCTGATGCATTTTTGCCTAATTTGATAAAAGATTAAGGTTCTGAATCCGAATTATCTAACCATCTATGCGACTTATATTTTTATGAATCTAGGAATAAAGATGGCGTTGGTGCATGGGCTATGTTAGTTTCACTTGATGGTGATAAATTTTATGCTAAATACAAATTATCTTTTCCATGTTCTAACAATGTGGCTAAATATGAAAGTCTTATTCAGGGTTTATAATGGGAAAGGAAAACAAGAATTAAATGCTTGAGGGCATTTGGGGATAGTGAGGTAATAGTAAAATGGGTGAGAGGTATCAGTGCTGTTAAAAATGATCTTTTGAAGTTGTATAAATTGAGAGTATATGATATTCTAGATGATTTTGATGCATTTAACCTCATTTCTATACCTAGAAGAGAAAATTAGCATGTTGATAGGTTGGTTGGTATTAGTGCACATGTTTCAATTATTGACAATTAAGGATAGATCTTAGATTAGGAACATGTCAAAATTGTTGTGAGGCCTTTTATCCTAGATAATGATATCAATTGGCAGGTTTTTAACACTAATGGACATATTTTAATTTTTATGACTGAAACAAAAGATTTCTCAGCTTCTAAAAATGAAAAACCCAGTCAGCAAATGGAAGATCAAATCATTTGGCTAAAGACTAATAAGCTTCCAAATGGATTGGTCAGCCTAGAGTCATCTTTTAATTCTGGTGATCAATAAAGAAGGAATAAAACTAGTTTGTTGATCAAGGAAGATCACTATGAAGAGGTGGAGATATTCAAAGACAAGTATTTCAAGGTTGATAAAATTAATTCTCCTAAAGAAAAAGAATTGCTTATTGATTTGTTCAAAGAATATAATGATGTGTTTGCATGGGATTATGCTGATTTGAAATGATTTGATCCTCAATTAACCCAGCATAATATAGAAATAGAGCCAAATGCTATGCCAATTAGATAGAGGAAAATTCCTTTTAACCCCAAGTTAGAGCCCTTAATGTTTAAATAGCTGAATAAACTCCTAGATGGTGGTATCATATTTCCTATCAAACACACATCCGCGGTTTCCAATTTAGTGCCAGTAAGAAAAATAATAGAGAGATAAGACTTTTTGTAGACTTTAGAGACCTTAATAGGGAATCTCTAAAGGATAGGCACCCTATTCCATCCATGGAACAAATCTTACAATATGTCTCTAGTTCATACATATTCTCTCTTCTTGATGGTTATTCTGGCTATAACCAAGTACTAGTAAGAGATGAAGATCAATTTAAAACTAATTTTACAACTAAGTGGGGAACAATGGCATACGTGAGAATGCCATTTGGTTTATCAAATGCTGGAGCCACATTCCAAATTTCTATGGACATGGCTTTTAAAAATATGATGTATAAGTTTATTCTTGTTTACCTAGATGATGTCACAATTTACAACAAGGTTACAAACCAACACATAGATCATCTGAGACAAGTGTTACAAAGATGCAAAGAGTTTGGAATCTCTCTTAACTCAAAAATGTTTTTTTTTGCAGTTCATGAAGGTAAAATTTTAGGATACCAAGTGTCTAAAGAAGGTACAACTATTGATCCTGAAAGGATTCATGCAATTCTGGAACTGTCATTGCCAAAACATAAGAAAGGATTGCAAAGTTTTATTGTGAGGATAAATTTTGTTAGACACTTTATCTCTAATATTGCAAACTTGTTAAAACCTTTGACTGCTATGCAGAAGAAATATATACCTTTCAGATGGACTGATGAGGGAAACATAAGTTTTGAACAAATTAGGTAGGCTTTGTCATTAGCCCCTACTTTAACTAATCTTGATTTCTCTAAGAATTTTATTTTATATTCTTATGGTGGTTTTGACACTGTTTTAGCAATGCTGGTACAAAAGAATGAGGACAAATAGGAGCAACCAGTTACATTTTTCAGCAAAGGTATGGATGACTATGAGCAAAGGTACATTTTTGTTGAGAAACACATGCTAGCTGTTATTAAAGCCTTAAAAAAGTTTAAGCAATTGTTTTCTAGGAATAAAATACATCTGATGGTTGCACATCCTAGCATTAAAGAGTTCTTATTGAACAAAGATGTCAATGAAAAGAGAGCAGGATGGATAACAAGGGTTATGGAATATGATGTGCAAATTCATGTAACCAAGCTGGTTAGAGGCAAATGTTTGTGTGCTCAGATGGAAAAAGAAGAAGATAATTTTGAAGCCACTGAAGAAGATGTCTTACTCCAAGGTAATTCTTTGTTAATCAATGATTCAACATCCTAGTTATCAAATATGACCAAATTTCTACAAACTAGTCAATGTCCAATAAATCTTGATAAAGCCAAAAGAAGGAACTTCAGGTTACAATATATTCCTTATGTTCTAACTAATGATATTATTTATAGGAAACATTTTTCTAGTATGCTTCTCAAGTGCATAGACTATGTTTATCAAAACAAGATTTTATCTGAGTTTCATGATGGATCTTATGGAGGGCATTTTAGTCCTAAAACTAAAGCCTAGAAAATTCTGAGAGCTGGCTATTACTGGCCAGATTTATTCAAAAATGCTCATTCTTGGGCAAGAAAATGTCAAAAGTGTGCTATGTTTGTAGGAAAGCAAAATTTGGCAACATTTCCATTGAAGCCAATCATTGTGGATCATCCATTTAATAAATGGGGAGTGGACTTTATAGGTCCAATAAATCCTAATTCTAGTGCAGGTCATAAATGGATTTTGACTGCTACAGACTATTTTATTAGATGGAATGAGGCCATTGCATTGAAGGAATCTACTGGATCAGCTGTGTTGAAGTTCTATGATGATATTGTAACCAGGTTTGGTGTTCCATAATCAATAATTTTAGATAATGCTGTAGATTTTGTTGGTTTAGCTATAACAAAGTGGGCTATTAAAAATGACCTTTATCTAAATACTTCTTCTAACTATTATCCTCCAGGAAATGGTCTTGCAGTGTCCACTAATAAAAACCTAATTAGGATCATCAAAAAGACTTTGCAGGAAAATAAGAGTGATTGGTACTCTAAACTAAAGGTAGCCTGATGGGTGGATAGAATCACAACAAAACTGATTATTGGGAATTCACCCTATGTTATGGTTTATGGTAAGGATCAAAGATTGTCAATTTCTATTGAGTTTCCCACTTTACAACTATCTAATCCAATGATGTTGTTTAAAGAGGAAGATCCTCTTAAGCTGAGATATGTTGAATTGCTACAACTTGAAAAAGAAAGAAGAAAAGAATTGAAGAGCATGGAGTTATGACAAGAGAATACTAAAAGGTATTTTGATAGAAGGGCTACACCAAGAGTCTTCAAGGAAGGGGATTTAGTATTCAAGTGGGATGTGTTGAAGAGCGGATGAGGTCAACATGATAAATTTGACAATTTTTGGTCAGGCCCTAAATTGTTATTACAACTTGTAAAGAGAATAATGATTTCCAGTTGTCTGCAAACAATGGATAAGTTCTTCAGATTCCAGTTAATGGAATACACCTCAAGCCTTGCTTTAAGGGTTAGGTTTAGTCTAGTTTCCTTTTCAATAAGTGTTGTCCAAGCACTAGGTCTTTAGGTTGCATAGGTCTAGATTAGATACATTTTCATTTCAATAAATGTTGCATTCATGGTTTCTAGTTTTTTTAACTCTATTTCCCAAGGATGAGATCTGTAGGTCATGTCTAGTAGGCAGACATCCAATAGAAGTCACCAAAAATGTTATCCAAAATTACATCATACATAAAGATAAACACAAATAGGAAAAATTGCATTTTAAGGGTCCAATTAACACTATCTTTCAGGTATTGTTGATTAACATTTCATTATTGCATTCATTATCATATTTCATTATTGTACTCTAAGTATTGATCACATTTTTAAATTTCAAATTTATAACTGATCATTACATTAAGCATTCAAACTGAATGTAGTATACAAGTGTCCTTTCATATTTCACATTTCATGTCAATCAAAGAGTATATTTGTAGAATAGAAAGCATGATAGAAGTATGGAGTCAGGGTCAAATGCATTGCCTTATTGTATGTTTGTTGTCAGCTGGTTGTCTATCAGGTCTTAGGTCTCAAGGTTCAGGTTTTCATCTTCACTAAGTCTTCAGGGTTTTTCACCGGCATCACGAGAGAGAAAATGGTGTTATATCTAGCTTGATCTAAGAAATTCATGAAACAAAAACAACATACAACTACAATCAATTCTTTCAATGCGGCATATCTATCTGGTAAATTCAATGTATAAGAAAATGTGCATCCATACTAGGTGAAAGATAGTATTAAAGGGACTTGTTTTTAAACATGAAACCTTTTACTATTAATGGTCATTCTAATGTATATTGTTCTTATTTACAAAGCTAGATATCTGAATCAGAGGGACTTAGTGTTTCTATATGAGAAAAAAAAATAGAATGACATCAGCATGTTAGTTTAACAAACACAAACAAACAAACCAACATTCATGAATGAGTTTCATCTCATATGACACTCACACAAAAACATTAATTGGCTCATTTTGTTTGGTGACCTAACAGGTTTATTGGTGATTTGTGTGCAATAGGTGAACAAGTAACTAAATGTAGATAACAAAACAAATCCAGTGGGAGTCACAAGCTTGTGCTCAAACTTCGAATAAGTTATTACATAAAAGAAAGTTATGTGCATCACAAGAGGTTACAGTTCATGCAGATGCAAAAGAGGAGGATACAATGCATAAAGGATGATACAATGATGCTACAGGAGACACATGGTCAATAAAGGTTTGTAAGAAGAGATATGCAGAAATGGAGGAGAAAATGTTTACTATCATCATGCAGGATGAATTTGAAAGGAATATAGTGATCATACAGTGATATCTATTTTTCCAAACAAATTAAAAGGAATATGCACATTAAACATTGATATCTATTTATGCATATGTTCATGATAATGGAGAAGAATAGGGTGTATTCATGTTATGGCTCTGAATCAACTGAAGGTTCAATGATGTTGTGGTATTTCATTTGTCCAGAAAAGGAGGTCAAGTATGGTACCCATACATGCCTAATGTGAATATGAAGTAATGTTCTATGTAGAGTGTAACGCAAATAGTGCTATTCTGGTGTATTGAAATGATAGTAACATGTGAGGGCATCATCTAAAACATGCTATTATTAATATAGTGTGTATCCATAAACTAACATGATGTTATTATTCATGTTTGAATAGAATTGAAAATTTAGTGTGTGCAGGCAATGGGGTCGACCAGATGCAGAGCAATGGATGTACATGTTTGGGATGAGTTTCATGTCATGAATGTTTCCCATGGGAGTCACGAGCCTGTGCTCGAACCCCATGGGTGATGATTTATATAAGGTTAAACATACAGTAAATTTTGCACTAAGAGAAACTACATATTCTTAAAATTTTCATACAGTACTAATAAAAGGTCAGAAAAAGGGTTATATTATATTGCAGATTGAACATGTAATATGTTTAGTCCAATAAAATAAGGCTCATGGATTTATCAAAATCCACAGTGTGAAGGTGTCATTTTTTATGAGTGTATGGTATGTGTCCAAAAGACATTACTATCATACTTCAAAGAAAGCATTGAATAGAGCTAACAGAAGGAAACATTAAATGGATTCTACAACTGACAAAGGACAATTTCTCAATAATAGAATGACAAGCTTGCATATGTTTCAAGTTTACATTAAGAATAACACTAAAGAGCCATGTGGGTATCCCAAGTTTTTTGTTGTTCATCAAACACATAGTTTGCAATAATGAAGAGGTTAGCAATAGAGAATGACTTAAACTAAACATAGGGTTGCATGCTACAAAGTAAAGCTACTGTTCAGGCTTAGAATTGTCACCCCAACTTAGGCATTAGGGCTGCACGACAATTTAATCCTAACCATGGAAACCTTCTCTAGCTATCGATGGACTATGATTGAGAAGGAGTCTCTAGATTCTAGGTCGGTTCCTATTGAATTTGGGATATCACCTCCTGATTGATTACTTAATTGGGAAAAGGGAAGAAGGAAAATTTTGAAAAACAAAAACTAGATAGGGGTGATACACCAAAAATGAATTCAAACTTTTGATAAAGAGACAAAATAGTAACTCTAACTCATATATCAAAGGCTTGACCCTTCAAATCTCTAATCAACAAATAGGCTAACAGATTTCAATACTAGGGTTAAACCACAAATATCTCAAATAGTCAGCAAACATACATTTTCCATACAAGGTTTTAAATAATCGATCACCTTAAGAAGGAATATAGATGCACTCTCTTCTCTTGGATAACAATGAAAATAACACTTGCAAAGAAAGGTGAAAATAGGATCATAGAATAAAAACTCCAAATGTATGGGCCATTGAAAACATCTACTTTATTCTGCACCAAAATCTGAAAAAAATGTGGTTACAAACATGAATCCAAGGCACTAAGGAACAATAAGCTCACTTTGCCATCTTTTTCAAAATCTTCAACCCAAATGGATACAAAATGCATAAAAAAGGTCTATAGGAACCAATATTTCACTAAAAGAACCTTCTCTCCTGATTCTAAACCCCTAACTATGAAGTATAAGGTCCACTAAATAGCCCACATGGCTAATCTTGAAAATGAGATCTACCTCAAAAACTCTCCTCCAAAACATAAAGATCATCCCTAAATCAAACGCCTAAACAATGCCTACAAATCAGCCTCCCAAAATTTTTGCTCAATCCCTAGTTTTAAGGGATAATTGATGCCAAAAATTAAGCCTTTGAGGCTAATTTCAAAAATGAAAACTAGCCCTAAAAGCTAAGTCTCCAATATTGGTAATTTATAAATATATCTTTTAAAAGATCTTACCAATATATATAACTTGTTATTGAGATAAACTCAATATTAAGCACTATGCCTAAATATTAAATTTAAACTAAAGCCTAAAAAGACTTAAGTTTAAATTATTACAAAATTAAACTAAGGCATTCGAACATAATTAAAGCTTATTAATAAAATCTCCTAAGGCGTGCGCAAGTTGATACTAACAGTTTCTAGAGCTTGTTGTCCATGTACACTATAGTTAATGGCATTTATTTCCTTTGCTGTGGACTCTAGAGTTTTATCAAACTTGGCTTTTTCTTGATCTTTGAGTCTTTGTAATCATTTTGGATCTAAGAATGAAACCCTAACAATGGCGGCCATCTGCAAGGACTCCACTTTCTTCCTCTATGCTGCCTAATGAAGTTGTACTTCTCTGTGTATTGGATACTTTCTAGATCTCCCCATAGTTATCCAGGAGTCATCATTGCCATAAAACATGGTGTTTTCTCTGCCTGTTTATAAATCTCGGGCTCGCTTTTGTTGAATTTGTAGAGAGCTGGGCTCTTCTATATGCCACGAGTTCTCTTTAGATGGATTCAACTCTTTGTAGCTCAGCCTTCAATAGTTGGCACTCAGGCTAATCTATAAATAGGTGTTTCATACCATAAGAATGGTGTTCTGCTTTGGGTTTTCATGCCATAATAATGGCGCTATCTACAACTTGTAGTCTTCTAGTTGAAGAGCTTAGGATCTCCTCTGCTTACTGGTGTTCATCATTGCATCTGTATGGCGGCATTTTAGCACTGGTTTAAAATTGTCATGGGCTTTGACTGGAAGCCTCCCATAGTTACTCATGGTTAATGAAGAGCTCGGGCTCCTAGAACTACCACGGGCACCTAAACTGGAGCTTCTCCTTCCATAAACTATTTCACTTGCATATATCTTTAAACCAATGGATCTCAGCCTCTGTTGGGAGTTGAAAAGAGTGCTTAGTATTTGTGCATGGGCTGGAGGGTTAATGTTTGGCACTAGAGTCGACTAAATTCTCTTTGAAGTCACTTACTGTTAGCAAAAGAGCTCAGGCTCTTTGAGCATCATGGTTGCACTTGAACTGGAAGCTTCTCCTTAAGAAGCGCAGGTAGTGTGTAACTTTGCATGTGTTTGGCACTTAGAATCCCCTGTCTTCTAGTAGAGCTCAGGCTCCATCTCTTGATGTGGGATTTAAGCTTGGAATTTGAATCCATGAATCATGGCATTTTTTTTCTGCATCTTCCACTAGTGCTCTTTTCTTGGTCTGTTGGCTTATGACTATATATAGACTTGGACTCCACCTTACTCGGGTCCACTTTCAAATAAGTTTACCTTTCACACTCTATATATTGCCATTTTTTATTTTTATGATCTCTTCACTACTCTGTCTATTGAAGACCAACACTATTTTTTCGATACCCACATAATCCTTTTCTATGATTTGGATATGTGAGTTCGTATATGTTGATATCTGTAGTTTAAAAAAAATAGACACATCTACGAGTATTTATCAATGAAGGGCTTAGTCAGCTCCACCGCATATTAGATTGATTTCTCCATGTCTATTGTTTAAACTAAAAAATTAATTTGGGCTTCTTTCTATTCATTACAATGATAACATCACCATGCCAGAAGGGTATCAAAAACATGTGGAGACTATGCTGTATTTTTTTTTAAACCAGAGACATTGTGTATCATCTGTATCTTGTCTTTGATTCAACTTGACCTCTCCCTCTCTGTTTCTGTTATATGCTTGGCGACTCTATTGAAACTGTGCTTTATGCTGGAACACCCACACTTTGTTGAAACTGTGCTTCGTTGTTATATCACATGGCTATGTTGTAGCCATTTCTTTCATTGCTCTGTTTGATACATTAATTTGACATGAGCTTTGTTTCAGGGTTGTCTTCTTGTTGACTGGATCCTTGTCTTGTTTGGAGACCATGCTATTTTCATTTGAATTGGAAACCTCCTTGATGTCACTTCATTATCATGTTGTGCATTTTTTATGTTGTCTATAGCTTTATGCATTCTGTGTAGTTTTTTTTCTTTTTACATTAGTGAGCTATTGTGTTGAATTCAACGAACCACTAGATGTCTGTAACAAAAGAACTACCCATGGATTTTGAGCATAGGCTCGTGACTCCCATGGGCAACATTACAAAACATAGAGCTCACCCATTAACTCAATTCTCTGCACATTCACTTAGATGATAAATTCCATGACCTAGCACCTCTTTGTAACAACATTGTTTTTTATCCTTCTCTTGAAGTGATCATTCTCTTCTATGTTTAGTAACTTAAAATAGAAACATGAATTACCGCTTTTATTCTTTTCATGTGCTCTGCATTTGGCATTGGATCACAGTGATACACATCTTTTATGTCTCTAGACAACATTATCATTTGATTTTACATATATATGCACTGTTTAAAACTGCATCTTCATATGCACATGAATCCCATTGGATGTCACTATAGTATAATCATTCTATTGCACATCAATGTTGAAATCTGCATTTGAACATTTCTTTCCTTCCTGCACATTGAACATCTAGCATTCTTTTCATTTTTTGATAACACATATTGGGAAGTTTGAGCACGAGCTCGTGACACTCACTGCATCTTTAAAACATAGCATAGGATTTCATTAAGATATGTCTTTTTGATGTTATTATTTTGTCAATGTAAATGCATACATTTCTATCATATTGATATCATCAGTGAATATGCATTCTAGGGAGTTTGACTGATACATGGTGTCTTTTAGGCTTTTATGTATTTCTTAGATCCAATTGGATCTAATATCTTTTTACAATGATGCTACAGGAAACAAGACTAACAGAAGACCTAGGATGCAAGACAGGTAGAAACAAGACCAAGACATGAAGACTTTAGATGCTGCAAATGAACAACTCTAGAAACTAGAAGACCTCTTAAAGGAAATACACAGACCCTAGAATTCATCGTGCTTCCTTCTTACTTTCTTTTCTGCATATGTCCTCTAAGTTTTAGTATGCAAGATGTAACTTTGAAGAGACACTTGTCTAATACATTCAGTATGAATGCACAATGTAATGATCATTTATAAAATTGAAATTGTGAATTTGATCAAAAATTTGAGCACAAAAATAATCTGATAATATGAATGTAATATAAATGTATTTCTTTTTCATTGGCTTAACAGTAATGTCAAAGAGATGTTTCTTTCTGCAAATTTTTAACTGTTATGACTGCTATCTTGCATGTGAAAAATTTGGGTAACAATTCTAACAATCTCTGATGGATGTCTGCCTACTTGACATTGGGACTAGTAGCCTAAAACAGTCTATTGGGCATTGAGTCTGTTAATCACCTATGGAAACCCTAAACCTAATCTAGGGATATAAGAAAACCATTTCCCAAAGATTGTGTGTATGTTTATGATTGGTGGCAGTGAAGCAAAAACTTCATTATCACCAATTGTAAATGTATACTTGATCATTGAGGAATGATTTCCTTGTATTTGTAGATTTGGACAAAAACCTTGGAAGACCTTGGATCTTGAAGAAGTATTGAAAACTAGGAAAACTAAACTAAAACTAACCTAATTGTGCTTGACAACACTTAGGGAAACTAGAAAAATAACCTACCCTAACCTTAACAACCACAAATTTTGCTAAAACAAAACCATTTATTGGTTTATTGAAATATTTGCCTTTCCTCCTCAAATTGCAATGATGCACATGCTTATTGGAAAATACAAGATAACTGAACAATGAAGCATATACAACTAGCTCATGCAACCTTTCAAGAAGAGAGGAAGTGGTTTGACTTACTTTGCTCTGCTGGTGGAAGAAATCTGAATCAACATGTTGTACTGGATCTTCTTCATCAACCTCCTACCAATCAGGAGTTGTTGTAAATGAGGACTCTACTCTTCTCTTCAAATAGGATAGATACCGGATTGGACAACCTTTTGTGAGTATAAACTTGGGTCTCTCCTTGTTGGTTTCTTTACTTTCCTCTAGTTCCTCATGGCTGTCCTACATCATTTGCAGCCATGTGAGCTCCTCCTCCATGGTAAAAACATCATCATCTTCTGTTAAGTTAGCTAGGAGCTTATCAAAACTATTGATCTCCTAGAAATCAGAAGTACTTGGTTCCAGCTTTCATTCCTGCACATAATTATTAGAAAGAGTGTCCTCCACAATAGAGCACTTTTGAATAGGCACAAACTCTGACATTTCAAGATTTTCACAGAGATCTGCAATAATGTTGTCTAAATCATTCTCTAAGCTTTGATCAGTTTCTTGATTATGGACACCCTACTATACTGAAGTGACCGGAATCTCCTCTTCTTTCTCTTAATAAAAAAAATAGGGTAACTCCTCAAAGATAAGTACAACCACCTCTTGCTGGTCAAAAGAGTCTCCTGTAGCCAATGATGCAATTTGTTGACTATCCATCTCAGAATATACAAGATGATCTACAACTAAATCCAATATCTCTTGTTCTATCAGATTTGAGCTAATAAGCTCCTTCTTAGCTCCCTAATCCAGAGATGACTCACATGTAACCACCTTGATAAGATTTGGTATTTGGAAGCTAGGGTTCTTAGTCCATGAGGGCTGCCATGAAAACTTGGTATCTTGCTCATCTAGCTCAAGCTACATTACACATCTCTGACTGAGAGTCATTAAAGTGACCTAGCTGACCATGCTCACTCAGGGGCTCTGGTAGGGGCTGTATCACTTCTTCTACATGCTTATAACTTGGAACCTCTAGCTTGGATATTTCTTGGATCGTAGGCTGACTAAAGGCACAAGAAGCTACTTGAGCTTCTAGCTCTTGTAATTTTTTCATTAACTGCCTCATTTGTTCCTCTTTATATGCAACTTTCTTGACAATAAACTCCTGCTCATACCTTTGAGCCTCCATCTCTTGCTAGTGTATGTGAGCTTGATAAGATAGCTCCTCTTGATGCATGCCATACACTTTCTCTTTCTCCACAGACCTCATTTGTTCTTGAAATTTCTTCAAAATATCATCAAGGCTCATGTTTGGAACATGCTGGGGATAATTCTAAGAATCATCAAAGAAACTCCTTTGTGGCTGCTAGTATGCATGCTGCCAAGAATCTTGCTACTGGGCTATAGGGTGGTAAACATGAGATGAGTGATGTCCTTAAAATTTTAGAATAAAAATAGTAGCAGGGCCATACGAATATGGTTGCTATTGAGAACATTCAGAAACATCTTCATAAAATAGAGGATAGCAATCCATCTTAGGCACCAAATCTGCATAAAACTAGTAGATATAACCTTAGAGTTGCCCGGATATGCATAACATTGACCTCCTAAAGGCCTGTAACCTACTAGATGCATATCAAAACCAGCAAGAACTATGAAATCTATGACCTTTGGACCCACCGGGTGTGCCAAAAACTGTCCAGGCTTAGAATTGTCACCCCAACTCAGGCATTAGGGCTGCATGACAATTCCATCCTAACAATGGAAACCTTCACTAGCTGTGGATGGACTATGATTGAGAAGGAGTCTCCAGATTCTAGGCCGGTTCCTATTGAATTTGGGATATCACCTCCTGATTGATAACTTAATTGGGAAAAGGGAAGAAGGAAACTTTTGAAAAACAAAAACTGGATAGGGGTGATACACCAAAAATGAATTCAGACTTTTGATGAAGAGACAAAATAGTAACTCCAACTCATATATCAAATGCTTGACCCTTCAAATCTCTAATCAAAATATAGGCTAACAGTTTTCAATACTAGGGTTAAACCACACATATCTCAAATAGTTAGCAAACATACATTTTCCATACAAGGTTTTAAATAATTGATCACCTTAAGAAGGAATATAGATGCAATCTCTTCTCTTGGATAATAATGAAAATAACACTTGCAAAGAAAGATGAAAATAGGATCATAGAATCAAAACTCCAAATGTACAGGCTAATGAAAACATCTACTTTATTCTGCACCAAAATCTGACAAAAATGTGGTTACAAACATGAATACAAGGCACTAAGAAACAATAAGCTCACTTTGCCTTCTTTTCCAAAATCTGCAACCCAAATGGATACAAAATGCATAAAAAGAGGTCTATAGGAACCAATAGTTCACTAAAAGAACCTTCTCTCCTGATTCTAAACCCCTAACTATGAAGTACAAGGTCCACTAATAGCCCACATGGCTAATCTTGAAAATGAGATCGCCCTCCAAAACTCTCCTCCAAAACATAAAGATCATCCCTAAATCAAAGGTCTAAACAATGCCAACAAATTAGCCTCCTAAAATTTTAGCTCAATCCCTATTTTTAAGGCATAATTGATGCCAAAAATTAAGCCTTTGAGGCTAATTTCGAAAATGAAAACTAGCCCTAAAAGCTAAGTCTCCAATATTGGTAATTTATAAATATATCCTTTAAAATATATTACCTATATATATAACTTGTTATTGAGATAAACCCAATATTGAGCACTAAGCCTAAATATTAAATTTAAACTAAAGCCTAAAAAGACTTAAGTTTAAATTATTACAAAATTAAACTAAGGCATTCGAACACAATTCAAGCTTATCAATAAAATCTCCAAAGGCATGCGCAAGTTGATACAGGTGGTTTCTAGAGCTAGTTGTCCATGTACACTGCAGTTAATGGCATTTATTTCCTTTGCTATGGACTCCAGAGTTTTATCAAACTTGGCTTATTCTTGATCTTTGAGTCTTTGTAATCATTTTGGATCTGAGAATCAAACCCTAACAATGGCAGCCATTTCCAAGGACTCCACTTTCTTCCTCTGTGTTGCCTAATGAACTTGCACTTCTCTGTGTATTGGCTGGTGCTAGATCTCGCCATAGTTATATGAGAGTTAAAATTGTCGTAAAACATGGCATTTTCTTTGTGTGTTTATAGAACTTGGGCTCTCTTTAGTTGAATTTGTAGAGAGCTGGGCTCTTCTATATGCCACGGGTTCTCTTTAGCTAGAGTCAACTCTTTGTAGCTCGGCCTTCAACAATTGGCACTCAGGCTAATTTGGAAATAGGTGTTTCATACCATAAGAATGGTGTTCTTCTTTGGGTTTTCATGCCATAATAGTGGCACTATCTACAACTTGTAGTCTTCTGGTTGAAGAGCTTGGGCTCTCCTCTACTTACTGGTGTTCATCATTGCATATGTATGGTGTAATTTGAGAAATATTTTAAACCTATCATGGGCTTTGACTGGAAGCCTCCCATAGTTACTCATGGTTAATGAAGAGCTTGGGCTCTTAGAACCACCATGGGAACCTAAATTGGAGCTTCTCCTACCATAAACTATGGCACTTGCATGTCTCTTTAAACCAGTTGATCTTGGCCTCTGCTAGGAGTTGAAAAGAGTGCTTACTATTTGTACATGGGCTAGAGGGTTGGTGTTTGGCACTGGAGTCAACTATTACTTCTCTTTGAAGTCACTTACTCTCAGCAAAAGAGCTCAAGCTCTTCGAGAATCATGGTTGCACTTGAACTGGAAGCTTATCCTTATTAAGCATGGGTTGTATGTAACTTTGCATGTGTTTGGCACTTAGAGTCCCCTATCTTCTAGTAGAACTTGGACTCCATCTCTTGATGCTCGATTTAAGCTTTGAATTCAAATCCATGAATCATGGCATTTTTTTTTCTACATCTTCCACTAGTGATCTTTTCTTGGTCTGTTGGATTATGACTGTACATAGACTCAGACTCCACCTTAATCAGCTACACTTTCAGATAAGTTTACTTTCAAATAAGTTTACCTTTCACACTCTGTGTATTGTCATTTTTTTTTTATGATTTCTTCACTACTTTGTCTGTTGAAGACCAACACTATTTTTGCGATACCCACATAATCCTTTGCTATGATTTGGATATGTGAGTTCATGTATGTTGATATCTATAATTTAAAAAAAATTGACACATCTACTAGTATTTATCAATGAAGGGCTTAGTCAGCTCCACCACATATTAGAGTGATTTCTCCATGTCTATTGTTTAAACTAAAAAATGAATTTGGGCTTCTTCCTATTCATTACAATGATAACATCACCATGCCTAAAGCGTATCAAAAACATGTGGAGACTGTCCTATATTTTTTTTTAAACTGGAGACATTGTGTATCATCTGTATGTTGTCTTTGATTCAACTCGAGCTCTCCCTCTCTATTTTTGTTATATGCTTGGTGACTCTATTGAAACTGTGCTTTATGCTGGAACACCCACACTTTACTGAAATTGTTCTTTGCTATTGTATCACATGGCTATGATATAGTTGTTTCTTTCATTTCTATGTTTTTTACATTCATTTGACATGAGCTTTGTTTCAGAGTTGTCTTCTTGTTGACTGGATGCTTGTCTTGTTTGGAGACCATGTTGTTTGCATTTGAATTGGAAATCTCCTTGATGTCACTTCATGATCATGTTGTGCATTTTTTATGCTGTCTATAGCTTTATGCATTCTGTGTAGTTGTTTTTCTTTTTACATTAGTGAGTTGTTGTGTTGATGTCAATGAACCACTAGATGTCTGTAACAAAAGAACTACCCATGGAGTTCGAGCACGGGCTTGTGACTCCCATGGGCAACATTACAAAACATAGAGCTCATCCATTAACTCAATTCTCTGCACATTTCACTTAGATGATAAATGCCATGACCTAGCACCTCTTTGTAACAATATTTTTTTTTATCATTCTCCTCTTGAAGAGATCATTCTCTTCTATGTTTAGTAACTTAAAATAGCAACATAGATTGTTGCTTTTATTCTTTTCATGTGCTATGCATTTGGCATTGGATCATAGCGATACATATCTTTTATGTCTCTAGACAACATTATCATTTGATTATATATATACATATATATACATAT
>MU218599.1:232356-245030 GCA_018584345.1 Thuja plicata | reverse complement strand
ATCTAAGGTCTTCTAACTGATCTTGGAGTTGAATCTTTCTTGTTTCATCTGCACTATCATAAGTATTCTTAAGGATACTCCAAGCCTCATGGGCTTCATCACAACCAGAGATTAAAACATACAATTCTGGATTTAATGATATACCAATCAACCCTAATGCTTCCTCATTTTTAGCTTTCCAGGTATCCTGGTCATCTTGAGAGGCAGTAGTGGCTGGTTTGAGTGTGGCATTAGTGACAATATCATAAAGATGTCTAAAAAAATAAATAAAAGCCATATGAACAGTCGAAGCATGATAATTGGAACTTGTCAATTTGATTTATGGCATCAAAATTGACATGATTGCAAAAAGTACAGGAAAAAGTGTAGAAGAAATGAGCACCCAAGTCAAATTTTAACATGCAATGAATTTGCATGCAAAATATGTGACAAGTGACAAAGAATATAACTAATATGGATTGGATTACTGTAGATTATAGATTGAATTTAAATAATAGAAAATAACATGCAAATGGATGTGATTATACATACAAATTAATCCATGATTGAATATAATAATCTGCATGCAAAAAGGACTAGAGAATGAATATAATAATCTGCATGCAAAAAGGATTAGAGAATGAATATAATAATCTACATGCAAAAATGATTGAATATAATAATATGTAAGAAAATGATCTGCAACAAAGAATGGTTTAGAAATCGAAAAGAACCTGCATGCAACAAATCAAATAAACTAAGATTAACTAGATCTATTTAATTTCAGTTAACTAAGATTAAATAGATATATTTAATGAAATAAACTATATCTAATAAAAAAATTAAACAAAAGATTAAAACTAAAGCTATTATAAAGATAAAAAACTAAAGAAAACTAAATATATGAATCACCTAACAAAAAAAAACTAAACTAAAGGGAAAAAAAAAAACTAAAAACTAAATAACAAACTAAATGCAAACTAAAGTGATAAGCTAGTCCTATATGACTGCAATTCAGTGATAAGACAAAGCAGATCCCAAGTTTGAATCTGCTTCCCCTCCGATGATTACACAGCCGAGCGCTCTCTGTTGAAGCCCTCGTTATTCCACAAGGTTGCAGGGTCGAATCCCGGGGTGCAAGATGAAGATTCAATCAAGTGGTGGCACCAGGGAAGGAAAAGCTTCAGACAGGCCGGTGATTGGTTTGAATTGCTGGTGGAGGATTACATCATCCCTAAATGGAAATGATTCATTCAGAAATATCACGTCGGAGAAAAGAAAATGTGCAAGGATTAGGGTTAGAGGGTTAAAGTAATGCCGCTAGGGTAGGTGGGGTTGGGTAGGGTAGGGTGGGGTAGGGGGTCAGGTGGGGTAGGGTAGGGTTTAAATTAAAATTTGAAATGCCAAAAGGGAGGGAGGGAAAAGGGGACGAGGGTGGGTAAGATAATTATGAGTTTTTTTTTTTTTTAATTTCATTTATTTTATTATTATTTCTTTTAAGATAAATACTATTATATATATATTAAAAAATTAAATTTTATATTAAATTTTTTTTAAAAAGCATGCACTAAGAAAATATATATAAACAATAAAAAAAAACTATAAGAATAAGGAGAGGGAAAAAAAAAAATTCTCAATTTTTGAAGGACAACCTGCAACACAAAATTGATAGAAACCAAATGATACTCTCTCAATAGTCTCCAAATGGAGTACTTCAAAATATGGTAGCTCCTCCACCTATACACTCAAACAAAGATTAAACCAACCTGCTCTGATACCATTTAAGAAATGTTAAGGAAGAGCAAAAAATATCTTGTTTAATCTAATGAGCAAAGTGTGAGGAAATGCATACCATGAAATAACCAAGTCTATAACCATTCACCATACAATATGAGACAATGTTTTTGAAGGGGGAAAAGCGTAAAAAAAAACCTCGTATTATTATTATGAATGGGCCAAAAAATCCTAAGAAAGAGAGAGAAAGAGAATGAGAGCAAAATGCTCATACAATGCTTCAAGAGAATGAGAATAATAAACTAAGTGTTGCAAGTGAATGAATAATAAAGAGAAAAGAAGCATCTCTTATGTAGAGATGAGAAGAAAGGAGTTGAATGTAACTCCCATATGCATGTGAGCCACATTCATAATGTGTGTGCCACTTGTGCTATTTCCTCTTAAGGAGGAATCTAGGGAAGAAAGAAAGTAAATATTATGTCCTCACACATGGACAAGAGGACATGTGTACATGTAGGGATTCTATAGGAATCTCCTACTTACATAATAAATAAACTAAACTACCATGGTTTAAAATATATATCACCAAGGAAAGATTACATATTCTAACAAAAACCAACATTAGGGGCATGAATTAAGGCATGTATTATGCTTCAAATTTAGGGTTTTTAGCTAATAGAGAGGAGTTTTTGGAGGAGTGATTTTAGGGGATGAGTCCATTTTCAAATTTGCTTGGACGGGCCACATGGTGGTATATATCTAGATTTCTTATCTATGAGGAAGGCTGCAGAATTTAGGGAGAAGGTGGTTTTGTGAACATATCAGTTCCTTTATACTTTCTACATACATTTTGTAACCAGAGGTTTAGTTTTTGATGCATTAGTGTGTTCAAGTGAATGTCTCTTGTTCCTTGGCATGTAACCATTGCAGATTTTTTAAGAAAATAAAGAAAGTGTTTTCACCATTTACATATGCTTTCTGAGTTTTGAAATCCAATCCTCTTCTCCATTTTTGCATTTTGTCTAATGTGTTTTATAGCATAGATTAGTGAATTATTCCAATTCCTTCTCTAAGTTATCAAAATATAACCTATTTTCTGAATCTATGTCTGTTGGCGAATCACATTATTTGTAGAGAAAATCCTAATAGTGGGGTCTTTAGGTCAACCTATACATTGAAAAGTGAATTTCTATTGCAAATCGCAATAGTATATGTCTTGTTGATGGGTGCCACCAAAAAGTTGAGTCCACTTTTTGGCCAATAAGTGGAACTGTTTTCCCTCTTTTTCAAAATTTATCCGAATTGATCAAAATATTTGAAGCACTTAAAGACTGAATCTTAAGAAAAGTTAGTAATATGAACTCTAGTAGTCAAAGTCTAGTTTCTTAATATGTAATTTATTTTAATACCCATATAATAGAAATTGGATTTCACTAAGTGTTTCCAAAAAGAATTGTTTATAACTCATCTTTTGGGACCTTCCATGCATGTGTACAACAACCATAATTTGACCTAAATGAAAGTATTTTTTTGAATCCTTTTGGAATATCACTTTTAAGACACTCAAGATTGAAGAGCATATTTTTTTTGTAATTTTTTAATGAATATATTTTTTTCTAATATTTTTTTATTGGGCATAATTTTTATTTTGAAAACCCCTTATGTATGGCAAGCATAAGTTGACCTAAATTCATCATTTTTTAGTTTTTATTTTTTCCAAAGTGAAAAGAATTGTCAGTAGTTTGATGTCAAATAATTTTTTTTTTCAAAAAAAATGAAAATAAATTAATGTTATAACAAATAAGGAAACCCACTATTTCACGCTTATTGGCCTATTTTATTAGAAATTATTTAAAAATTAAAAGAATTAGTCCAATTTAGAAATAAACTATGTGTTTAAAATATATATAATCATATCTAAAATGGGTTTTAATTTGGTGGAAAAATCCTTTAGGAAACATCATTTTCCAAAAGTGGGTTTGGCATGCAAAAAGTTCCACTAGAAGTGGACTCAACTTCTTGCACTTACCTTGATGCTTGTTTCAAGTTTTGATTAGTCTAAATCCAGTTTGATGTATCACCCCATTTTATTTATCCATTTGTCAAGTTATCCCCTTTTCCCTTTTCCCCAATCAAAGAATCAATCATATGTGATATTCCAAATCCAATAGGAACTGGCCTAGAATCTAGAGATTCCTTCCTAATCAGAGGTACCCACAACTCAGGAAGGTTTCCATTGTTACCATGAGATATTTTGATGCCCTAATGCTTGAGTTAGGGTGATATTTCAATGATTTAACAATTTTTGGCACGCCCAGTGGGACTTCTCTCAAGGGAGCAGGTCAGACGCCATTAAATTTATCGAGATCCATTGGATAGTTTTCATACATGTCAAAAAATTTAGTTGCACACATTGTAGGACTTGACCATGTAGATTGCAGATGTCAAGAGGAAACAAGAATCTGAGTTCCAACAAGAATTGAGGATTCAAAAAGAGGAGCTCTCCTATCAAGCATATGTACAACAACAAGAGAGGTTGATTTATTAGGAGCATTTCCACAGGAAGTATTTGGTGCATCTGCACATAAGTCATGAATCAACTCTTCATAAAGAGCTGCAAGAACAAAAGAAACACTATGAAGAGGTGTTGGAAACATAGAAGAGGCATAAGTAGACACAAGAAAAGGAATAGTTCAATGCCAGAAGGAGGTAGTAGGAAGAGGTTATTATAGGACAGAAAAGAATTCAAGCAGCCCTTGCAAGCCAACTAGCAACATTGAAGGGATTTTTTGAAAAATAGTTGATAAAAGTTAGTACTGCTACAGCTGCAAAAGAAGAATATTTCCAAAGATAGCTAGCATCCCATAAGGATTTCCATGATAAATAGCCACAAGAGCATAAAGAGATAATACAACTGTTGATTTCCATAGCTATGAAATACAAGGAAGCTTATTAGATACAACTTAAGGAGCCTCTTTGCATTGAACAGAGGGAAGAAGGTGTTGAACAAGAGATGCAAAGCCAGTTTTCTAAAGAACTTCCCAACTATGTCGAGCAAGACAATATAACTCAACCAGTATCTTCATCAAGTCCTAGTCGACAGAATGGAGCATTTGAGCATGATCAAGTTTTATTTTTTTAAGAGTTAGGAGACCAAGTAATTTATTAGGCTGAATCAGTGCAAGGAGGTAATTTGAATGAAGAGGACATATTTTGGGATGATCTTGAAGACTTTTGTTTGAGCCTTAATGATAATCCAGTCTTTGTTTTTCCTCAACTCATTCAATCTAAGGAGCTCAGATTAGTTCATATACACTAGAAGGAGTGTGTTCAAGAAATAGAGCACCAAAAATAAATCCCCAAGTTTTCTCTATCTAGACACTTTGCCATCAAGCATTTGGCAAGGAATGAGTTCAATAAACACTTGAGACTGGCATGTTGACACTTAAGCATGCTAATCCATCAGAAGATGAAGCTAAGGAGGGCCCATTCCACCTTGTGGATCCCTTTTAAAGGGTTTTTTACTTCAAGATATTTAGCCAAGTAAGTGGGTACTTTGCCCAGCAAAATTTATAACATCAGCTAATTACATGCATGGTGATTCTAGTTGCCCTTAAGCATGTTGGTAATTCTAATCTAAGGAGAATGGGCCAATATTTATCTCAATCAATTAATGGATTTATCTATCATGTATTAATGCTAGATAGGGTTAGAGTAGGTTAGGTTTTATTTTCAATAAAGTGCCTTCAAGGCACAAGGTCTTAGTTTAGGTTGCATGAGTCTTAGTTTAGGTTTCATAGGTCTTAGTTTAGGTGCATTTTCATTTCAATAAAGGTTGCATATGATCTATTCTTGTTTATGACTCCATTGCCCAATGAATAGGGTCTATAGTTCATGTCTAGCAGGCAGACATCCAACAGAAGTCGCCAGAATTGTTATCCTAATTTTGTACATGCAGGATAATAATCAAAAACAATAAAAGATTACATAAAGGTACACCTCTTAAATTCTATTGTTCAACTAATATAAATGAGATACATTTCTATTGCATTCATATTATCAGTTACATTGTACTCTAAGTATTGATCTTTTACAAGTTTTCAAATTTGTACTTGATCATTACATTGTGCATTCAAATTGAATGTAACAGAGAAATGTTCTTTTCATATTACATCTTTCACATTGGAACTTAGAGGAACATATGCAGAAAAGAAAGCATGATAGAATCATGAAGTAGGGGTCCATGCATTTCCTTTAGGAGCTCGTTATCTTCTTTGTCTGATTCTTCATGTCCTTTGCATTGCTCCAAACATGTCCTACATCTTAGGTTTTTGGTCCCGTGTCCTACATCATGGAAAGAAAAAGTGTTAGATCCAAATTGGATCTAAGAAATGCATGAAAATTTAAAAACATCATTCAACAATCATACTTTCAAAATTGCACATTTACCAATAACATCAATGCAATGGAAAAATATGCATCTACATTAACAGGATAGTAGTATCAAAGGGACATGCTTCCGTTAAACCTTTTACCATCTATGGTTATCATTCTACATTTTATAAAAGAGTTGTTGTTTTTGTAAACCAGATATTTGAATAAAAGGGACTTAGCTCCAATAGCTTAGAAACCTTTTTTTGGAATAGTGAGGTAGTGTAAAACTAGTAAACACAATCAATCAAAAAAAATGCATGCATGAATGTCATGACACATGAGATTCACAAACAAAAAATGATTATTTGGTCATGTTTACTAACCTAACCTTTGATATTTTGGTGATGCTATCAAATAGAAGAAACAAAAGTGCATTCAAAGGCAAAGAGTGATGAACTATGGATGCACGAATTGCAAAGAATAGATAAAAGTGTAGTGAGTGTCACGAGCTTGTGCTCAAAAATTGCAAAATGCATTATCAAAAGAGAAAGAGTGCTATGAATTCATGAAGATAATATGAGAGGTCAAATATAGAAGAGGAATGGAATGTAGTTCATGACAGTTAACCATAGAGTGAATCCATGCTGTTGCAGTTCAAGATGCTACAGAATGAGTAAGTGCAAGACAAGTTGTGCATGAGCAGAAGATAAAGAATTTATATTGATATTAAAAATTAAACATTGTTTATGAAAATATGAACTACAGTGATATCAAATGTAACTGATGTGCATATGTAGATGCAGTTCATAATAGTACATATTTAAGAAAATCAAATGATAGTGTTATTTAAGGATATAAAGGATACATGTCACTGTGACCTTCCTTTTATTTTTCCAAAGTGATATGCATATACAGGCCAAGTTCATAACAGTATTATCAAATGATAATAATATGCATATGCAAAAAGAAGGTGAACTATAGTGATATCAAATGTAATGAATATGAATGTACAAGATGAATAAATAATAGTGTTATGCAAGAAAAGAAAAGATGCATTTTTAAAGTATTGAGAAGATAAACACAGTGATGTTCATGGGTGTCACAATCCCATGCTCGAACCCCATGAACAATATCTCTTACTAGAGTTGAAACAAATCTGCCATAAAAATAGTGTTATACATTTTTCATTGTTGCAAGGAAGAGACAAGACAATTTATAAGTTTAGACATATTTTAATAATGTCAAGCACAGTTCAAGTCATGGCCCCAATAGAGAGGTACATTAAAAAAAATCATGGTGGTTACTATTGGTCTCGGCAGTTAATAAGATAGAGTCAAATGCAAGTAATATGGTCACTATCGTCAACAACAGACAACAAGAAAAAACCCAAGATAGATAACAAAGATGGACTGCAAATGAAGGAACGACCACATAGATGTAACTACTCCCAAATTCATAACACAAGAAAAGTGTTAAGATATAGCAACACTAATCTATTTAACAACGAGCTTTCAAAGTTAAGGTACAGTTTGAGAAAAGATAATGATAGAAAAGCAATAGAACCCAAAATCTCTGCCATAAATCATGAAGAAAACATCAAAGCCAAAGACTGCCAAGTTGAGTATTTATAGCATAGAATGTTCAATAGTGAATTCAAACAACAAAGAAAGGTAAAGAGATCACTTATCTAGAGTTAACAGTGAAAATATTTGATTCAAAAACCTCAACCTTCAGATCAAATGGATACAACTTCTAGTAAAGAGCCTAAGCTCTGTGTTTATCTCCAAGTTAAGATCCTAAAACACATTTGCCATGATTATAGTCAAAGGTAAAGAGACAGATATGCATCTATATTCCATCCTAAGATCATAGAAAAAAACTTCAAAACAATAACCCAACTCCCAGATAACTGTGATGAGCTCTAAATCAACAACTTGAGTTCAGTGAAGCAGAGAAAAACTAGATTCATCATCCTAATCTTAGCATGAGCGGCACCATAAGCTATGGTTTTAAACCCTCAATTTTTACCCAAATTAAAAATTCAATAACGAAGACACAATGTAAGTTCTGATAAGTTTTGGAGTCCAAGTACAATAAGCAGTAAATGCATTGAAAACTATAGGGCACGACAACAATGGAATGACCACCTAGCTTATGCTATGATGAAGATATGTTCTTCTCTTTCAAAAGATATGTAATTGCATGGTGTTGGTCATATTGACCCTAGGTTATGCCGATAGGCATTAGTTTAGGGCATGGGTTTAGCAGATGTGTTTTGGGGTTAGGGCTTGTTTATAGGGTTTTTTTTTTTGTATATGTTGGTTATGTGTTTTTAAAATGAAGGATTTATTTTTAAAAACCAACATTAGGGGATTGAATTAAGGCATGTATTATGCCTAGAATTTAGGGTTTTAAGCTGATTGAGATGATTTTTTTGAGTGATTTTAGGGGATGAGTCCATTTTTGGAGTTTCTTGGAGGGTCCACGTGGTGGTATATATCTGGATGTCTTATCCATGAGGAAATGTGTAGAATTTAGGGAGAAGGTGGTTTTGTGAACATATCAGTTCCTTTATGCTTTCTACATACATTTGGTAACCAAAGGTTTAGCTTTTGATGCATAAGTATGTTCAAGTGAATGTCTCTTATTCCTTGGCATGTTTTTTGCATATTGACATGTAACCATTGCATATTTTTGAAGAAAATAAAGCAAGTGTTTTCACCATTTATATATGTTTTCTGAGTTTTGAAATACAATCCTCTTCTCCATTTCTCCATTTTGTGTAATATATTTTATAGCATCTAGGTGTTTTTAGGGTTAGGTCAAAATCATCTGAAGCTTGTTTCATCCTTATCTCTTAAGGATTCCAAGATGATTTTGCGATATATATAGGCCTGTTGTAACATTTTTGAGGCGTTCTTGTTGCTGCTCTTTCTTTGGGGGTTTATGAGTCTGTTCAGTTTCTCCTCAAAAGTTTCAGAGTAGGTCCCAAGTTGTTGAATTTCTACTGCAAGGCAGGCTTCTAATTTTGCATAGTCTTTTAAATTCTTGTCTGGATATATTGAAACAGGACATATTAATGAAAAATAGTGTAGTTTTCCTATCCTATGTTATTGTTGTCTCTTTATATTTCTATGTATAACTCTTGTATGTTTGGCTTGTAAGGCATTATGAACATAATTATTACAAGGTAACCTATCTAATTTCTTGGGAGTTTTTTTCAAGGAGAGAACTAAGTTTTACGAGTAATTTCAGAGAGTTAAGAATTAATGTGAGGATTTGATACAATAGTATAGAAATCAAAGGATAGTTTGTAAGGTATTCTATCTGAACTGCATATAGTTATTAAGACATTCTATAGTATCTCCTTAATTTATTTCTATGGATCTATATTTTCATTAACTCTTTTCCCAAGGAATAGGCACTAGTTTAGAGTTTGATAAGCAGTGGTTTCTTCATCCAATAAGATAAATCTAATATACTTCAGTTACTAAGAACACATAAATTGAATTCAATTGGATTGTGTCACCCAGATACAACTCAATTTGTGGATTCCTTGAAGATTGAATCACTAGGTTAACCCTCCTCAAAGGAAGAAGGATGAGAATCCTTGTCTCATTGATCTTTTCTATTCTTACAGTCATAGTTTATCTGGTTAAGCACTGTATCTAGTTGATTTTGGTCATCTGCAGGGTATTTTATAAGTTGATTCAATAAAGGGTAAATAGCAAATCAGTGTCCACTATAACATATACTAAATAATCAGTAATCATTCAGAGGTAATACCTTCCTAAGCATGTGGAGCTCAAAGAAGGAGGATCTTATCCAATCCTCATCAATTAGACTCTCTCTTGCATAAAATAGGAGTTTGCATTCCGGTATACAAGTATACTATCATTTTAAAGTTGTTTTGCAAGAAAAAATGCTAAAAAATTGGCAACTCTGCTAGGGATGTAAAGAAGTTTATTTCCTAGATTCTCTGGTGCAGTATCTTTTAAATCTTTCAAACCAGTTGCAGTTGAGTTTGGTTATAGAGTCTGGTTCTACAAAATTAAATATTCCTCAATTTTTGTAAAGTGAGTCATGTTTGTTTTGTATCTCATTGCAAATTGTCTGAAAGTTAAAGTTCCTCAAAGATAATATCTATACAATCTCACATGTGGTGAGTGGTGACTCTGATTTCTATGATTTGCACCAGTGTACATGTTTGAAGAAAGACTACAAAGAAGAAGTGGATTTGCAGTGAAGAGGTAGCAGATATTTGGACTCCTATCAAGAGAGGAATTATTAGAAGACCCTATATTGGGGATGTATGTGAAGTTGCTGATTTAAAGAAAGTCAGAGTTGGGAAAGAGATCTCAGCTAATTCAAATCTTTTCCTCTACAAAGAGGTGGCGTCTCTACCAAGTTTGAAGGTGATTTGAAGGTGACTTTAGATCAAATATTGTTGCAACTACGCCAATACATTGAGGTATTTATTATATTTCTAAAGCTTTTCCTTATTAAGTGATCTAAACACTAAGAAAATGAATAAGTTGTTTAAAGAGATTTTCATATTTCAATATTTTAGTTGCATTTTTGCAAAATCTGAAGGGAAATATGTACTAAGAAAAGAGAAGGGTAGTTTTTAATCACTCTGCCTGCTAAGATGGTGCAACTACTTAGGGGTAGGTTGTATGTTGCTATAAATTTTGAAGGTATTTTTGGATACCCAAACCCTATTCCATCAATAGTCAGGAATTGTTTGCCTAAATTCACTAGCTGGGGTCAAAAATTAGCTAAGGAGCATATATCCAAGTTTGCTTACTTGATTGATGATCATAACATCATGCATGAGGATTTGTTAATTACCCTAATTGAAATATCTCTAGTAGAGGGTGCAAGGGATTGGATTAAATATTTACCTCATTGCTCAATAGGATCTATGAAAGCATTAGAAGATTGTTTTATTGATCAGTATGGTGATATAGGGAAATATGGTGATCTAGAACATAGTGATGATCAAGACATGGCAGAATCAAAAGACCCTACATCAGAGCTTGAACTTCTTCAGGTAGAAACAAAAATATTGAGACAAAGGAATCAAGAAAGGTTGGGGTTAACACTACAAGAAACATGAGCAGAGAGGAGGGTGAATCTCAATATGATTTTTATATAAGGTTTTCTGCTCATATCAAGGAGTATAGCATCACTTTTTGTCCTCGGGAGTTTGTATGGGCTGATTTGTTTGTCAAACTTTATTTTCCTAATACAATTAATTTGCCAAGTTCTCTGAGGGTAGAATATATTCAGCATACTATGAAATGGATGGAACATGTAGAAAATTTCTCTTCTAAAGGTTTTTCTGATGTTGAATATAGTGATACTAAATTTGAACATTCTAACCATGCTGATGATGAACTTGATAATGATGAATCTGAGAATAGTGATGTTGAAGCTGTGTGTACTTTGGCTAAAAATATTGAAAATGATGTTGACAATGAGGTTTATGAGCATCAAAAGAATGAAGAGGTAGGTTGATGTGATAATTCTTTTTATCACAGTGATCCTGAAATTTAAGACCAAATTTTTTATATTGAAGATCTTAAATGCACAATTTCACATGAGATTGTACTTAGTAGTGATAATATTGAGAATGATGAAGAGAAAATTGTTATACATGATCCTGATATGAATGTTGTATCCTATGATCATGAATGTAATGATCTTTCTCGATTTGAAACAGAGGATATGTGTAATCAGAAAGGTTATACTAAGTTGATAAACAAGGATGTTGATTTTGAGGGTGTGTCAGAGATGAATGCAAATGATGACAGATGTTCACTTCATAGTGAACAAATTTTAGAATTCTTGTCAAATGAGTATCTCAGATATTCAAGATAGGATAGATTTGAATCCATACACCCTACATACATTAATTTTGATAAAGAATATGAATTAGTGGATCCTAATTTTGACATGTATGTTACTAATTCTTCTTGCACGCATGTTTCACTAGCCTACAATAAGATTCAGTATGATTTATCAGAGAATGAGGTCATTAGTGTTGTTTTAGATTCCGAGGATGTAGAGATTCTAGACATAATGTTGAGTACTGATTGGGATAGTTGTATGGATTTTTAATTTTGTTGTTATTCTAAAGCTTTCATTAAATCATTAAAGGATGGCCCTTAAGTGGCTCAAGTTGCATGTACTGATAAGATGCAGGATGCTCCTCCTTTTGGAAAACAGATTTATGGTATGGATTTTCCATGTTTTGATGTTGAGATTCTTGCTCCATATCCTGTGAATAATGGGCTAGATCATGTCTCAAATGAAGACTACTCTCAATATTTGCATGAATATCAGTATGCTTTTTCTTGTGATATGTGTAGACACTGAAAATTGACCAAGTGTATCTCAAGCATTCCAAATTGTAAATCTTAGCTAAATGCCTTAAAATCTCATCTCAATGAAAAAAAAATGGATCAAATCAAATGGACATTTATCAAAACAAATGGACAAAAATAAAATCAAATTAAAAGATCAAATAATCATGAAATCAAATAATTAAATTCAAGCCTAAAGGGATTAATCAAATTATGCAA
>MU218599.1:218314-231866 GCA_018584345.1 Thuja plicata | reverse complement strand
GGATAGAGAACCATGAGATGATATAGATTTTAGCTTCAATTCTTAGATTAATTTGTATTATGTTTCCATAGAATTGTTGCTCTCAATCTTAATTTCATGAAGGTGTATTTTCATACACACATAATGGTGCCCACCGTGGGGCTCTAATCCTCTTTACTAACATTTTTATCACAAGATTTGGTGTGTTTGCTTTGTTTTTGGTGTTTTTCTTGTAGAAAATAGGAGAAGAGCTGCCTATGTGATGCTAAGAGTCACTTATGAACACAAAAATGCCACCTATGGAGCCTGATTCATCTCTGTCTTTCGTTCTGCTGTCCCATTTTAGATAGATTGGGCCGCCTACCAAATAAATCATGCCACCTGCTGGATAAAGTGCACCGCCTAGGATTTTTCAACATCCACTTACTAGAAATCTCTGGCTGCCTTTTACACTTTCTGTACCGTCTGTTGATTTTAATTAGCCACCTGTGATATTTTAAGAGTCGCATTTTAAGATTTAAAAGCTGCGTATAAAGTTTTAATTTATCCTTAATAACATTTAATAGCCACCCTTTAGCTACTAAATGCCACGTAATTGCTTTTTCTTTAAATAAAATTTTGATTAATTTGGTCATTGTGGTAACTCTCTGTGTTTTCTTGTCCTATAGATGAAAAATCACCCCAAGGTGCAGAAACCAGCGAAGTGAATCTCAAAGCCTAGAAAAGAGGTAAGAATCAAAACTAAGAATGATAAGGAAATACATATAGAAAATTTTTTGGAGAGTTTATTTGAGGAAGAACACTTGTATGATCACTACATTAAGGTGTTTTTTGCTTACAAACAAAAATTTCCTACTCTCTAATTAATTTTTGTGCTAACTTCTTTAAAGCTTTAATTCATAAATTATTCACTAAAAGAGATTTTAGGAGGTATTTTGTCATTTGAGCTTTTCCAAGTTTCATTCACTTTGCATTGCTTTGTGCTAACTAACTTGTTGGAGGAGACAGAGTGGGAATGATCACCACTAGGTGAGTAAAACAAGCCAAAACACTCAAAAATGTGCCTAGCCTTGCTAGCTTCAAAATCAGGTACTTATCTAATCAAGCTTGCATTACTTAACCTATGGCAATTCATTTGAATCTAGTATAAATAAGGACACCTTACTATTTTCTATTAGAACAAGACATCAGGTATATGCTCTCAAATTTTCAAAGTTGATCAAAAAGCCAAAAGTTTCAAGTTTGGGTAGTCAAAAGAAAGGAATGATTAAGTGAACCACACACTTAATTTTTAAGAACCTCCTTGTCAAGAGGTTGAAAATAAATAGAACTGTTTGAGGTGTTTGGAACAAAGAAAAACAATAGGGATATGCTCTTCACTCTTTGAGTGAATCAGATTCCCAAACTTGTTGGACTGAGTTCAATTCTTGCTTTTCATGAACATGCTAGCTAAATAGAGCTTTAAAGGGCCTACCTCCTGAGAATTGCCTTACGAGGACAGTGAGAGGGAATGACCCAAAGTGGGAGATATTTTCTTTTACTACAATATCGTCCAACCCACTATAAATAATGAACTTTTCCTTAATCAAAAAGTGACTAAAACTTGTGCAAGACATCCTCACTTCCTCTAGTAGTCCTTCGGGATTGCACAAAATCATACTTTTGTGCATGTGAGAAGCCCTCAAAGCGGTAAAGGATCTTGTCAAGGTTTAGACTGGAATAGTTTTGAGACCTCATAAAGTAGCAGACCTACCTTTGTAGAGCCATGATTAAAAGCCAAATTTGTTGACGCTAAGGTAGATTGCTTGGAAGACTTTCTTGTGCAAACCTGTTCAAACATCTGAGAACATACACTTTTAGTGTGGTTTTTAGGGATATGGTGCAAATTTTATGTGTGTTGAGTTTGTACTTCATTTTCACGCAAGAATATTTTTTGGTAAATCTCATCAAAGACTTTAAATTTTTAAACCCAGAAAATACAAATAAAATTGTTAAAATCAAATTTGATCAACAAAGCACCGCGTATCATCATTTCAGAGCCGCTTACAAACAAAACTAGGCCACTTGTCAATCTTAAAATGCCACTTAATAGCATTAAACAACCACGTATTCACTGGAAAAAGACGCGTACAAATACTTCAAAACTTCCTATTAACAAACAAATGCCACCTATCAACTGCAGAGCGTCGCGTAAAGATTTTCTAGTGACCGCATTTTAACATTTAAAGGCTGCCTACACACAGGTATGAGTCGCCTAGAATTTTAAAAAGGTAAATAGTGGGTATCTGCCGAAGGATTGCAAACAAGAAAGTTTGATTTTTGGATACCCTTTTGGACGTTCTACCACCGCGGATACCTAACTTGATCAGAATATGCCATTAATGGGCATTTTTCAAATTTATTCATGGATTGGTCATTTAAGTGAGTTCAAAACCTGAGATCTTCATTTGACATATGTCAATGCTAGTTTTTAATCGATCCCATTACATCAAGACTACCCTACAACTAGACAGATCTTATCTGAGACAAGAGTTTCCCTTTCCAGGTGATCCTTTTTCTGCAAGACCCTTACACGAACCCATCAAAGAAATAGAACCGCGGATGTCTTTTCCATTTGGTCATATAGATCTCAATCAGATTAATCATGTGAGAAAGGATATGAACAAACAAGGAAATGTTGACCCTAATAACAAAGAGTCCAACAACAATACCAACGAAGGGACAAACATGGATTCTAACAATCAAGGGATCAAAAATACCAACAACAAGGGCAATATGGACCCTAATGATGAGGAGTTAACTGATGAAAAGGTTACTAAGGCTATACAAAGCCCTTTATTTATGAAACTCATGGAAAAAGTATTAGAAAAAGACAAGGAGAAGTACTTCCTAGACCTAGCACAAATGGGTCTCAAGCTTCCACACGATTATGATGCCCCTAAACTCAAAAAACAAGAAACAGAGGCTAACCCCATTGATGTCATGAACAAAAAATTATAGCTTTTTCAAATACAATTGGACACATTAAACCAAAGTGGAGCTCGTAAACCTTTTTCTATTGAAGCCTTGTGTTCATTTCCTTTTGACAAGTCCTTAGTCATGATACCATTTCCAACAAATGCTATTTATCTAAAACATGATAATTATGAAGGAACATCTGATCCTCAAGATCACTTAAGGGAATTTTGCACCCTAATTCTAGATTTCATGCATGACACAACTTACCTTATGAGGTTATTCCCTAGAAGTTTGGGAGGTATGGCAATGGAGTGGTTTTCAAAGTTACCCTCCATCATTAGATCTTTTGAGCAATTGGCCTCTAAATTTGTAACTCACTATTCTTATAACATCAAACATGAGGTTACAATGCTTAATCTATGCAATACCAAGCAAAGAGAAGGAGAGGGATTCCTACTTTTCCTACCACGATGGAGAGCGGTGTTTGCTAGATACCCTCGAAGTGTACCTGAAAAGGAAAAGATGGATATTTTTGTGAATATCTTGAATCATGAAATGAACTATCAATTAAGGCTACAATGTCCTAGATATTTCCATGACTTAATTGAGAATGGGGTGACAACAGAAGAGGTATTGGTAAAAAGTTGAGAAATCAAACTCTACAAAGATAAAAAGAATAACAACAACAACAATACCTCCAACACCAATCAAAATTGGAATTTCAACAACAACAACAGTCGATATTGGACAAAGAATAACAATAATAAAGGAGTGGTTAATGATGGAGTGGTGGAGGCTAATACTTTAAAGGCTATCCCTTTTAATCTCACTCAAAAGTCAGTTCAAGCCAATAATGTGAATCAAGTACCCAAATTTCCCTTCAACAACAACACGAATAACAACTTTGGGAATAATCAAGGGGCTCCTAAGCCTAAACCATTCTTTGCACCTACACCCAAAAGGACATTCACTACTTTGGGTGAACCATTAGAAAATACATTAAGGACACTTATTGAAAATAAATTTATCAATCTACCAAAGGCTCAACCATATGAACCCCACATCAAGCCCAACTAGTGGAATGAGAACAACCATTGTGACTATCATTGAAATAGGGGACATAAGACCATTGATTGCCTACGTCTCAAACATTTGGTACAAGATCTCATAGACAATGGTGTGATAAAGGTGGATGGTCCTCAAAATAATGAAGATCACACAACCTTTAAAACTCCTTTTTATAAGCATGAAAAGGGAGAATCTTCTAACTCCAACAATGGAGGAAACAATGTGAACAATACAAAAGGCAGTCATAATGTTAACTTTGCTCATACTTATGACAATACCATCAATGTTGTTGTGGTTAAAGACCAACCTATCCAAGGGTCCGCTAATGCCATCACAAGGGGGAAAGTATCAAAGGTTACCTTACAAGGGGGTACTCCTATTACTATTGGCCCTAAGACACCAATTATTTTGGCTAAACAAACACCACCCACTACAAGGCCTTATAGTTTGGTGGATCAATTGCAAAAGACTCCAGCCCAAATATCAATTTTGGAGTTGTTAAAATTATCTCCTACTCACAAGGAGATTATGGAAAAATCCTTTTGTCAGACCATGGTTCCTATAAACTTGGAGGAAGACAAATTTTAGAACATGGTAGGGCACCTAATAGCCCCTCATTGTCTTTCTTTTTTGGAAAAAGATGACATGTCTATCACACATCCTCAAAAATTACCCTTGCATATAGATGTATTGGTCCAAAGACATCGGGTTAAGAGATTTATCATAGATGGTGGAGTTGGTCTAAATATTTTCACTTTAAACCTTGTCAAGTCATTAGGGTTATCCAAGTCTTCCATTGATGCAAAGAAGCAAATAATTATTAAGGCTTATGATGAAGAGGAAAGATCTTCAAAGGGTATGATCATTCTACCAATTCAGGTGGAACCTATTAAAAAGGACACTATATGTAAGGTCCTTGACATGAAATTGACCTACACCATCTTACTAGGAAGGCCTTGGATACATGAGATGCGAGCAGTACCTTCTACATATCACCAATGCATAAAATTTCCATACCGAGGGGAAGAAATCACAATTGGAGGAGATTCAAAACCCGTTCCAATATTATAATGCTTTAAAGCCAAGTCATGAAGTGTATATTCCTCACAATAGGGAAATATTTATCCCTAATATTATCATGGAAGAGGCCAAAGAGGAAAATTCAGAAACAACATCAAAAGTCACATCTACTCCTAACTCTATTCAAACTAACTCAATTACATTGCCTAAGGGAAAAGAAAAGATGAGTTACGAGGGTTCAAAATTAAAGGATACTTCAGTCTAGACTTCAAAAATAAGATTGGAATCTTCTAAACCCTCTAAGGAAGAAAGAGAGAAAACTAAGAAAGATCACTATGAAAATATGAGTGACCTAATGCATCAATTTGAGAAACAATGTAAAATTAACTCAAAAGGAGTAGGGGAATATTTTGTTTCCCTCTTTGATTTACCTACATCTCCAAGAAGACATGGGAAACCATCCAAAGGTCATCAAACTCATAAATACAATTCCCATTTTGTGAGGGAATGTGACAAACAAGAAATAGACAAAGAATATGATGAGGTATTACAATGGCTCTATAAAGAGGATGATAATTCTGATAATTCGAATGAAAGGGTGCAACATATCAATATCCAAACTGATCAATATGGTAAAGGATTTGATATCATGAAGAAAATGGGGTATAAGGGAAGAAGACTCATAGGAGTTCAACATAGAGGGTTGTTAGAACCTACTGAACCAGTTTGGAGAGCCAAAGAAGAGAAAGCAAGCATAGGCTTTCAACACAAAGGAGAAAGTTCAAGTCCCATGCATGATTTCCATGCACATATTCATATGGTAGGTTCTAAAAGTGAAGATTATTCTAGAGACTATGAGTGGGATTCCTTGTCTAAAGAATCTTGTCATGACATAGAGGTCGATACCATTCACACTTATGCAACTTCTCCTAAAGTTTAAAATGAAGAACATATGGCTCAAAGTTCAAATTCAACTCAAACATCAAGTGAACCTCAACAAGTCAACATAGAAGAAGTACCTCCTTTCACTCAATGGGTAGGTGAATCTTGGGTACCTTCATGGGTGGGAGATTCTAACCTAGTGTTTAATCCACATGCTTTGTTTCCCATAGAAATCTTAGAGGACTCTGATGAAGAGGATTTTGATCCTTCTTCCATGGACCATCTTGAAGAGGCACATGTCATATACAATGATGATACAATGTATGCACCATCTAATGAATTCATGTCCTTAACTCCTTCAAATGAAAATCCTATCAATGATTCTTTGTCCTTTATGCATACCAAACTTATTGATTGGGATCTATCTGAGTCAAATGATTTACTCTAGTTCCCAAATGACAATTCAATGGCCTTATACCTCAATGCAGTCGAACCCAATTCTTCCACCAATAAATTCACTCTGAACATGATTATAGGGGTAGGTATTCAACATCTTAATCCAAAAAATAAAGAGAAAATATACAAAAAAATGAGAAGGTCTAGTGGTGAAAAACACCATGTGGCGGTGCTAGACCCAAAAAAAAGTAAAAATAAAGGATGTTTACGAAGGTGAAAACCCAACTGTGGCACCTAAGGGAGAGAGGTTGGACACCTTACTAGCTCACAAAGATGAAAGATCACCTATACTTATTGTAACCATAGAAAGGTTAACATTGGAATAGAAAAGGATCCTCAATTCATTCACTTAGCAGCATCTTTGAATCCTTTGGAGAGAGAAGAGTTCATTGCATTCTTTCAAGTGAAACAAATCAAATTTTCATGGTCATATGTTGACATGCCTAGATTAGATCCAATTTTCATAATGCATCACTTAAATGTGAAACCAGGGGTTAAGCCTGTAAATCAGAAGTTGCGGAAAATGCATCCACACATAGCCCTATTAGTCAAATCTAAATTGGAGAAATTGCTCAAGGTGCGATTTATAAGAGTAATTGCATATGCCGAATGGATATCCAATATTGTACCAGTTACCAAACATGATAAAACCATAAGAGTCTACACAGATTTTAGAGATTTAAACCTTGCTTGTCCAAAAGATGACTTTTCCTTACCTAGCATTGATGCTATTGTAGATGTCACAGTAGGTCATTCTATGCTTTCACTTATGGATAGATTTAGTGGGTATAACCAAATTCACATAGCACCTGAGGATCAAGAGAAGATAGCTTTTAAATTCCCATGGGGTACTTTTTTTTGGAATGTAATGCCCTTCGGTCTCAAAAATGTTGGAGCCACTTATCAAAGAGCCATGACTACCATTTTCCATGACATGAAGCACACCTTTATGGAAGATTATGTGGATGACATTTTAGCTAAGTCGCATAAAAGAAAAGATCATCTATCTATACTTGAAAAGATTTTTACAAGGCTACAAAAATTCAAGGTGAGACTTAACCCAAAGAAATGTGCTTTTGGGGTACAATCTGGAAAAATCCTAGGGTACATTGTTTCAGCAAAAGGCATTGAAGTAGATCCTGAAAAGGTACAAGCAATAATGGACATGGACATTCCAAGGAGTATTAGTCAAATGAGGTCACTTCAAGGAAGACTTCAATCTATAAGAAGGTTCATTTCTCAATTGGCAGAAAAATGACATTCTTTCACCAGGTTACTACATAAAGACATTGCCTTCACATGGGATGAGGAGTGTGATAAAGCCTTTTCATTGTTGAAAACATACTTGATGAATCCACCTATCTTAATGTCACCCATTCAAGGAAAACCTTTATTACTCTACATTTCAGCAACGGAAAGATCTTTAGGATTCTTATTGGCACAAGAGGATGATGAAGGAAATGAAAGAGCTGTCTACTATTTGAGTAGAACCTTGATCAAATATGAGTTAAATTATAGCTTCATGGAAAGAGCTTGCCTATCAGTGGTATTTGCCTCTCAAAAGTTAAGACACTATATGTTGTTGCATAAGGTGAAACTCAGCTAAAATTGATCCCTTAAAATACTTACTCAGCAAAAAAGCTTTAACAGGAAGGATTACGAAGTGGATCATGGTACTTAGTGAATTTGACATTGAATATATTGATAGGAAAGAAAGAAAATGTCAAGTTATAGCCAATTAATTGGCTGAATATCCTCAAGAATCTACACATCCTATACAAGTGGAATTCCCAAATTCTGAAATTGTGAATGTCAAAGCTAAGACATGGACTCTATACTTTGATGGATCATTTACCCAAAATGGTAGAGGAGCAGGCATTCTTTTGATTACACCACAAGGTTACACAATCCCAAAATCTTACAAGTTATTGTTTCCTTGCACCAATAACATAGCAGAGTATGAAGCTTTGGTCATAGGAATCAAGACAACTTTGGAATGGAATGTCACATAATTACAAGTCTATGGGGACTCTCAATTAGTCATTAATCAAGTTAATGATGAATATAATACTAAGGATGAAAGAATAATGCCTTACAAGAAATTGGTGGATAACTGGAAGAAATACTTTTCTTTGATTACTTTTGCACAAATTCCAACAGATAAGAATAGAGCAGCAGATGCAATGGCTACTTTGGCATCTTTACTTCAGTTATGCGATCAAAATGAAAAGTATGAGTTCTTGGTGGAAGAATTGGTGAAACCAACATTTGACCTACTTGATACCCAAATTATTGCCCTTTTACATTGACATGACTCTCCATAGTATGGACCCATCTATGCCTACCTCAAAAATCAAAACCTACCTATGTACCAAACCTGTGCCCAAAAGAAAAATTTCTTAAGACAAGTCACCCGTTATACTATCCTTTCTGACACATTGTATCGTAAAGGTCTTGACAGAACACTCCTTAGATGTCTAGAGGAAGATGAATCAAAATTAGCTTTAAAAGACATCCATGGGGGGATTTGTGGGTCACATTCAAATTGTTCAAACCTAGCTAAGATAATCTTACATATGGGGTACTTTTGGAAAACCTTAGAAAGAGACGCTTGTCAATATGTTAAAGTTTGCAGGAAATTTCAATACCATGGAAACTTGATTCATGCACCAGCACAAGAATTACATCCTTTTGTCACACCATGGCCATTCTATCAATGGGGTTTTGACTTGATTGGCATGATTTATCCACCTTCTTCAAATGGACACAAGTATATAATTACAAGACATAATACTTTACTAAATGGGTTGAAGTTGTCCCTTTATCAACTGCAACAGGAAAACAAATTTCCATGTTTATCCTAAATCATATCATTTTCAGATATGGAATTCCTCATGCCATCATCACGGATAATGGAAAATAGTTTAAGAACAAAGATATTGATGAACTTTGTGATACATTCCACATTACACATCACTCTTCATCCATTTACTATCCCCAAGGTAATGGACAAGCAGAAGCTACCAATAAGAACATCCTTAAAATCCTTAAGAGTTCCATTGGAAAATTAGGAAAGGATTGGCACCTTCAAATCAATACAGCATTATGGGCCTATATGACGAGTATTCGCACCCTGACAGGAGCTACACCTTTTTCTTTGGTTTATGGGGCCAAAGCTGTTCTTCCTTTAGAAGTTGAAATACCATCCCTTAGAGTCTCATCGCATGGATTAATAACAGATGAGGATTATAGAGTTTCCCACCTTCAACAATCAGAATTGTTGAAGGAATATCAGACTCAAGCCTATGATCATTTGAAAGTTTATCATAATCAAATTTTTAGGAACTATAACAAGCATATGAAGCCAAGAAAATTTCAAATAGGGGATCTAGTATTGAGAGAAAATCCAAAAAATCAGGCTGGTAGAGAAAAGAAAGGAAAGTGGGAAGCAAATTGGCTTGGTTCTTTTTTCATTGTTTCTTCATTTGGAATGGGGACCTACAAACTGGCTGATTGTGATGGTGATAAATTGCTAGAACCTATCAATAGCATTTATCTTAAGAGGTTCCACACCTGATTTAGAGGAAATAGTATCAGAATAAAGAGTATAAGTTGAGAGTATCAGATGAGTCAAGCATCATCTTTGTACATGGTAAAATTCAAAAATACCAAAAAAAGGAGAAAAGATCAAAAATACCAAAAAAATCAGAAAATTCAACAAAGCCAAAAGAATTTGAAAAATAGAGAAAAAAGTTCCTTGGTGAAAACCTGGCAATAGGCACCTTGGTAGCAAAAAAAAACAAAACAAAAAAAAAAGACCAATAATCCCAAGAGGTGAAAACCTAGAAATAGGTGCCTTTTGTCCCTTAGGTGTTTCTTAGTTGCATTTGTACATATTGTGGTTCTTCATCTCACTTGTCCATATCCTCATTGCATCCGTCATTTGTGCATTACCCTAATAAAGTCTCAGAGTTACATTTTGTCACATTCTAGGTTCAGTTGCCCTAAGTTTCACATTGATCACATTTATCACTTCGGGGCACACATCATAGATTTTGGTACCACCCGGATTCAATAGTGTAACATTTTGGTCACACATTAGAAGTAGATTTTAAGATTCAGGAGAAACATTTTGGAACCTTTGATGAATATCATTGTTTAACCCTAAACAATTTGATCGCATAATATGATCCTTGAGTCTCTTTGCCTTATTTTATCAGGATTAAAAATTGACACACCCTAAATGATCAAATTGTCTGGAATTCTTATTTGAAAATCTTGATACAATTCATAAACACATGGAATTTTTTATGAGTTTTTCATTAACTTTTTTGATTCATGTTCTTTTTAGCTAATCAATGATGTTTCGACTAGATTGGCAATGATAAGAGACATGATGTTTTCTTAAGCTTCTGAGTGACTATTTTGAGGAAGATTCTTTAACTTGTAAGAATTTATCTAAGGACATGGTCATCAAATAACCATAGAGGACATTCATATGGGATGGAGGGCTAACCTTTGTTTGTTTATGCAAAAGGATACCTTGGTTATTTAGATTTTCCATATCTTAATACCAACATCCACTTGCAACATTGAATCTGATTAAACCAGTATTCATACTCCCATAGTTGGACATTCAACTAGTGAGGGTTTTACTTGGTTTTGTAGAAGGGGTTATCACATGAGGGAAAGTCATATTCATATTCTTATGGTCGCAGTGGCACCAGTAAGGATTGTATCGACTCCTAGTTCCACAACGCTCTATGATGAAAATATATCTCAGTTTGCATTTTTTTCAAAGTGATATGCATATACAGGCCAAGTTCATAAAAATATTATCAAATGATAATAAAATGCATATGCAGAAAGAAGGTGAACTATAGTGATACCAAATGTAATGAATATGCATGTACAAGATGAATAAATAACAACATTGTGCAAGAAAAGAAAAGATGCATTTTTAAAGTATCGGGAAGATAAACACATTGATGTTCATGGGTACCATAAGCCTGTTCTTGAACCCCATGAATAATATCTCTTATTGGAGTTGAATCATATCAGCCATAAAAACAGTGTTATACATTTGTAATTGTTGCAAGGAAGACACCAAAATATTTATAAGTTCAGACATATTTTAATAATGTCAAGCACAGTTCAAGTCATGGCCCCAAAAGAGAGAGGTACATTAAAAGAAGGCATGGTGGTTACTTTCGGTCTCAATAGTGAATAAGCTAGGGTCAAATGCAAGTAATATGGTCATTATAGTCAACAACAGACAACAAGACAAAACCCAAGACATATAATAAAGATGGACTGTAGATGAAGGATCGACAACCCAGATGTAACTATTCCCAAATGTATAACACAAGAAAAGTGTTAGGATATAACAATAGTAATATATTTAATAGTGAGCTTTCAAAGATAAGGTACAATTTGAGAAAATATGATGATCGAAAAGTAATAGAACCCGAAATCTCTTCCATAAATCATGAAGAAAACATGAAAGGAAAAGACCACCAACTCGAGTATTTAAAGCACAAAATGTTCAATAACAAGTTTAAACAACAAAGAAAGGTAAAGAGATCACTTATTTGGACTGCAATAACTGGGATGTATAAGAGTCCAACATGGTAGTAATGTGAAATACGAGCCAAAATAACAATGAAAAGCTCTCATTCAAAAACCCCGAGCTTTAGATCAAGTGGAGACAACTTCCAGTCAATAGCATGAGCTCTGTGTTTAACTCCAAATCAAGATCCTAAAATTCATTGGCCAAGATCATAGTCAAAGGTAAAGCGAAAAATATGTAGCTATATTCCAGCCCGAGATCACATAATAGAACTTCAAAAAAAAAAACCCAACTCCCAGATAATAGTGATGAACTCCCGATCAACAGCTTGAGTTCAGTAAAGTAGAGAAAAACTAGATTCATCATCGTAATATCAGCATGAGCGACACCATGAGCTAGGGTTTCAAACCCTCACTTTTTACCCAAATGAAAAATGTGATAACCAAGACACAATGTAAGTTCTGATAAGTTTTGGAGTCCAAGTACAGTAAGCAGTAAATGCATTGAAAACTGTAGGGCACGACAGCAGTGAAATGACCACCCAACTTATGCCACGATGAAGATATATTCTTCTCTTTTAAAATACATGTAATTGCATGGTGTTGGTCATATTGACCTTAGGTTATTCCAAGAGGCATTAGTTTAGGGCATGGGTTTAGGAGATGTGTTTTCAAGTTAGGGCGTGTTTATAGGTTTTTTGTTTTATATATGTTGGTTATGTGTTTTTAAAATGAAGGATTTATTTTTAAAAACTGTAAGAAATGTTAAGGAAGAGCAAAAAAGATCTTGTTTAATCTAATGATCAAAGTGTGAGGAAATGCATACCATGAAATAACCAAGTCTAGAAGCATTCACCATATAATATGAGACAATGTTTTTGAAGGGGGAAAAGCGTAAAAAAACCTCTGTATTATTATTATGAATGGGCCAAAAAAGCCTAAGAAAGAGAGAGAAAGACAATGAGAGCAAAATGCTCATACAATGCTTCAAGAGGATGAGAATAATAAACAAAGTGTTGCAAGTGAATGAATAATAAAGAGAAAAGAAGCATCTCTTAAGTAGAGATGAGAAGAAAGGAGTTGAATGTAACTCCCATGTGCATGTGAGCCACATTCATAATGTGTGTGCCACTTGTGCTATTTCCTCTTAAGGAGGAATCCAGGGAAGAAAGAAAATAAATATTGTGTCCTCACACATGGACAAGAGGACATGTGTACATGTAGGGATTCTATAGGAATCTCCTACTTACATAATAAATAAACTAAACTACCTTGGTTTATAATATATATCACCAAGGAAAGATTACATATTATAACATCCCCCTTTAATCTTTACTTGGGGAAATGAGCTTGATGGGTATGAGACCCAATTTATTACAGTAATCTACAGCATGTTCATGGTTGTGAGGCACTTTCTTTGGTAAAACTAATCTTCTTATGTAGCATGGTGAGTGAGCAAAATGTGAATGCTTCAAAGATGTGGATTCACATTGCTGTTGGTCCAAGTTGTCAAAAGGAGTGTCTTCATAATCTGCATCATTATAACCTGAATATACAAAACAAGTACTTCTAGTGGATTGCCCACCTAGATTTGAATTAGTAAATGTATAATCTGGATAAG
>MU218599.1:200109-215544 GCA_018584345.1 Thuja plicata | reverse complement strand
TATGATTTTTTTTTTTTTTAAATTTTATTTATTTTATTATTATTTCTTTTAAGATAAATACTATTATATATATATATATTAAAAAATTAAATTTTATATTAAATTTTTAAAAAAAAGCATGCACTAAGAAAATATATATAAACAATAAAAAAAAATTTAATAAAAAAAAACTATAAGAATAAGGAGAGGGAAAAAATAAATTTCTCAATTTCTGAAGGACAACCTGCAACACAAAATTGATAGAAACCAAATGATACTCTCTCAATAGTCTCCAAATGGAGTGCTTCAAAATATGGTAGCTCCTCCACCTGTACACTCAAACAAAGATTAAACCAACCTGCTCTGATACCATGTAAGAAATGTTAAGGAAGAGAAAAAAAGATCTTGTTTAATCTAATGAGCAAAGTGTGAGGAAATGCATACCATGAAATAACCAAGTCTAGAAGCATTCACCATACAATATGAGACAATGTTTTTGAAGGGGGAAAAGCGTAAAAAAACCCCGTATTATTATTATGAATGGGCCAAAAAAGGCTAAGAGAGAGAGAGAAAGAGAATGAGAGAAAAATGCTCATACAATGCTTCAAGAGAATGAGAATATTAAACTAAGTGTTGCAAGTGAATGAATAATAAAGAGAAAAGAAGCATCTCTTATGTAGAGATGAGAAGAAAGGAGTTGAATGTAACTCCCATGTGCATGTGAGCCACATTCATAATGTGTGTGCGACTTGTGCTATTTCCTCTTAAGGAGGAATCTAGGGAAGAAAGAAAATAAATATTATGTCCTCACACATGGACAAGAGGACATGTGTACATGTAGGGATTCTATAGGAATCTCCTACTTACATAATAAATAAAATAAACTACCTTGGTTTATAATATATATCACCAAGGAAAGATTACATATTCTAACAAAAACCAACATTAGGGGCATGAATTAAGGCGTGTATTATGCTTCAAATTTAGGGTTTTTAGCTAATAGAGAGGAGTTTTTGGAGGAGTGATTTTAGGGGATGAGTCCATTTTCAAATTTTCTTGGAGGGGCCACATGGTGGTATATATCTGGATTTCTTATCCATGAGGAAGGCTACAGAATTTAGGGAGAAGGTGGTTTTGTGAACATATTAGTTCCTTTATACTTTCTACATACATTTTGTAACTAGAGGTTTAGTTTTTGATGCATTAGTGTGTTCAAGTGAATGTCTCTTGTTCCTTGTCATGTAACCATTGTAGATTTTTTAAGAAAATAAAGAAAGTGTTTTCACCATTTACATATGCTTTCCAAGTTTCAAAATCCAATCCTCTTCTCCATTTTTGCATTTTGTGTAATGTGTTTTATAGCATAGATTAGTGAATTATTCCAATTCCTTCTCTAAGTTATCAAAATATAACCTATTTTCTGAATCTGTCTATTGGCGGATCACATTGTTTGTAGAGAAAATCCTAATAGTGGGGTCTTTAGGTCAACCTATACATTGAAAAGTGAATTTCTATTGCAAATCGCAATAGTATATGTCTTGTTGATGGGTGCCACCAAAAAGTTGAGTCCACTTTTTGGCCAATAAGTGGAACTGTTTTCCCTCTTTTTCAAAATTTATCCGAATTGATCAAAATATTTGAAGCACTTAAAGACTGAATCTTAAGAAAAGTTAGTAATATGAACTCTAGTAGTCAAAGTCTAGTTTCTTAATATGTAATTTATTTTAATACCCATATAATAGAAATTGGATTTCACTAAGTGTTTCCAAAAAGAATTGTTTATAACTCATCTTTTGGGACCTTCCATGCATGTGTACAACAACCATAATTTGACCTAAATGAAAGTATTTTTTTGAATCCTTTTGGAATATCACTTTTAAGACACTCAAGATTGAAGAGCATATTTTTTTTGTAATTTTTTAATGAATATATTTTTTTCTAATATTTTTTTATTGGGCATAATTTTTATTTTGAAAACCCCTTATGTATGGCAAGCATAAGTTGACCTAAATTCATCATTTTTTAGTTTTTATTTTTTCCAAAGTGAAAAGAATTGTCAGTAGTTTGATGTCAAATAATTTTTTTTTTCAAAAAAAATGAAAATAAATTAATGTTATAACAAATAAGGAAACCCACTATTTCACGCTTATTGGCCTATTTTATTAGAAATTATTTAAAAATTAAAAGAATTAGTCCAATTTAGAAATAAACTATGTGTTTAAAATATATATAATCATATCTAAAATGGGTTTTAATTTGGTGGAAAAATCCTTTAGGAAACATCATTTTCCAAAAGTGGGTTTGGCATGCAAAAAGTTCCACTAGAAGTGGACTCAACTTCTTGCACTTACCTTGATGCTTGTTTCAAGTTTTGATTAGTCTAAATCCAGTTTGATGTATCACCCCATTTTATTTATCCATTTGTCAAGTTATCCCCTTTTCCCTTTTCCCCAATCAAAGAATCAATCATATGTGATATTCCAAATCCAATAGGAACTGGCCTAGAATCTAGAGATTCCTTCCTAATCAGAGGTACCCACAACTCAGGAAGGTTTCCATTGTTACCATGAGATATTTTGATGCCCTAATGCTTGAGTTAGGGTGATATTTCAATGATTTAACAATTTTTGGCACGCCCAGTGGGACTTCTCTCAAGGGAGCAGGTCAGACGCCATTAAATTTATCGAGATCCATTGGATAGTTTTCATACATGTCAAAAAATTTAGTTGCACACATTGTAGGACTTGACCATGTAGATTGCAGATGTCAAGAGGAAACAAGAATCTGAGTTCCAACAAGAATTGAGGATTCAAAAAGAGGAGCTCTCCTATCAAGCATATGTACAACAACAAGAGAGGTTGATTTATTAGGAGCATTTCCACAGGAAGTATTTGGTGCATCTGCACATAAGTCATGAATCAACTCTTCATAAAGAGCTGCAAGAACAAAAGAAACACTATGAAGAGGTGTTGGAAACATAGAAGAGGCATAAGTAGACACAAGAAAAGGAATAGTTCAATGCCAGAAGGAGGTAGTAGGAAGAGGTTATTATAGGACAGAAAAGAATTCAAGCAGCCCTTGCAAGCCAACTAGCAACATTGAAGGGATTTTTTGAAAAATAGTTGATAAAAGTTAGTACTGCTACAGCTGCAAAAGAAGAATATTTCCAAAGATAGCTAGCATCCCATAAGGATTTCCATGATAAATAGCCACAAGAGCATAAAGAGATAATACAACTGTTGATTTCCATAGCTATGAAATACAAGGAAGCTTATTAGATACAACTTAAGGAGCCTCTTTGCATTGAACAGAGGGAAGAAGGTGTTGAACAAGAGATGCAAAGCCAGTTTTCTAAAGAACTTCCCAACTATGTCGAGCAAGACAATATAACTCAACCAGTATCTTCATCAAGTCCTAGTCGACAGAATGGAGCATTTGAGCATGATCAAGTTTTATTTTTTTAAGAGTTAGGAGACCAAGTAATTTATTAGGCTGAATCAGTGCAAGGAGGTAATTTGAATGAAGAGGACATATTTTGGGATGATCTTGAAGACTTTTGTTTGAGCCTTAATGATAATCCAGTCTTTGTTTTTCCTCAACTCATTCAATCTAAGGAGCTCAGATTAGTTCATATACACTAGAAGGAGTGTGTTCAAGAAATAGAGCACCAAAAATAAATCCCCAAGTTTTCTCTATCTAGACACTTTGCCATCAAGCATTTGGCAAGGAATGAGTTCAATAAACACTTGAGACTGGCATGTTGACACTTAAGCATGCTAATCCATCAGAAGATGAAGCTAAGGAGGGCCCATTCCACCTTGTGGATCCCTTTTAAAGGGTTTTTTACTTCAAGATATTTAGCCAAGTAAGTGGGTACTTTGCCCAGCAAAATTTATAACATCAGCTAATTACATGCATGGTGATTCTAGTTGCCCTTAAGCATGTTGGTAATTCTAATCTAAGGAGAATGGGCCAATATTTATCTCAATCAATTAATGGATTTATCTATCATGTATTAATGCTAGATAGGGTTAGAGTAGGTTAGGTTTTATTTTCAATAAAGTGCCTTCAAGGCACAAGGTCTTAGTTTAGGTTGCATGAGTCTTAGTTTAGGTTTCATAGGTCTTAGTTTAGGTGCATTTTCATTTCAATAAAGGTTGCATATGATCTATTCTTGTTTATGACTCCATTGCCCAATGAATAGGGTCTATAGTTCATGTCTAGCAGGCAGACATCCAACAGAAGTCGCCAGAATTGTTATCCTAATTTTGTACATGCAGGATAATAATCAAAAACAATAAAAGATTACATAAAGGTACACCTCTTAAATTCTATTGTTCAACTAATATAAATGAGATACATTTCTATTGCATTCATATTATCAGTTACATTGTACTCTAAGTATTGATCTTTTACAAGTTTTCAAATTTGTACTTGATCATTACATTGTGCATTCAAATTGAATGTAACAGAGAAATGTTCTTTTCATATTACATCTTTCACATTGGAACTTAGAGGAACATATGCAGAAAAGAAAGCATGATAGAATCATGAAGTAGGGGTCCATGCATTTCCTTTAGGAGCTCGTTATCTTCTTTGTCTGATTCTTCATGTCCTTTGCATTGCTCCAAACATGTCCTACATCTTAGGTTTTTGGTCCCGTGTCCTACATCATGGAAAGAAAAAGTGTTAGATCCAAATTGGATCTAAGAAATGCATGAAAATTTAAAAACATCATTCAACAATCATACTTTCAAAATTGCACATTTACCAATAACATCAATGCAATGGAAAAATATGCATCTACATTAACAGGATAGTAGTATCAAAGGGACATGCTTCCGTTAAACCTTTTACCATCTATGGTTATCATTCTACATTTTATAAAAGAGTTGTTGTTTTTGTAAACCAGATATTTGAATAAAAGGGACTTAGCTCCAATAGCTTAGAAACCTTTTTTTGGAATAGTGAGGTAGTGTAAAACTAGTAAACACAATCAATCAAAAAAAATGCATGCATGAATGTCATGACACATGAGATTCACAAACAAAAAATGATTATTTGGTCATGTTTACTAACCTAACCTTTGATATTTTGGTGATGCTATCAAATAGAAGAAACAAAAGTGCATTCAAAGGCAAAGAGTGATGAACTATGGATGCACGAATTGCAAAGAATAGATAAAAGTGTAGTGAGTGTCACGAGCTTGTGCTCAAAAATTGCAAAATGCATTATCAAAAGAGAAAGAGTGCTATGAATTCATGAAGATAATATGAGAGGTCAAATATAGAAGAGGAATGGAATGTAGTTCATGACAGTTAACCATAGAGTGAATCCATGCTGTTGCAGTTCAAGATGCTACAGAATGAGTAAGTGCAAGACAAGTTGTGCATGAGCAGAAGATAAAGAATTTATATTGATATTAAAAATTAAACATTGTTTATGAAAATATGAACTACAGTGATATCAAATGTAACTGATGTGCATATGTAGATGCAGTTCATAATAGTACATATTTAAGAAAATCAAATGATAGTGTTATTTAAGGATATAAAGGATACATGTCACTGTGACCTTCCTTTTATTTTTCCAAAGTGATATGCATATACAGGCCAAGTTCATAACAGTATTATCAAATGATAATAATATGCATATGCAAAAAGAAGGTGAACTATAGTGATATCAAATGTAATGAATATGAATGTACAAGATGAATAAATAATAGTGTTATGCAAGAAAAGAAAAGATGCATTTTTAAAGTATTGAGAAGATAAACACAGTGATGTTCATGGGTGTCACAATCCCATGCTCGAACCCCATGAACAATATCTCTTACTAGAGTTGAAACAAATCTGCCATAAAAATAGTGTTATACATTTTTCATTGTTGCAAGGAAGAGACAAGACAATTTATAAGTTTAGACATATTTTAATAATGTCAAGCACAGTTCAAGTCATGGCCCCAATAGAGAGGTACATTAAAAAAAATCATGGTGGTTACTATTGGTCTCGGCAGTTAATAAGATAGAGTCAAATGCAAGTAATATGGTCACTATCGTCAACAACAGACAACAAGAAAAAACCCAAGATAGATAACAAAGATGGACTGCAAATGAAGGAACGACCACATAGATGTAACTACTCCCAAATTCATAACACAAGAAAAGTGTTAAGATATAGCAACACTAATCTATTTAACAACGAGCTTTCAAAGTTAAGGTACAGTTTGAGAAAAGATAATGATAGAAAAGCAATAGAACCCAAAATCTCTGCCATAAATCATGAAGAAAACATCAAAGCCAAAGACTGCCAAGTTGAGTATTTATAGCATAGAATGTTCAATAGTGAATTCAAACAACAAAGAAAGGTAAAGAGATCACTTATCTAGAGTTAACAGTGAAAATATTTGATTCAAAAACCTCAACCTTCAGATCAAATGGATACAACTTCTAGTAAAGAGCCTAAGCTCTGTGTTTATCTCCAAGTTAAGATCCTAAAACACATTTGCCATGATTATAGTCAAAGGTAAAGAGACAGATATGCATCTATATTCCATCCTAAGATCATAGAAAAAAACTTCAAAACAATAACCCAACTCCCAGATAACTGTGATGAGCTCTAAATCAACAACTTGAGTTCAGTGAAGCAGAGAAAAACTAGATTCATCATCCTAATCTTAGCATGAGCGGCACCATAAGCTATGGTTTTAAACCCTCAATTTTTACCCAAATTAAAAATTCAATAACGAAGACACAATGTAAGTTCTGATAAGTTTTGGAGTCCAAGTACAATAAGCAGTAAATGCATTGAAAACTATAGGGCACGACAACAATGGAATGACCACCTAGCTTATGCTATGATGAAGATATGTTCTTCTCTTTCAAAAGATATGTAATTGCATGGTGTTGGTCATATTGACCCTAGGTTATGCCGATAGGCATTAGTTTAGGGCATGGGTTTAGCAGATGTGTTTTGGGGTTAGGGCTTGTTTATAGGGTTTTTTTTTTTGTATATGTTGGTTATGTGTTTTTAAAATGAAGGATTTATTTTTAAAAACCAACATTAGGGGATTGAATTAAGGCATGTATTATGCCTAGAATTTAGGGTTTTAAGCTGATTGAGATGATTTTTTTGAGTGATTTTAGGGGATGAGTCCATTTTTGGAGTTTCTTGGAGGGTCCACGTGGTGGTATATATCTGGATGTCTTATCCATGAGGAAATGTGTAGAATTTAGGGAGAAGGTGGTTTTGTGAACATATCAGTTCCTTTATGCTTTCTACATACATTTGGTAACCAAAGGTTTAGCTTTTGATGCATAAGTATGTTCAAGTGAATGTCTCTTATTCCTTGGCATGTTTTTTGCATATTGACATGTAACCATTGCATATTTTTGAAGAAAATAAAGCAAGTGTTTTCACCATTTATATATGTTTTCTGAGTTTTGAAATACAATCCTCTTCTCCATTTCTCCATTTTGTGTAATATATTTTATAGCATCTAGGTGTTTTTAGGGTTAGGTCAAAATCATCTGAAGCTTGTTTCATCCTTATCTCTTAAGGATTCCAAGATGATTTTGCGATATATATAGGCCTGTTGTAACATTTTTGAGGCGTTCTTGTTGCTGCTCTTTCTTTGGGGGTTTATGAGTCTGTTCAGTTTCTCCTCAAAAGTTTCAGAGTAGGTCCCAAGTTGTTGAATTTCTACTGCAAGGCAGGCTTCTAATTTTGCATAGTCTTTTAAATTCTTGTCTGGATATATTGAAACAGGACATATTAATGAAAAATAGTGTAGTTTTCCTATCCTATGTTATTGTTGTCTCTTTATATTTCTATGTATAACTCTTGTATGTTTGGCTTGTAAGGCATTATGAACATAATTATTACAAGGTAACCTATCTAATTTCTTGGGAGTTTTTTTCAAGGAGAGAACTAAGTTTTACGAGTAATTTCAGAGAGTTAAGAATTAATGTGAGGATTTGATACAATAGTATAGAAATCAAAGGATAGTTTGTAAGGTATTCTATCTGAACTGCATATAGTTATTAAGACATTCTATAGTATCTCCTTAATTTATTTCTATGGATCTATATTTTCATTAACTCTTTTCCCAAGGAATAGGCACTAGTTTAGAGTTTGATAAGCAGTGGTTTCTTCATCCAATAAGATAAATCTAATATACTTCAGTTACTAAGAACACATAAATTGAATTCAATTGGATTGTGTCACCCAGATACAACTCAATTTGTGGATTCCTTGAAGATTGAATCACTAGGTTAACCCTCCTCAAAGGAAGAAGGATGAGAATCCTTGTCTCATTGATCTTTTCTATTCTTACAGTCATAGTTTATCTGGTTAAGCACTGTATCTAGTTGATTTTGGTCATCTGCAGGGTATTTTATAAGTTGATTCAATAAAGGGTAAATAGCAAATCAGTGTCCACTATAACATATACTAAATAATCAGTAATCATTCAGAGGTAATACCTTCCTAAGCATGTGGAGCTCAAAGAAGGAGGATCTTATCCAATCCTCATCAATTAGACTCTCTCTTGCATAAAATAGGAGTTTGCATTCCGGTATACAAGTATACTATCATTTTAAAGTTGTTTTGCAAGAAAAAATGCTAAAAAATTGGCAACTCTGCTAGGGATGTAAAGAAGTTTATTTCCTAGATTCTCTGGTGCAGTATCTTTTAAATCTTTCAAACCAGTTGCAGTTGAGTTTGGTTATAGAGTCTGGTTCTACAAAATTAAATATTCCTCAATTTTTGTAAAGTGAGTCATGTTTGTTTTGTATCTCATTGCAAATTGTCTGAAAGTTAAAGTTCCTCAAAGATAATATCTATACAATCTCACATGTGGTGAGTGGTGACTCTGATTTCTATGATTTGCACCAGTGTACATGTTTGAAGAAAGACTACAAAGAAGAAGTGGATTTGCAGTGAAGAGGTAGCAGATATTTGGACTCCTATCAAGAGAGGAATTATTAGAAGACCCTATATTGGGGATGTATGTGAAGTTGCTGATTTAAAGAAAGTCAGAGTTGGGAAAGAGATCTCAGCTAATTCAAATCTTTTCCTCTACAAAGAGGTGGCGTCTCTACCAAGTTTGAAGGTGATTTGAAGGTGACTTTAGATCAAATATTGTTGCAACTACGCCAATACATTGAGGTATTTATTATATTTCTAAAGCTTTTCCTTATTAAGTGATCTAAACACTAAGAAAATGAATAAGTTGTTTAAAGAGATTTTCATATTTCAATATTTTAGTTGCATTTTTGCAAAATCTGAAGGGAAATATGTACTAAGAAAAGAGAAGGGTAGTTTTTAATCACTCTGCCTGCTAAGATGGTGCAACTACTTAGGGGTAGGTTGTATGTTGCTATAAATTTTGAAGGTATTTTTGGATACCCAAACCCTATTCCATCAATAGTCAGGAATTGTTTGCCTAAATTCACTAGCTGGGGTCAAAAATTAGCTAAGGAGCATATATCCAAGTTTGCTTACTTGATTGATGATCATAACATCATGCATGAGGATTTGTTAATTACCCTAATTGAAATATCTCTAGTAGAGGGTGCAAGGGATTGGATTAAATATTTACCTCATTGCTCAATAGGATCTATGAAAGCATTAGAAGATTGTTTTATTGATCAGTATGGTGATATAGGGAAATATGGTGATCTAGAACATAGTGATGATCAAGACATGGCAGAATCAAAAGACCCTACATCAGAGCTTGAACTTCTTCAGGTAGAAACAAAAATATTGAGACAAAGGAATCAAGAAAGGTTGGGGTTAACACTACAAGAAACATGAGCAGAGAGGAGGGTGAATCTCAATATGATTTTTATATAAGGTTTTCTGCTCATATCAAGGAGTATAGCATCACTTTTTGTCCTCGGGAGTTTGTATGGGCTGATTTGTTTGTCAAACTTTATTTTCCTAATACAATTAATTTGCCAAGTTCTCTGAGGGTAGAATATATTCAGCATACTATGAAATGGATGGAACATGTAGAAAATTTCTCTTCTAAAGGTTTTTCTGATGTTGAATATAGTGATACTAAATTTGAACATTCTAACCATGCTGATGATGAACTTGATAATGATGAATCTGAGAATAGTGATGTTGAAGCTGTGTGTACTTTGGCTAAAAATATTGAAAATGATGTTGACAATGAGGTTTATGAGCATCAAAAGAATGAAGAGGTAGGTTGATGTGATAATTCTTTTTATCACAGTGATCCTGAAATTTAAGACCAAATTTTTTATATTGAAGATCTTAAATGCACAATTTCACATGAGATTGTACTTAGTAGTGATAATATTGAGAATGATGAAGAGAAAATTGTTATACATGATCCTGATATGAATGTTTTACCCTATGATCATGAATGTAATGATCTTTCTCAATTTGAAATAGAGGATATGTGTAATCAGAAAGGTTATACGAAGTTGATAAACAAGGATGTTGATTTTGAGGGTGTGTCAGAGATGAATGCAAATGATGACAGATGTTCACTTCATAGTGAACAAATTTTAGAATTCTTGTCAAATGAGTATCTCAGATATTCAAGACAGGATAGATTTGAATCCATACACCCTACATACATTAATTTTGAAAAATAATATGAATTAGTGGATCCTAATTTTGACATGTATGTTACTAATTCTCCTTGCACACATGTTTCACTAGGCTACAATAAGATTCAGTATGATTTATCAGATAATGAGGTCATTAGTGCTGTTTTAGATTCAAAGGATGTAGAGATTCTAGACATAATGTTGAGTACTGATTGGGATAGTTGTATGGATTTTGAATTTTGTTGTGATTCTAAATCTTTCATTAAATCATTAAAGGATGGTCCTTAAGTGGCTCAAGTTGCATGTACAGATAATGAGTGTATTGGTGTTTCCCTCCCACCCACCACCAAGTTTTGGGTTTGTTTGAAGCTGATAAGATGCAGGATGCTCCTCCTTTTAGAAAACAAATTTATGGTATGGATTTTCCATGTTTTTATGTTGAGATTCTTGCTCCATATCTTGTGAATAATGGGCTAGATCATGTCTCAAAGGAAGACTACTCTCAATGTTTGCATGAAGATCAGTATGCTTTTTCTTGTGATATGTGTAGACACTGAAAATTGACCAAGTGTATCTCAAGCATTCCAAATTGTAAATCTTAGCTAAATACCTTAAAATCTCATCTCAATGCAAAACAAATGGATCAAATCAAATGGACATTTATCAAAACAAATGGACAAAAATCAAATGAAATTAAAAGATCAAATAATCACGAAATCAAATAATTAAATTCAAGCCTAAAGGGATTAATCAAATTATGCAATTAATTTTTCAATTGTATAGTTCAGATCAAAAAGATCAAATCCAACCCAATAACCCTTCCATGGCTAAATTAATTAGATGATGGAGTTATTTAATTCCTAATATCTTTGAGACAACCAACCAATTTTCCCTCCAYTTGAAAACACCTCAAAGATTTTGACTTAACCAAACTTTGATCATGATCAACTCACTCTACCCCCTACCCTTGGGAAAATGATATAAATACAAGCCATTTCCTTTGTGTTTGGGATACAAKAATTTCAAGAGAAAAAKMATCCTTACTATAGGCATATTGAGAGCATTTGATAGCATTGGAGAGATTTTGAGATTATTTCAGCATTTGCATAGCATTTTAGCATATCATGTTTAGGAGCATTTGTTGTTTTCTAACATATCTTAGAGCATTTTGAGCATTCTAGCTAGACTTGAGCATTTTTTTATCATTCATATCTCATTCTAGGATTGTCCTTGAGAGAGATTAAGCATGAGAGCTCTCTTAACAAAGCTTGGATAGAGAACCATGAGATGATATAGATTTTAGCTTCAATTCTTAGATTAATTTGTATTATGTTTCCATAGAATTGTTGCTCTCAATCTTAATTTCATGAAGGTGTATTTTCATACACACATAATGGCGCCCACCGTGGGGCTCTAAGCCTCTTTACTAACATTTTTATCAAAAGATTTGGTGTGTTTGCTTTTGTTTTGGTGTTTTTCTTGCAGAAAATAGGAGAAGAGCTGCCTATGTGATGCTAAGAGTCACTTATGAACACAAAAATGCCACCTATGGAGCCTGATTCATCTTTGTCTTTCGTTTTTCTGTCCCATTTTAGATAGATTGGGCCGCCTACCAAATAAATCATGCCACCTGCTGGATAAAGTGCACTGCCTAGGATTTTTCAACATCCACTTACAAGAAATCTCTGGCTGCCTTTTACACTTTCTGTACCGCCTGTTGATTTTAATTAGCCGCTTGTGATATTTTAAGAGTCACATTTTAAGATTTAAAAGCTGCGTATAAAGTTTTAATTTATGCTTAATAAAATTTGATAGCCACCCTTTAGCTACTAAATACCACGTAATTGCTTTTGGTTTAAATAAAATTTTGATTAATTTGTTCATTGTGGTAACTCTCTGTGTTTTCTTTCCCTATAGATGAAAAATCACCCCAAGGTGCAGAAACCAGCGAAGCAAATCTCAAAGCCTAGAAAAGAGGTAAGAATCAAAACTAAGAACGATAAGAAAATACATATAGCAAATTTTTTGGAGAGTTTATTTGAGGAATAAAACTTGTATGATCACTACATTAAGGGGTTTTTTGCTTACAAACAAAAATTTCCTACTCTCTAATTAATTTTTGTGCTAACTTCTTTAAAGATTTAATTCATAAATTATTCACTAAAAGAGATTTTAGGAGGTATTTTGTCATTTGAGCTTTTCCAAGTTTCCTTCACTTTGCATTGATTTGTGCTAACTAACTTGTTGGAGGAGACAGAGTGGGAACGATCACCACTAGGTGAGTAAAACAAGCCAAAACACTCAAAAATGTGCCTAGCCTTGCTAGCTTCAAAATCAGGTACTTATCTAATCAAGCTTGCATTACTTAACCTATGGCAATTCATTTGAACCTAGTATAAATAAGGACACCTTACTATTTTCTATTCGAACAAGACATCAGGTATATGCTCTCAAATTTTCAAAGTTGATCAAAAAGCCAGAAGTTTCAAGTTTGGGTAGTCAAAAGAAAGGAATGATTAAGTGAACCACACACTTCATTTTTAAGAACCTCCTTGTCAAGAGGTTGAAAATAAATAGAACTGTTTGAGGTGTTTGGAACAAAGAAAAACAATAGGGATATTCTCTTCACTCTTTGAGTGAATCAGATTCCCAAACTTGTTGGACTGATTTCAATTCTTGCTTTTCATGAACATGCTAGCTAAATAGAGCTTTAAAGGGCCTACCTCCTAAGAATTGCCTTACGAGGACAGTGAGAGGGAATGACCCAAAGTGGGAGATATTTTCTTTTACTACAATATCGTCCAACCCACTATAAATAATGCACTTTTCCTTAATCAAAAAGTGACTAAAACTTGTGCAAGACATCCTCACTTCCTCTAGTAGTCCTTTGGGATTGCACAAAATCATACTTTTGTGCATGTGAGAAGCCCTCAAAGGGGTAAAGGATCTTCTCAAGGTTTAGAATGGAATAGTTTTGAGACCTCATAAAGTAGCAGACCTACCTTTGTAGAGCCATGATTAAAAGCCAAATTTGTTGATGCTAAGGTAGATTGCTTGGAAGACTTTCTTGTGCAAACCTGTTCAAACATCTGAGAACATACACTTTTAGTGTGGTTTTTAGGGATATGGTGCAAATTTTATGTGTGTTGAGTTTGTACTTCATTTTCACACAAGAATATTTTTTGGTAAATCTGATCAAAGACTTTAAATTTTTAAACCCAGAAAATACAAATAAAATTGTTAAAATCAAATTTGATCAACAAAGCACCGCGTATCATCATTTCAAAGCCGCTTACAAACAAAACTAGGCCACTTGTCAATCTTAAAATGCCGCTTAATAGCATTAAACAACCACGTATTAACTGGAAAAAGACATGTACAGATACTTCAAAACTGTCTATTAACAAACAAATGCCGCCTATCAACTGCAGAGCGCCGCGTAAAGATTTTCTAGTGACCGCATTTTAACATTTAAAGGCTGCCTACACACAGGTATGAGTCACCTAGAATTTTAAAAAGGTAAATAGTGGGTATCTGCCGAAGTATTGCAAATAAGAAAGTTTGATTTTTGGATACCCTTTTGGACATTCTACCACCGCGAATACCTAACTTGATCAGAATATGCCATTAATGGGCATTTTTCAAATTTATTCATGGATTGGTCATTTAAGTGAGTTCAAAACCTGAGATCTTCATTTGACATATGTCAATGCTGGTTTTTAATTGATCCCATTACATCAAGACTACCCTACAACTAGACGGATATTATCGGAGACAAGAGTGTCCCTTTCCAGGTGATCCTTTTTCTGCAAGACCCTTACACAAACCCATCAAAGAAATAGAACTGCGGATGTCTTTTCCATTTGGTCATATAGATCTCAATCAGATTAATCATGTGAACAAGGATATGAACAAACAAGGAAATTTTGACCCTAATAAAAAAGAGTCCAAAAAAAATACCAAAAAAGGGACAAACATGGATTCTAACAATCAAGGGATGAACAATACCAACAACAGGGGCAATATGGACCCTAATGATGAGGAGTTAACCACTGAAAAGGTTACTGAGGCTATACAAAGCCCTTTATTTATGAAACTCATGGAAAAATTATTAGAAAAAGACAAGGATAAGTACTTCCTAGACCTAGCACAAATGGGTCTCAAGCTTCCACACGCTTATAATGCCCCTAAACTCAAAAAAGAAGAAACAGAGGCTAACCCCATTGATGTCATGAACAAAAAATTCTAGCTTTTTCAAATACAATTGGACACATTAAAACAAAGTGGAGCTCATAAACCTTTTTCTATTGAAGCCTTGTGTTCATTTCCTTTTGACAAGTCCTTAGTCATGATACCATTTCCAACAAATGCTATTTACCCAAAATATGATAATTATGAAGGAACATCTGATCCTCAAGATCACTTAAGGGAATTTTGCACCCTAAGTCTAGAGTTCATGCATGACACAACTTACCTTATGAGGTTATTCCCTAGAAGTTTGGGAGGTATGGCAATGGAGTGGTTTTCAAAGTTACCCTCCAGCATTAGAACTTTTGAGGAATTGGCCTCTAAATTTGTAACTCATTATTCTTATAACATCAAACATGAGGTTACAATGCTTAATCTATGCAATACCAAGAAAAGAGAAGGAGAGGGATTCCTACTATTCCTACCACGACGGAGAGCGGTGTTTGCTAGATACCCTCGAAGTGTACCCAAAAAGGAAAAGATGGATATTTTTGTGAATAGCTTGAATCATGAAATGAACTATCAATTAAGGCTACAATGTCCTAGATCATTCCAAGACTTAATTGAGAATGGGGTGACAACAGAAGAGGTATTGGTAAAAAGTGGAGAAATCAAACTCTACAAAG
>MU218599.1:167723-196309 GCA_018584345.1 Thuja plicata | reverse complement strand
ACAAGGCTACAAAAATTCAAGGTGAGACTTAACCCAAAGAAATGTGCTTTTGGGGTACAATCTGGAAAAATCCTAGGGTACATTGTTTCAGCAAAAGGCATTGAAGTAGATCCTGAAAAGGTACAAGAAATAATGGACATGGAAATTCCAAGGAATATTAGTCAAATGAGCTCACTTCAAGGAAGACTTCAATCTATAAGAAGGTTCATTTCTCAATTGGCAGAAAAATGACATTCTTTCACCAGGTTATTACATAAAGACATTGCCTTCACATGGGATGAGGAGTGTGATAAATCCTTTTCATTGTTGAAAACATACTTGATGAATCCACCTATCTTAATGTCACCCATTCAAGGAAAACCTTTATTATCTACTATTTGAGTAGAACCTTGATCAAATATGAGTTAAATTATAGCTTCATGGAAAGAGCTTGCCTAGAAGTGGTATTTGCCTCTCAAAAGTTAAGAAACTATATGGTGTTGCATAAGGTGAAACTCATGTAGCTAAAATTGATCCCTTAAAATACTTACTCAGCAAAAAATCTTTAACAGGAAGGATTATGAAGTGGATCATGGTACTTAGTGAATTTGACATTGAATATATTGATAGGAAAGAAAGAAAAGGTCAAGTTATAGCCATTTAATTAGCTGAATATCCTCAAGAATCTACACATCCTATACAAGTGGAATTCCCAAATTCTAAAATTGTGAATGTCAAAGCTAAGACATGGACTCTATACTTTGATGGATCATTTACCCAATATGGTAGAGGAGCAGGCATTCTTTTGATTACACCACAAGGTTACACAATCCCAAATCTTACAAGTTATTGTTTCCTTGCACCAATAACATAGCAGAGTATGAAGCTTTGGTCATAGGAATCAAGACAACTTTGGAATGGAATGTCACAGAATTACAAGTCTATGGGGACTCTCAATTAGTCGTTAATCAAGTTAATGATGAATATAATACTAAGGATGAAAAATTAATGCCTTACAAGAAATTGGTGGATAACTGGAAGAAATACATTTCTTTGATTACTTTTGCACAAATTCCAATAGACAAGAATAGAGCAGCAGATGCAATGGCTACTTTGGCATCTTTACTTCAGTTATCCGATCAAAATGAAAAGTATGAGTTCTTGGTGGAAGAATTGGTGAAACCAACATTTGACCTACCTGATACCCAAATTATTGCCCTTTTACATGGACATGACTCTCCATGGTATGGACCCATCTATGCCTACCTCAAAAATCAAAACCTACCTATATACCAAACCTGTGCCCAAAAGCAAAATTTCTTAAGACAAGTCACCCGTTATACTATCCTTTCTGACACATTGTATCGTAAAGGTCTTGACAGAAAACTCCTTAGATGTCTAGAGGAAGATGAATCAAAATTAGCTTTAAAAGACATCCATGGGGGGATTTTTGGGTCACATTCAAATGGTTTAAACCTAGCTAAGATAATCTTACGTATGGGGTACTTTTGGAAAACCTTAGAAAGAGACGCTTGTCAATATGTTAAAGTTTGCAAGAAATTTCAATACCATGGAAGCTTGATTCATGCACCAACACAAGAATTACATCCTTTTGTCACACCATGGCCATTCTATCAATGGGGTTTTGACTTGATTGGCATGATTTATCCACCTTCTTCAAATGGACACAAGTATATAATCACAAGACATAATACTTTACTAAATGGGTTGAAGTTGTCCCTTTATCAACTGCAACAGGAAAATAAATTTCCATGTTTATCCTAAATCATATCATTTTCAGATATGGAATTCCTCATGCCATCATCACGGATAATGGAAAATAGTTTAAGAACAAAGATATTGATGAACTTTGTGACACATTCCACATTACACATCACTCTTCATCCATTTACTATCCCCAAGGTAATGGACAAGCAGAAGCTACCAACTAGAACATCCTTAAAATCCTTAAGAGATCCATTGGAAAATTAGGAAAGGATTGGAACCTTCAAATCAATACAGCATTATGGGCCTATAGGACTAGTATTCGCACCCTAGCAGGAGCTACACCTTTTTCTTTGGTTTATGGGGCCAAAGCTATTCTTCCTTTAGAAGTTGAAATGCCATCCCTTAGAGTCTCATTGCATGGATTAATAACGGACAAGGATTATAGATTTTCCCACCTTCAACAATCAGAATTATTGAAGGAATGTCAGACTCAAGCCTATGATCATTTGAAAGTGTATCATAATCAAATTTTTAGGAACTATAACAAGCATATGAAGCCAAGAAACTTTCAAATAGGGGATCTAGTATTGAGAGAAAATCCAAAAAATTAGGCTGGTAGAGAAAAGAAAGGAAAGTGGGAAGCAAATTGGCTTGGTCCTTTTGTCATTGTTTCTTTGTTTGGAATGGGGATCTACCAATTGGCTGATTGTGATGGTGATAAATTGCTAGAACCTATCAATAGCATTTATCTTAAGAGGTTCCACACCTGATTTAGAGGAAATAGTATCAGAATAAACAGTATAAGTTGAGAGTATCAGATGAGTCAAGCATCATCTTTGTACATGGTAAAATTCAAAATACCAAAAAAAGGAGAAAAGATCAAAAATACCAAAAAAATCAGAAAATTCAAAAAAGCCAAAAGAATTTGAAAAAGAGAGAAAAAAGTTCCTTGGTGAAAACCTGGCAATAGGCACCTTGGTAGCAAAAAAAAACAAAACAAAAAAAAAGACCAATAGTCCGAAGAGGTGAAAACCTGGAAACACGTGCCTTTTGTCCCTTAGGTGTTTCTTAGTTGCATTTGTACATATTGTGGTTCCTCATCTCACTTGTCCATATCCTCATTGCATTCATCATTTGTGCATTTCCCTAATAAAGTCTCAGAGTTGCATTTTGTCACATTATAGGTTCAGTTGCCCTAAGTTTCACATTGATCACATTTATCACTTGGGGGCACACATCATAGATTTTGGTACCAACCGGATTTAATAGTGCAACATTTTGGTCACACATCAGAAGCATATTTTAAGATTCAGGAGAAACATTTTGGAACCTTTGATGAATATCATTGTTTAACCCTTAATAATTTGATCGCATAATATGATCCTTGAGTCTCTTTGCCTTATTTTATTAGGATTAAAAAATGACACACCCTAAATGATCAAATTGTCTAGAATTCTTATTTGAAAATCTTGATACATTTCACAAACACTTGGAATTTTTGATGAGTTTTTCATTGACTTTTTTGAGTCATGCTCTTTTTAGCTAATCAATGATGTTTCAACTAGATTGGCAATGATAAGAGACATGATGTTTTCTTAAGCTTCTGAGTGACTATTTTGAGGAAGATTATTTAACTTGTGTGAATTCATCTAAGGACATGGTCATCAAAGAACCATAGAGGACATTCATATGGGATGGAGGGTTAACCTTTGTTTGTTTATGCAAAAGGATACCTTGGTTATTTAGATTTTCCATATCTTAATACCAACATCCACTTGCAACATTCAATCTGATTAAACCGGTATTCATACTCCCATAGTTGGACATTCAACTAGTGAGGGTTGTACTTGGTTTTTTAGAAGGGGTTATCACATTAGGGAAATTCATATTCATATTCTTATGGTCACAGTGGCACCAGTAAGGATTGTATCAACTCCTAGTTCCACAACGCTATATGATGAAAATATATCTCAGTTTGCATTTCTTTTGCAAACCTCAAGGATAATTAGTTACATTGAATTTTGCATGTTAGATTAGTTGCATCTTCATGTTAGATTAGTTTCATGTTTCTTTTTAACTTAATTGTGTTCTCCAAAGATTAGTTCTCAAATGGCTTGTCTTTCTAGAAATTTTCCAAGTTTAAGAAGGGGGATTACATGTTGACAACACTTCATCAATTTATTGGTTTCAAGTCATTCAAAATGAGATTTTCCTTTGCATCCATCATCATTAGTCATTATTCATTATATATTCATGTCAAGAGAAAACCAAGAAAAAGAAACATTAATCATTATTCATTTAAATCCATATCATCATTTAGAACTGCATCTCATAAAGTTAAAATTGCATACATCCAAAAACACAAAAAGATAGTTGCATTTCATTTATCATAGCACTAAGTATTGCTTTCATTGCATTGCATAATCCATACATGGTTAAATCAGAAAAGAATATAGAAATAAATTACATTAACATCATTTGCATCCATTTACCTATGTCCTACTCTAAGACATTTGCATCCATAGCACAATAGAAATAAATGCATCATAGAAACATGTAGATATGCATAAAAGGAAATATCATAACATCATCAAAAGAGGAATCAAAAGATCATCATAGATAAATGTCCATCATCAATGTCTATAACATAAATCAGTACATCAAAGGTACATCAATACAATCTTCCATACATCGAAGTCCTGATAAAAAAAATACATATGATACATCATCAATGCTATATATCATGGGTCCAAATCTGTCTCATGACCCAGCAGGGGCACCTGATCCATCTTCGGCTAAACCTATGCCTGAACCCCCTGCACCATTGGGATCCCTATCACCTACTCTATCTTGTGCAGTAGGAGGTTCCTGACTTGTGCTCACACTGGTAGGTAACTGAGCCAGAGTAGCCAGAAACTGCTGCAGCATAGTCGTAACCTGATCCAATCTAGCTGTCACTGCAGTCATCCCAGCCTGTAACCCTCAAACATCCTACACTATATCATTTGTAATGGGAGGAACTGGAGGTTCCTATGATGTTGCAGGAGCCTATGGTGCCTGAGGTGCTAAAGGTACCTACAGTATCACCTGTATCATACTGACCTATGGATCCACCTATGGTCTCTATCCCTGAACTGAAACCTATCTAGCCACCTAGACATGTCAATGTCTGTGTCTGGCCCAATCTGCATCAACTCTCAAAGGAAATTGATCTAGAGCTACCTGTTCTTGTGCTTGTCTTTGCCTAGGCTTCATAAATCCACTACCTCGACCTCTCACATCTCCACCTCTCATCCGAGGTCCATCTGCTCTCTATACCCGAGGTGCCCTAGGTACCCTCTAAACTCTGCACCTGCGTGGTCTATCACCATCATCCCCATCATCACCACCATCTCCATCATCATATGAGAGCTCATCAACATTAGGAATGGGATCTACTGGATCTGTGAATCGAATGAATCAATGTCGCAAAAACCACTCACGATACTCAGCCGACATCCCTGCATCTGCCACTTGTGGCATCATATCCCAAACCCCATATCTAAGCTGATCTATTTGCAAAAAATCTGAATGGTAGTCAACCTATTCTCCCCACATCAATCTCTCATCCTGTACCCTGGCATAGAGTGCCATACCCTGTGGCATATCCTGCATCTGGCTGAACTGACGGAGTACTCTCTCGCAGCAAAATCTCTCAATCACTAATGGTGATCAGCCTATCATCCATCAAGGTGAAAACATATATGGTAACTCATGATCATCTTCCTACCACCTCTCACATTACAGATATGGCCTCCATACCACCTGATCAATATCATCAATGGTACATCTCAAAAAATTGACCTTGCCCAAACAATGCTAGACAACCATGTCGTCATATAGAAAAGAATAATGATAACCACAAGCCTAAACTCAAGCTAAGACTAGCCTTGTAATAGGAAGATTCTCCCAAGTCCATAACTATAATAATATTGAACCTACAAAAATAGCTGCACTGCACTGATACATAATCTCATGAAGATCATGATACAATCGAGCCAATACACAAGAGCCCCAATCTAATCTCCATGGATGTGCAATCAGGTCCTCCAAAATCTGGCCCCATCTGACCATGAAACCATGACCTCTCCTATCTGGTAAAATTAATCCCCCAATCACAGCTCCTAATAACGCTAGTAAAGTGGAAAATGAGGCAAACTATGCCCAAGTAATGCAATCATCAGCAATGGTGTTATCTCCAAACACCTGTCTGCATACACTACTATCATACACAGAATCATAATACACCTACTCTCCATGAGTTGAGATCCTCAATAATCTATATACATCCTCTAGCATAATAGTCATCTCACCAAGAGGTAAATGAAAGGTATTATGGTCAGAATGCCATCGTTCTGCCATAGCTATCAACAAACCTCAGTTCAACTGAAACTGAGGGAGATCTAGAAGGAAACTCAGTCCACATGTCTCAATTGTATGTCACTCAGGAGGCATAAGCTCATCTACTAAATCAAAAATCCATAATGCTACACCTCATACCTACAACTTGTGGTAATGTTCCTACATTTTAAAACAAAGTGGATCATGTTAGTTTTTCTCTTGGTGAACCATTCTATGTCAATCAAAACATTAAATTTATCTTTGTTCTAACTTGAGCGTATCAACTTATTGCTCCTAACCTCTATATCATGAGACACAAGGACAATTCGTAATCATTTTTAATCATATCTTATTGACCTATCAAACATTCATCATTATGACTTTTCTAATATCCTAAACACTACGTGATATTCTGGATGAACATTTTCTAGCTTTGAATCTAATTAGGTCATCTGGATGATCAATCATACTGAGTTCATCTTTTTCCTATATCAAATTTACAATTTTATGGTAGGTAGCACTTAACTTAGTGTACGTGGATTTTTAAGCCCCACGGCTTTTAAATCTTTAAAAGTGGCTCTTTACAAATTGGAGGCAGTGCTTAACTAATTAGGTAGTCTTTTACACGCCTACGCGGCTTTTCAATACTCATATGCGGCCTTTAAAAACTAGGGTTTTTCCAGGCGGCTCTTTACTATTAGGGTGACAATTTTACCCTAGCTCCTACATGTCTTTTTATAGTGCGGACGCAACTTTTCTCTGCCCTACGCGGCATTTTACCTATCCTACATGGCATTTTGCTAAAATTTTCCTAGAAAGCAATAAAAAGATGTATTAAATGCTATTTCAAAAGCAATAAATGCACTAAGAGAGTTCAAACCACTCACCGGAGGCCCGTAGTCAGGAGGTCTCTGATATCTATGCACTCACTTGAACCTATGCTCTCGAATTGGGACCACCATTGTTGTCACTCGTCAAAGGCTCAGAGAAAAATCTCAATAGTAAAAAAGTGAAAATTAATAGTAAATTTGGGTTTTTCAACCTATTTAAGCTATTTTAACCTATTTTATGAGATTTTTTGACCCAGTCAAACCTAATCTACATGTTCTGCACACTGGGGCATTTGTTCGACATCTTTCCACATCATTGATATCAGAAATGCAATCAGCTTGGATCTCTTCTATCAACATTGATCGTCAAAAACTTTTACATATGATCAATATGATTTCATTTCTGAGGGGGCATCATCATATCTTCAAACTGGGATTTTGCATCATATCTTGTATCAAATATGGGGCATTAAAATTTCAAACTTTATCAGAGCATCATATCAGGATTTTATATCAGGGCATCATATCAGGATTTCATATCAAGGTTTCATATCAGAGTTTCATATCAAAGGTTTCATATCAGGGTTTCATATCAGAGTTTCATATCAAGTTTCATATCACAGTTTCATATCAGGGTTTCATATTAGAATTCCATATTATGGTTTCATATAAGAATTTCATATTAGGTTTTCATATTAGTCAATCAGTTCATCAGTATTGAATCAATGATCAGGACAATCAAGCTTTCTTTGAATCAATGCACTTCACACATCAATTCAAAGAGGGGCATTTCTAGACACCAACAATTGACCAGGTGTATCTCAAGCATTCCAAATTGTAAATCTCAGCTAAATGTAAAACAAATGGATCACATCAAATGTAAATCTCAATGTAAAACAAATGGATCACATCAAATGGACATTTATCAAAACAAATGGACAAAAATCAAATCAAATTAAAACATCAAATAATCATGAAATCAAATAATTAAATTCAAGCCCAAAGAGATTAATCAAATTACGCAATTAATTTTTCAATTGTATAGTTCAAATCAAAAACATCAAATCAAACCCAATCACCCTTCCATGGCTAAATTAATTAAATAATGGAGTTATTTAATTTCTAATATCTTTGAGACAACCAACCAATTTTCCCTCCATTTCAAAACACCTCAAAGCTTTTGACTTAACCAAACTTTGATCATGATCAACTCACTCTACCCCCTACCCTTGGGAAAATGCTATAAATACAATCCATTTCCTTTGTGTTTTGGATCCAAGAATTTCAAGAGAAAAAGAATCCTTACTATAGGCATATTGAGATCATTTGATAACATTGGAGAGATTTTGAGATTATTTTAGCATTTGCATAGCATTTTAGCATATCATGTTTAGGAGCATTTGTTGTTTTCTAACATTTCTTGGAGCATTCTAGCTAGAATTGAGAATTTGTTTATCATTCATATCTCATTCTAGGATTGTCTTTGAGAGAGATTAAGCCTGAGAGCTCTCTTAACAAAGCTTGGATAGAGAACCATGAGATGATATAGATTTTAGCTTCAATTCTAAGATTAATTTGTATTATCTTTCCATAGAATTATTGCTCTCAATCTTAATTTCATGAATGTGTATTTTCATATACACAATATGAAAACTAGTGATGTGAATTAATCCTATAAAAATGACCCCAGAAATGTGGCAGAGTTTGACTTTTCTCCTTTTCAGTTGGATAGTGAATTTCCAAGGTGTGGCCTAAGAATTGAAGGGGATAAGTGTTGCATCTACCTTAGTGTCATCTTATTTAATGAATTTAACATGCATATGCCATACAATTTACATTTTCATACTTTTCTTGGTTTTCATAGAAGCTCAGATGAGTATGCCATTAAGTTTTTATATGCTAAGCTAATACAAGATGACAGTGGATTAATTCAGATGGATGAAAGTGATACTGTTATCTTTTTTTGGAAGCATAGAGAATTTTTTTTTTTTTTTGAGAGAGGGAAGAGTTTTTTCAAGTCTTGAGGTTTGAGGCCTCTTGTAAATGATGTAGATATTGTATATAGGCATGTTTCTTTTAGTTGTGTGTTGTGATTCTTTCTACATTTGGTTCTCTTGCATTTTTGAGTGGTCTTCTTTTTCCAGAGATCTATGGCTCTTGTCATAAACTTGCATTTAGCCATCCTCAGATAGAGCAATTGTTGGTGCCTTTTCTAGTTTTGAAAAGCTCCTTGAAAATTTTGAGTTTCCAGTCCATTTCCTGCTAAAAAATGATGAAATATTGTCAATTGGCATCAAATTTCTCTGCAAGTAATAGTTTCTAAGCCTTGAAATCCATTGAAATGTAAAAACCCAAAGTTTCTAGGTTTGTTTTCATGGGAAATAGAAGTAAACCCTAGTTGGTCATGGCCTGGTTCTATTTTACTGTTACTTTATCGAGTAACATAAAATCCCTAAGGACATGTGTGCAAATTCATCTTTTACTCAGTCACGAAGTCTCCTTGTAAAATTAGAATATTCATTATCATCATGAGACTTAGCGATTTCCTTTAGTTGGGTTATCTCTGTTAGAAAAGCATATTTCAAATGTGATCAGGAGATCTGGCGAAAACCATTGATTCAGATCAAGATCCTGTGGTAGTCAGTTTGTCTCTAGATGAGACCTGAGTTAGTAAATTTTTCTGGCGACTCTGAGTTCCCACAGTCACGTTATCTCCAGAAGTGATCAAAGTTAAAGTTGAGTTTAAATGTTCAAGGTAGTTAGGAAGTCTCATGATGTAACTCGAGGTTAGTAAATTATCTCCCAACTTCAAGATTACTCAGTTGCTTGATTGCAAGATTTGGACCGTGGTCAGAAGGAGGGTTAGCTCGTGGTTAAGTCAGTGATCGGTGATTAGGTTTAAATGTCAAGCATGTTCAGTTAATCTAATGACTGTCATTATTTCTTTATGAGAAAGTTACAGTCAAGTTATGTTTAAGGCATTATGACAGTGTGCCACATGTAGCTAGTGGGCCCACATTCTATTCAAGTTAAGTTGAGTAAATATCTAGTGACTACAAGACATAAGGAAATATGAGACATGTGTTATGTTGTTGCAAAGTCTCATGATGGATTAGGGATTGCTGAAAAGATAAAGCAACTTGGCGGCAACCATCAAATGTAATTATATGAAAGATCAATGGCAGTCTCTGAATCTCTAGATGAAGGTTGAAAAGTCAAGATCATTATGCAAATTGGAGACTAGGTCTTAGTCACCAAGTCTCCAGACGAGAGTAAAGGTTTAATGAGAGTTAAGAATGCCTTCAGTCACCCAATCTCCGGATTAAACTATAGTCAGGAAAAATGTCTCACAACTTGGTGATTACTTAGTCGCTGAGTCTACAGATTGTCCATGGTTAATGGTGAGTAAAGTCAAAGGTCAGAGCTGGCGTTAGTGTCAGAGGTGAGGAGGAAGTTGTAGACAAATGACATAGTGACATGTGTCAAAGTGGGCCCAGATTTGTGTTCTTAGTCACTGGGTCTCATAAGCGAACCCAAATATTCCAATTGGTTCTGCCCTTATGAGTTTGCTTTGTCACCAGGTTTCCAGTTGATATCGAATATTCTCTTTTTATTAAGAGACTTCCCACCGATCATTCAATTAAGAATGAGGATCATGTGGTAGTCACTGATTCTCATGATGAGACCAAAGTTAAGGAAAAGGTTCAGCAACTTAGAGATGTAGAGAAAGAAGATAACCTGAGTTCAAAGGAAACTTAAAGACTGAGGTCAAATGCTCAGGTAAATGTCAGAATTGATCAGTGGCTACATTTTAAAGGGGAAATCAAATTAAAATCTCAGTCATCGATGTAAAAACCCATGCTATTTGTTACTGTTAATGTTTAAATTCCAATATTTAAAAGGTTTTCATATCAGATTTCATGGTGGTGCTATTATTTGTTGATTTGTAGACAGGGTACATGAGTTCGCCATTTCTTTTTCCAATTGAAGTAATGACGATGGGAGTTTCTTTGAAACTTGTGGCTGATATTTCCAGATGTTTCTTAGTAGCATTAATGAGTAGAAATTGATTACATATGTGACTGATGTGTCCTCAAGCATTTTTTCCAATGGTAAAAGGTTGATATAAAAAGAACCTAACAGCTGGTGGTGAGGGTTAGTGATAGATTTGTTTAAATATCGGTAAAAAATATGGTTAACTAGCACCCAGCCAATGCTTCGACCAATGACAAGGCAAATCAGATAGGGTTTCAGCATGGGCTCTTCTAACAAAGGCCATAGATAGGGAAGATGGTAGATATTGATATTTTATACAAAGTGAAGGACATCATGGGAAATAAAAATCAAATCTGATTTCATTCTTCATTTTTGTCCTTCAACCGCTTCAAGAGCAAAACAACATTTTGTATTCTAGTGTTTTAGGGTTAGGTTAAAATCATCTGAAGCTTGTTGCATCCTTATCTCTTAAGGATTCCAAGATTATTTTGGGCTATATATAGGCCTTTTGTAACATTTTTGAGGTGTTCCTATTGCTCCTCTTTCTTTGGGGATTTCTAAGTTTGTTTAGTCTCTCCTCAAAAGATTCAGAGCATGTTCCAAGTTGTTGAATTCCTACTGCAAGGAAGGATTCTAATTTTGCATAATTTTTTAGCTTCTTGTCTAGATATATTGAAATAGGACATATTAATTAAATACAATGTAGTTTTTCTATCGTATGTTATTTTTGTCTCTTTATATTTCTATGTATAACTCTTGTATGTTTGGTTTGTAAGGCATTCTGAACATATTGGTTACAAGGTAACCTGTCTAATTTCTTGTGAGTTTATTTCAAGGAGAGAACTAAGTTTCATGAGTAATTTTAGAGAGTTAAGCATTAATGAGAGGATTTGATACAGTAGTATGGAAATCAAAAGGTAGTTCGTAAGGCATTCTATAGTATCTCCTTAATTTTTTTCTGTCAATTTATACTTTCATTAACTCTTTGCCCAAAGAATAGGCACTGGTTTAGAGTTTGATAAGTAGTGGTTTCTTAATCCAATAAGACAAATCAAATATAGTTCAGTTACTAAGAACACATAAGCTAAATTCAAGTGGATTGTGTCAGTCGGATACAACTCATTTTGTTGATTCCTTGAAGAGTGAATCACTAGGTTAACCCTCCTTAAAAGGAGGAAGGACGAGAATCCTTGTCTCATTAATCTTTGCTATTATTACAATCATAGTTTATCTAGTTAAGCTCTGTATCCAGTTGATTTTGGTCATTTGTAGGGTATTTTATAAGTTCATTCAATAAAGGGTAAATAGCAAATCAGTGTCCACTATAACCTATACTGTATAATAAATAATCATTCAGAGATAATACCTACCTGAGAATGTGGAGCTCAAAAATGAAGGAGGATCTTATCCAATCCTCATCAATTATCCTTTCTCTTGCATAAAATAGGATTTTGCATTCCAGTATACAAGTATACTATCATTTTAAATTTGTTCTGCAAGAAAAAATGCTAACAGGTGAGTCTACTTGCGGGTAATATGAGCCTACCAAGGTAGCTCTAAGACCAAAAGTCACTCTAGTATTTGTTGCATCCATTAATTTTTGGGAGTGGTCAAACTTCTTACCAAATTCTCCATCAGGGGGGCCAAAATGGGATACGGGGCCTAAGGTGGGGCTCAAACTTTCTTCTTTCCATGGGCTTTTGATTGCTTTGAGGCCTGAGAACTTGAAGCTCCCAAACAATGCTTGTCCAAGCAGACACTCTTCAGGTATACCTTCTCAAAGTATGAGTGGATATGCCCAATTAATACTCTCAAGATGGCCTCTACATCCCAAACTTCTAGTGTATCCCAATCCTCCAGAGGGAGGTCCATCTTATCTACACTCGTCTCTTTATACTCAAGGTCTTCTAGGGGCCCGTTGTCTAAAAAATTCTATGGGAATGTCCAGGGCTTGAGTTGTTCCATCATCCCTTTTTTTACCCTGGTGTATTATCACTTATAGACATCCTAGTCCTCCTGGCAGTTGGGCCAAAAATCTTCTATGTGCCAAATATGGGGTTCACCCCCTTTGGCATCAACCTTGCCAGTCGCTTAAGGGGACCATAATCCTTGTGGTGAAAAGAATATTTCACTAAGTTCAAACTACTTAGCTCGTTTTTGACTCCCCAGGCCATGGCTAGGGAGAAAGAGTATTCCCCAAAAATGAAAGGTAATGTCAGGGTGATAACTTTCTTTGTGGCAGCCAAGGCATGAGCCTCCAAAATCTCCCTGTAAAACTCTAACAAAACTAACCTATCCCCATAATGTTTGGGTAACAAGAAGGGTTCTCTAGAGATGTTGGATACCCAAATGTATGTGCGTTGGGAAACCTCAATGAATTATTATCCCTATTCCCCAACCAAATTCATGGCATATGGAGATAAACCTATATCCCCAATCACTGGGAGTCGCCTTGACCTCATGAAAGATGAAGGAATCATTGACTCTACAAAATTGTGGGAAGCTCTGGTCCCATTTAATCTCAAGGAAGTGGTCCCATGGAGAGACCTGACTAGGTCCTTCCCCAAGAACACCAATCATTGTTAATCCTCGGATCCCCTAGGACTTCCAAATAATGGCCAGAGGACGTAGGAAGTCATGTAGAAATTTTGTTCTAAGTCAACTCTTCTCAGTTGGGCGTCTACACGTTTGACAATGATATCAGTCTAGTTAAAGTGAGCCTTTTTGGTGGTCATACCATATAAGAAATAACACATCTAGGGAGAGAATTCCTAGGCATGTGGCTCCTCAAAGATCTTGTATAAGAAGATGATTCCTGTTTAGATTGGCTCCTTAAAGTTGGAGGGTGGAATCTCTATTCGCATCTTCTTACAGTCCCAACATGAAATTTTAATCCAATGTGTGTTGAGGTGGCACCAAGCCATATATTCTATGCCTTCATATAGTTAGAGGGCCTCGGCCTTGGTGAGGGAAACAACTCTTGCAAATTGTGGAATACACCATCCCCTAGCAGTTGTATCATGGTCCATTGTGATGATGGAAACCAAGAATCTAAGGGGAGTAGGGGAAACCAATACAGTAGCCATACTACTTGGAAGATAACCCCTAGACAGGAGAAAAATTAGCTCTGGTGCTTGTACAAAGCAAGGAAAGCCAGTTTCTTGAATGATTTCAGCTGTTGCTAAGTTAACTGAGATGGAGTCATTAGAGTGTTGAAGCTGATATATCATCTGAATAAGGCCCTGCCATTTGCCCCATGTGTCGACATCTATTTCAGTGATCTCTTTAAGTGCACACTCAATCTAGGACCCATGAATTATCTTGTTATTATTATATTTTTGGGTTAGTGGGAGCTTTGCTAATGTCTTTTCTACATTTTTCTTTTTCCTGGTATCCGCAGAGACACTTGGGAGTTCCAGACTCCTAGGAGGTGAAGATCCTGAAGCCATTTCTTTCTTACTTTTACCTGTACCTACAAACCAAACAACTGTCAGTACATGAACATTGCAAGATTCCAAATTCTAGAGGCCTTGAGAATATCTTCACCTTTTCACCTGAAATGGAACATCATTAGCGCATCCTAAATGAGATCATATGTCCAAAATTCTACACAATTTTAAGATATAAAATATTTCTCATTTACCGAGTATCCAAAACCATAACTCAAAAAGAAGGTCACATGAGGTGGGAAAGTCCATATTAATGAACACGCTTCACACTTACCTTGACAAGAAAGTGATAGTCAGGAATAAGATAGGTGGCCCTACTATCATACTTTAACACGCGCCTACCCACTTGATTGAGTAATGACAAGATCACACTATGGTTCTGGTGCAAGTGGCATGAATGCCATTTGGGATGGATTTTAATTGTTCATTCGTGGGAAATAATTTTTCTAGTAAGGTAGAAAGGATGAAGGAGAGAGAAAACTAATGGCATGCTGACAAGCTAGCCTCTGCAATTGACACACCTATCTCCTCTTTGTCCAGAGCATCACCAACAAGGGAGGTGAGCCTGGTTATCGAATGGACATGGTCTGATACCTCGTAAAGAATAAGGAAGACAATGGGTCCTTTACGGGAAATTCCCCTAACACCCAGCTGAATAAACAACCTCAAAAACACAACATTTATAGGCAAGGATAGGGTGAGAAATGCGATGTTGACTCACAAAATTAATAGACAGTTCTAAACTCAAAGTGAGCTACTAGAGCTCGCACACTAGAAACTACCGCTCTGCCAACCAAACTTGTAGAGAATAATCTATAGACTCTACCACACAGGGAACCTACAAGATATTTACCACATATGCATAAAAATGTACAAGACATCCAAAAGTAAACAAACCTACATACTCCCCCACAGGAGGAGCGGACAATATTCACTTGGATTTACAGCCCAGGAGGGCAGGTGTCTTTCCTTCTGAGCTGGAAGGCTATGAAGGGAAGAGGACACACCAGACTCATAGATAGCATTGTGTTGAATAGAAGATGCAACCTTGAGTAGAAGAACAGACAAAAAAAGAAGAAAAATGATCATGAACATATGCGAAAAAGAGAACAAACTAAAAAGACCAGTCGCGCAAGGAAAAAAGAAAAACAAGAAGCACGCGAAAAAGAACAAGACAAAGCGGAAACACAAAACAAAGAAGAAAGGAAAAAAAGAGGAAGCCCAAGGGCCAACCTAAATATTGAAGCATTGAGTGGAAGGACCTATAACTGCCTCACTCTATCACCTAAACACTCCACCAAACTTGACGAACACACTTTTGCACCTTCTAGCCCAAACATTTCGCTCAGAAAATAAATAACTTCTCTCTCTAGAAAATTTTGCTAGAAGGTAACTTGTTTGCGGTAAGTGTAAAAATGACAAGGTAAAACTCCTTAAGTAATTCCTAGAAAGTGCATTAATTACCAAAAGTAACTTTGAGAAACACATCGGCAGTCAGGATCTGGACTTGCCAACACCTAACGGTCATCTCTCTTTCAAAGAAAAGGAAATGATTGCCAGAGATAGAAGATCTGAGGCAACCTTCTTGGGACAACAGTTAGGGACACAAATCCTGGATGAAACAATGAACACAAAAGGGAAACCAAAACCTAGGTGAGACCATAGAAAGCGCAGGAGAAACAAGGGACACAAACCAAAAGAAAGGGAAAACCGAAAAGGAAAAGAAAGAAAAGAAAGGGGGACACAAAATTTTGCACAAAAATGCAGGGAAGGGTATGCAGGGCATAACAAATGGAAACTCACTAGGATATATTCCTCATACATTTTATAACTCTAGAACTTTGGTTGAATCTGAGGGGACCTTATCGTCAGTAAAGAAGTGGTGTCACACCATGACTTTGGAATCGGGGATTCTTGATGAGATGCTCATACCAATTTATTCTATTGTGCGTGCTCTGGGTGTTAGATGAAGGAATGAAGAAAGAACCTGGATGGAGAGAAAATAGATAAAATTCACTATCATAGCAAAGTTGGCACCTCTATAGGTATTTCATTCTTGCCCAAATCCGGATCTTCTTGTCCCCAACTCCCCTTTTTTGTGAATGGGAGAACCAAAACTAATTTCACCTGGGTCCTCAAGCTTAGCTTGTTACCATGGTGGTACTTCTTTCACCTTATCATCCTTTTGATTATCGAGTGGAGTGAGAAATATCTGGCCCGAAGAAATTTCAAGTTGTATTTCTTTGCTTGAGCGCCCTTCACAGAGAGTGTAGTCAATCTATCTTTCTCTGAACCCCTTTAGTTCTTAGTACTTAAATAACTCCCTTTTTGAAATGATAGCTGGCCTTTGTTTCCCTAGTGAGGAACATGAATATGCAGATCATAGAAGTACCTCCATCGTTCAAAATCTTGTTTCAAGAACTTCTCAGGGTGAAATTAAGGCCCAACCTCTGTATCATTCAATTCTAGACCACAAAAATGCATGAGGGGAATTTATCAACTTAAGCGACTATTATACAAAGCATACCATTCCCACAGGAGTGGGAAAAATGTAGGGACACCCAAAGGAAAAGAAACCAAAAAGGAAGAAGGAAAAAAAAAAGATAGACACGACACCAAAAGACCGGGACAAGAGCCTCCCGGGAAAATCTATTTACAAGGGCATATACATATGATACATCTCCGACAGAGAAGTTTGTTTCAAATTCTCACTCAAAGTAGTGTTTGAGGAATTGTCGATTGATAGGCAGTAGGATAGCTTCTTGAGTTAAGGAACTGAGACGGTACATGTTGGCTCCACAAATTTCAGAAATTTGATAAGGTCTGAGCCAAAGCCTCTACAACTTGGTATGTTTACCTTTCTTTTCCCAAGCCTTGTTCCACAGAAGGACCAAGTCTAAGATTTGAAAAGCCTTGAATTGGGCTCTCTTGTCAAACTATCATTTTACTACGGCTTGGTGCTTGGAAAAATGTTCTAGTGCCTGATCTCTTTGCTCTTCTAGCCGCACCAGGTTGAGGAGACACACCTCAACAATATTACCCCGATTGTTAAAATCTTGCATGAACTGTAAGATTGGGATTTCTAGGTTCATAGGGAGCACTGGATTTAGTCCATATACCAGATGAAAGGAGGAAGTCCCCAAAGCATCTTTGATTCAGACGTGGTCTGCCTACAAGGCAAACCTTAGTTTTTTACACCAATCTCAGGGATTTCTTTTGCATAGGTTCTTGATTACTTCTATCAGGTTCTTGTTGGTTGACTCTGCTACCTCATTGCCCTGTAGGTAGTAATTACTAAAAAATTTGAGGATAACACCCCTATCATAGGCCCACTCTAGTAATTGAGTAGAGGAAAATTTTGGGGCATTGTTGCACACCAAGGAAAAAGGTATTTCAAACCTAGTGACAATATTTTCTTGAATAAAATGAATCACTACATCCACGGTGTTATTATTGCATGGTATAGCCTTAGTCCACTGGGTGCAATAGTCAGTGGTAGTTATATTATACTGATGGTTTGCTGTTGAGTTGGAATTTATCTCTCCTATAAAATCAAATGCCCACTGGGAAAAAGGTCTTGCTTCAGATACAGGTTGGAGAGGAATTGCCAAGTTCTGCTCCCTTGAAGTGACGGTTTGGCATGTGTGGCATTTCCTTACATATTCGTAGACATATCAAAAAACATGGGGCCAATAATATCTAGCCAGAGTATTTGATGAGTAGTAGCATTAGTTGACTCGTGTCCAGTTCTAAAATGCCGATGGAATTCTTCTATCATTTTGGTGGCTTGTTCTGGGTCCAGACACCGGAGGTATATGCCTTCATAGTTCTTTTAGAATAGGGTCCTATTTTTTTATCATGTAATGCGTTCTTTTGAGCTGGAGAGCCCAACATTAACTAGGAAGGATCCCTTCTAGGCACTGGTTATTCAGTAGAAGGTACACCAATTCTACATACTAGGGGTCCTGTGTGATGGATTGCAAAGTGTAGGTGTGGAATTCGATATACAGATAGGTTCTGGCCATAGCCTTGCATAGCCCTAGTCCTCGGACAAGTTTCATGGGCTGTATTTCTAGATCATATTCTTGGAGGATAGTCATCTACTTCCCTTGACACTCACCTAATTCACTTTGAAGTAATAAAGACTTGACGGCCTCATCGGGGAGAATGGCATGCACCTTGCTACGAAGGATATAGTGTCAGAATTTCTTGACTACTCGAATGAGGGAAAATGCTTTCTTTTCCAAAGGTGAATATCATACATCTACATTCTTGAAAGCGGAGCTCATGAAAGTGATGTGTCACTCCTCGCCTTCTATCATTTGGGTTAATATGGTTGCAGCAAAGTTGGTAGAAGCAAAATAATATATGTGAAATGGGAGGGAATAATCTGGGCTAGCCAGGAATGGGGCCGCTATGGTAGCCTACTTGATCTAGGCAAAGGCCTATTTTGCCTCTGGAATCCACTCAATTTTTGTATCCTTTTTCATCATATCATATAGAAGTTTTACAACCTCACTGAAACCTATGATAAAACACCAGATGAAATTGATCTTCCCAAAGAAATACTTCATCTCCTTTTTACTACCCGACATTTGCAATTTTAGCAAGGCTTTGACTCGCTCAGGTTCAATAGATATACCCTTTTCTAAAATGATGTTTCCTAGCAGTTTTCCCTCTGTTACTCCAAATATGCATTTCTTTCAGTTGAGGGATATGCCAAACCGGTGACACCTCTCACAAATCTTGGCTAGATGGGTCGGGTGATCAGCTCTCTCTCGAGAGAACACAGTCAAATCATCCATGTAGATGATTATACATTTATTGACTAATCTTTCAAAGGCTATGTTAATGGCTTTCTAGAATGTGGCCCCGATGTTAATCAGCCTGAAAGACATTCTTCTCTATTCAAATGTTCTCCAATTGGTGGTGAACATCATTTTGGCTCTGTCTTCAAATTTAATCGTAACCTAGTTGTATCTAGAGTATCCATCTAGAAAGGACATCATCTAAGAGTCGTTAACAATTTTCAATACCTCATCTAGCAAGGGGAGAAGGTAGTTATCTTGATTCAAGGATTTTTTTAGGTTCTGCAAGTCGACACACAATCAGATTTCCTCATTCTTCTTCCAAACTGGGACTAGATTGGCCACCCATGTGGTATGTCGGATTGGGAAAATTATCTGGGAAGCCAATAGTTTTTGAACCTCTTGATGGATGAGAAGCTCTATTAGGGGATTGACTGGTCTCTATTTTTTTTGGAATGGCTTGGCATCTGGCTTCAGGAGGATGGTGTGTGTCATGATAGAAGTATCATAGGTCTTGTGATCTTCGTATCCCCAGGCAGTTATGTCAATATATTCTTGGAGGACCATGAGAATCTTCTCTTTCTCTTCGGGAGAGCAAGAGGTGCCAATATGGATGATCTTTTCTTCCCCTCCTACCCGTTATTTAATTTTTCATATCTTCCCCCATCCGGGGTTTTAGATGCTCTGTCCTGAGCTCATGGTTCAAATTCAAAAATTTGTTCAAGGGAAACCATCCCCTTTAGGATGGTGTTGGTAGGTAGGTCAAGGATTCTGACCTCATTTTCCTCTTTTCTTGCATTGTCATGTTCTTCTTCCTCCATTATCTAGTCCTCAAAGACACCAACATTTTCCATGAAGGTGAGTATGTGTCTATCATCTTCAAAGACCTGAAGATTAGTTACATTATCGGGTACAAAGGGAGTGGGAATCATTTCAACTAAAAATCTCCAGAGCCGGGAACCTGCCATATGTTCCAAAGTGCTGGCTAACATAGCTAGCACATCTGGTACATAATTCCACTTCTGGGGGATTACTTCGATACTAAAGGCATCAAAGGCCTCAATTAAGCTCCACGCCTGGTTATGATAGGTGGTCAGTCATTTGTCATGACATGTGTATTAGCTCGAGATTTTCCAGAATATAATTTCTGAGTCTCCCATTGCTCGGAGACATGTGACTCCTTTTCTTTGAGCAAATAGGAGACTGAGGATCAAAGCCTCATACTCCATTAAGTTATTGGTGTAGTCAAACTACAAGCGATACGATGTGAGGAAAGACTTTCCTCAGGGGTTAATTAATTCCACACCAGCTCCACAACCTTTTTTAGATTGGGATCCATAAAACTTAAGGATCTAGACATCACTATCATTACATTGTGGTTGCAAATCCTAGGAGGGTTTCAGTTGGTTTTGGATGAGGGATAGGCTTAGGCACATCCCCCAACTGGGTAAATACATGGGGTAAAACATCCCCTAAAGGAATCTCTGCAAGAGGTTACTTAGATGATGGTCCATTGGAAGTATTTGTGGTTGGACCATTTTGGGGTGGGGCCTTGCCTCTATGTTGTTCTACTTGGAATTCCTCATGGCAGACCTCGGCTGGCAGACCTCGGCTGCATCCATGCATGGTGTGCATTCCAACTCTAAATTATTTTGGTAGTGGACTCGGCACCAAGTATCTGACAGTAGGGAGGTCAAACTTTCTTTGCCCCCTTGGGACTTCACATCATGTTTCAGCTTTATGATGAGGTCAAGGATCCTTTGAGTGATGACAGGATCTTTGTTGGGTATTTTTTCTCCTGGGACAAAGTCTAAGGTTAGAATTTCTTTATCCTATATAATCTAGGCTCTAATTTGGAAAAAGTAATTTCACTGACCTGGCCATAGTTGGTGAGAGCCTGCTTCATCTGGGGTTCTGTCTCAAACCTAATTTTCTTAGATTCTCCCCTCCAAGGGAGCCATAGATGGGATAAATCATTCGAGATATACCCATTCAAGGATTTAGACCAATTCTAACTCAAGAGTATCCCGTCAGTTTCAGGGATGTTGACCACCTGGATTTTAAGGACACTAGATATCGGGGGATCTTGTACCAACTAGATCGAGACATTTTTTTGTTCTCCCACCTATTTAATAGTAGTCTTGTTGAGCTAGATGATTGCTCCTTTAGACGGTGTGGGAGGTATTATGAGATTCTTGCAGATGGATAAGGGAATGACATTACCCAAAGCTATGAAATCAACTAGACATTTGTGTAGGTTTTTTCTGTAAATCTTAAGTCTAGGCTAAAAGGGAGGATCTTTTGTACTCCCCTAGAATATGGTCGTGTTAGCATCATCAAACATCACAGACTTAGGTGGATGATCTCATGATTCCGGGTTCTCTAGATATCATAGGAGAGACTTCCTCTTCTCACGACAGTTAAGAAGGACTTCCATCAAGGTCCATGTGGTGGTAGTATTTTCCATCACTTTCATGATGTCAAACTTTTCTTTAGGGGCCCAGGGAGCCTTTCCAATAAAATTGCGTGTATTTGTAGGCATGGGCCCTTTGGGAGGGGGTGGGTTAACATTCGCCAAAGGGTCTGGTGGGTGATTCATAATCTATGGAGGGATTGATATCCTAAGGGGTCCCTTGCTTGACTAGCTTTAGGTTTTGTAGGGAGTCCTAGGGTTGGTAAAGTTGTTAGCTTTGAACACTTGGGATGGATTTGTTGATGAAACCCTATAAGCTGGGTTCTTCCTTATCTTCTTTGCTATTACCAAAAAATATGGTCTCACATGCAAAAGTTGATAGATGTGATTTGGCTAAGGATTCCAGAGGTGGAGAGTTAGCATTTTGTTGCCTATCAGACTGGGATATCAAGATGATCTTCTCTAGCATGGCATAGCTTACCTCAAAATGTGAACCAGTGTCATGTAGCCAGCACTAAGATGTTACGGGGTGGAATTTGGAAAGCTACACAGAATGACTGGGTCCCATGCCCCCTTGGGTGTTCAACTAACTGGGGGATGCCCCCTTAATTCGTCATTTTGTTCCACTATTGGTTTGGTCGATCATTGTTGTTTCCGCTATTTTATAAAGATTCTAGGGTCCAGAGTTATTGGAACTACATTGTCCCAAAAATATATTCCCCCTTTTGGGAGGGTTGGTCTTATGAGACGTGGGGGTCCCATTATCAACTGTCCCATGTCAATAGTGAGGAACGAAACTAGTCGCTAGAGGGATTCGACCTCAGGGGACAGCTGGGTTGTAGTGTCACAATGTAATGATTGGGGTTGTGGGGTAGGTGCAGATGCCCTTTCAGGTACTTGGGAAAAGCCTCCAAATGTTGGCATCTGGAAGAAAGGTACTCCAAATGGTGGGGGTGTTGTGGTTTATTTTTGTGTCTAGGGAGAGTACTCTGGGTTCAGAGGGTTTTGATGGGTGGTGGGATAAATGTATCAAGGCACCAAATTGATAGTAGGGGTTCCCAGGGCTAGATTGGGATCATATCCTCCTAGGTAAGTTGTTCCCCTAAGAAGTATTTTATAAGGTAAGCCTTGATCGATACCCCTGGGAGCTTTACTCAAGTTTTGGGATAGCTTGAGGGTGAGACTGTAGACCTTAGCCAGGGTATCTATATTCTTGGTAGCAGTGGTTCTCCAAAGGAGAATATCAAAAAATGGGTCCAAGGAGTTAAGATAGATTTGGATAGTCACATAAGTAGATGGGATGATGGGTCCCGTACACCACTTGAAGGCTCTCTAGAATCGATGGTTGAAGATTTCCAGGGGTTCATTGGGCTCCTTTTGAATGGAGATAAACTAACTGTGGGACCAGGCTTGGTCCACATGGACCCAAAATGTCATTAGAAAGGTGGCCTCCATATCTTTCCAACTATTCATGGAGTTGGCCAGTAAGTTTAAGTACCCATTCAACTCACTTTCTCCAAAAGATAGTGGGAACATTCAGCTGACCACATTCTCATGCTGGATACGGTGTTGATTCATGGCATCTTTATATGCCTATAAATGTTCTTGAGTGGTTTGAAGGCCTAATTACTCATATTTGGTTCAGATCTTCTCTAGATGCGGAGGAAGGTCATTGACAACATTGGGGAACCGTCCCATGGGAGACCCAGTGTTATTGAAATAGGTAGCCATCAGGATGTTAAGGTTGACAGTGAGATTGGTCACTGGAATGAGTTGGTTAACCTGAATGTTCTGGGGGGATACAAAGCTTTTGTTCATTGAATGGAGGGGCTTCTTCTTTTAGTAGGTCTTGTTCACTCAAATGGGAGGTCTGAGTTTAGAAAAATATACTGGGTTAGGGATTGAACGCAATATTCTTTCAAATCGCAGGACTGAAAATGACCCTAATCTATGGAAAGTTTGACATCCAAAAACTACTTCTTTGGGATCCCTCAGGAGGTGTGGTGTCAAAGTTCTCAGGGGAGAATGAGCTCATGCCCTCCTTCTAGCACCAGTTTCTGTTAACGGGACTTTGTGAAGGCCTCGCCAAAGGTATATGATTTTTCACCGAATCTTGAAGTATCGACCAAATTCGCCAAAAGAAGTGCATGGGAGAGCTTTCTCTCTTGGGCCTCCAAGCACCTAGTTATCAGGTCATGATGGTGCAGGCTTAGCTCAATAAGAAAAGTGACTATTTTTTTGAGGGGATAGCTAGTTTTGGCTCACTGACCTCTGAGACTTTGGGGATATTGGGTTTCCTGCAACCATAGTTTAATATCCGGCAAAGAAATAGAACTAGATAGGACATGGTTAGTATAGATCTCTACCTATATCCAACACATATATTCTCTTAACATATAAAAAGTTCTAGATAAAATAAACAACGGATACTATATATATGCACAACCTTCAATCAGACATATATCAGTAGCAAAGCAAAGTATTTCATTGAATCATTACAAAACTGGACCAAAGGACATAAGAAAGCATACAACATGAGAAGTACTTCACTAACTCCAGCATTAGAAAAAAATAAGATCTCAGAGTTGAATGGCATTCCTCATTCTTTCATTAACTTCAAATCTAGCTTCACTAGTAGTTACACTAGTGGCCCCAAGGGAGCATTAAGCTACTCTAAACTATTGAGAAAATCATTTTGCTAAAAGACTAAAATCTTGCATTACTAGTGGATAGCTAAATCATCAATTTGCCAACCCTTCAAAATGGCATCGAACTTTGTATTTATAGAAAGTTATAACTACCTAATAGACTAACCCTACACTAGTTATTTACATTAAATTAAATTATTACAACTAGTACTACCTCCACTATCAGAATTCCCTAATACAATACAATCATTCTAGAAGAGAAGACAAGAAAGAAAGGAAAGAGCCCTGGGAAAAACACCATTGGAAAGAGTGTCCTCGTACTTGCAAAGATGATGGATCTTCCCTAAGTGAAATGTTCCATACACCCTCTTTAATTTTCTTCTATACTTTGGTGACTTGGACGAGTGTAGGTACGCCAGAGAGTAAATTCTAGAACAATGCGTTGGGGTTTGAGAGACATCTATAATGAGCCAATGGATTAACAATGACTATTCATGCCAAGAAGGACACCCACAAGCCTTTCAACATGTTGTGGATAGTGATTGGTCAGCTCAAGGGAGCTTTCAACACTCATCACTATAAAGAATACAAAATTGGGAACCTGGAGACCGGGGTCTGGGAGCTTATGCTCAAAATAAAGAATGATAATTGCTGACAATTTTGTTGAAGGATCTTCAGAGTTCACGATATCTTACTGGCCTTTGAACCTTTTTTATGCCTCTAGAATCTAAAGGATGCCATCTTCCTCTACATCCTTCAAACAATCACGATGATCTACAGATCACTCTAAATGGAGGCTGACTCTATCAGCTTTATCTTTCAACTCTGCAACCACCTTGGCTACATCATGGGATTTGAGCAACACTTGGGAAAGGTCCACCATGGTAGCACCATTAATATTTCCCCCTAGTCAGAATTGAGCCTCAACCAATTCATCAAACTTACCAATTATGGAATTAATGGGGGTGTAAGTCTTGGGGCTAAGAGGGTCAGCTGATGTAATTTCCTAGATAAGAGAAACATACTGATCTAAAGGAGTCTGAACCTCCTACAATTGTTCCTCCAGCACTCATACCATTTTCTTGCTATTTTTCACTTTGAATGCAAGTCTGGAGTATTGAGTTTGGAGGAACCCATATGATTCATCCCCTAAAATGTCAGTGTTTATTAACTCATCTTCCCTGAGATCCAAAATCTATGACAAGGTATCTCTCCAATCTTCATACTTCTCGATTTCTTCCTACCACTGGGGAAGTGTGTCCTCTATCTACTTCGCTAAATCATTCACCCAGAAAAACTCTGTGAGAGACTTGGATAAGAAACTTCTTATCGCCCCACCTCATGATTGATCCACTCATCTACCTTTAACACCTTCTTCTTCATGATTTTCAAAGTATCAACGTCACACTGTGGTAGCGGTATCCTGAGGACTCATGGTCTCAGTGTTTCAGAGGTGAGGGGGCGCACTACCAGGAGTCCTAAAAGGTTGGCAATGGCTTCTTTTTTCTCCTAGATCTTATGAGACTGCTTCTCATATTGGGCCCAAATAGCCTAGCCCACTTCACATAGGAGGTCTAGTTCCCCCTGTTGAGTTCTTTTACCTAGAGATACCTCTGCGATCCCATATTCTTTGGCAGCTACCTCAGAATCCTCTTTCCTTGCTAGAGGTGTGGTGACTGTTGCCACAATGTTTTCCTCTGGGGCTCTTCTAGTGCTATGAAGGGTATGAGCCTTCGTAGGCTTCTTATGGATTTTTCTTTCAACCAACATCTCGGCAAGTGATAATGGGGCCGTAATAGTAGTTGGGGCTTTCCTTTTTTGGTCTTCCACTAACCACTATGGTGGGGCAGTTGGCCCACCTTTCATCATCATCCTTGAGCCTAAAGTGTCTCTGGGGTTCAATTCAAGTTCACCTCTTGGCATATTTTCTATTGTATAGATGGGTTCCTTATCTGTGTGATCTTTACCTCCCTCCCCATCACCCTCCAAAATGGTGTTTTCTAGTGGACTAGCTGGCGGATGAGAGAGAGACATCTCATTGAGATCTACCTACTAAAAAATGGCTACAACTTTGTTGGCCGCCGTATCTGGTGGTGTGAGAAAATTTTGATTACCAGTCAAGTCCAAGAGGGCAGCATCAAATGTTATAGTTTCTCCCAAAGGTCTGGTTTCCTCTTCAGCCGATAGTTGTTCTACAACTGGGTCATTCCTTGGTTCTTGTGGCACCTCCTTCTTCGCTTCATCAAGTCAGAGCTCACCTTCTTCATGGGCCACCACATCTTCTAGCCTTGTTGACTCAAATATGGGGACTTTAATTTCTTGTTTCTCTATCTCTTCTATGGCTTAGTCAACCATACCCTTTAATTATCCAAGATCACCCATCAAGAAGAAGTCATTGACATTGATCTGTGCTATCTTCAGGGGACTTTCTCAGTGACCCTCTTTTTCTGAGGAGGAGAATGAAGAAAGCACCTCAACCTCTTGTAAATCTTTGGGCTCGAAGCCCAGATTATTTCTCTGCGGGGACCGACTTGCCTTTTGTTTCTTTCTTCTTTTAAGTGGCACTTCAGGCTCAACAGCTACCAGTGCTCTTGCAATTTTTGATTCATAGGCTAGACTTAATAAAATAGCCAAAGAGGGTGAGCCTCCTAGTGGGGGACAGGAGCCTACCAGGGTAGCTCCAAGACCAAAAGTCACTCTAGCATTTGTTGCGTCCATTAATTTTTGGGAGTGTTCAAACTTCTCACCCAACTACTCCATCAGGGGGGCCAAAATGGGATCTTGGGCCTGAGGTGGGGTACCAAATTTCTTCTTTCCGTGGGCTTTGGATTGCTCTGGGGCCCGATAAATTGAATCTCCCAAAAAATGCTTGTCTGAACAAACACTCTTTGGGCGGACCTTCTCAAAGTATGAGTGGCTACACTCAATTAATACTCTTGAGATGAGCTTGACATCAAAAACTTTTGGTGTATCCTAATCCACTAGAGGGAGGTCCATCTTATCTACACCCATCTCTTTATACTCAAGGTCTTTTGGGGCCCCAGTATCTAAAAAATTCTATGGGAATCTTCGGAGCTTGAGCTATTCCATCATCCCTTTTGTTACCCTAGTGTATTATCTCTTTCGGACATCATAGCCATCCTAGAAGTTGGCTCGAAAATATTCTATGTGCCAAATATGGGGGTTCACCCCCTTTGGGATCAACCTTGCCAATCGCCCAAGGGGATCATAATCCTTGTGGCGGAAAGAAGTTTTGCTAACTCTAAACTTATTAGCTCATTTTTGGCTCCCCGGGCTGCAGCTAGGGAGAAAGAGTATTCCCCGCAAATGAAAGGAAATGTCGGGGTGGTAATTTTTTGGTGGAAGCCAAGGCATGAGCCCCCAAAATCTTCCTACAGAACTCTAATGAAACAACCCTGTCTACACAATGTTTGGGTAACAGGAAGGGTTCTCTAGAGAAGCCATATACTTGAATGTATGTGTGCTTGGAAAACTATATGAAGTATTGTCCCGACCCACCAACCAAATTAATGGCCTGCAAAGATAACCTGTATGCCCGATCATCGGTGATCACCTTGACCTCATGAAAGATGAATGTGATGTTGACTCTGAAAAAATGTGGGAAACTATAGCCCCACTAAATATAGGGGAAGTGGTCCCATGGAGATACTTGACCAGGTTCTTCCCCAAGAACATCAACCAGTTTTGATCTGCGGATCCCTTGGGACTGCCAGACAAGTGGCAAGAGGACGTAGGAAGTCATGTAGAACTTTTGTTCTAAGTTGACTCTTCTCAGTTGGGCATCTACATGTTTGACAATGATAATAGTCCAGTTGAAGTGAGCCTTTTTTGTTGTAATACCATATAATAAATAATACATCCAGGGGAGAATTCTCGGGCATGTGGCTCCCCAAAGATCATGCATAAGAAGATAATTACCACCTTGATGGGCTCCTTAAATTTGGAGTGTAGAATCTCTATCCACATCTTCTTTTAGTCCCGACGTGAACTTTTCATCCAATGTGTGTTGAGGTGGCACTGGGCCATATCTTTTGTGCCCTCATACTATTGGAGGGCCTCGACCTTGGTGAGGGAAACAACTCCTATGAATTGTGGGATACGCCATCCCCTAGCAGTTGTATCATGGTCTAATGTGATGATGGACACCAGGAATCTGAGGGTAGTAGGGGAAACAACCAAAACAATGATATTGCTTGGGAAATAACCCCTAGTGATGCAAAGGCTAGTGGTCTGCAACAATATTATCTTCCACTAGACTCCACATCTTAATGTTTTCACTCTTTTAACCCTTCCACTCATGCATCAATGCATTTTGAACATATGGTGTTGTGACT
>MU218599.1:136471-158799 GCA_018584345.1 Thuja plicata | reverse complement strand
TATGTATAATGTTGTAGATATGTATGTATATATATGTATTACCTCCTAATCCAAGACAAGGAGATCCCAATTGATTAACCGAAAGGAGATGATTAATGCAAAAAGGAATCAACTAGTTATGGATAAAGAGTGGGAGGTCTAATTTCTTAATTATGAAGTAAAACAATAGATCTAAAAGATTAGGATGAAATGAAACACTATCTTAAAATGTAGCAGATCTGGAAATTGTTGATTTTTGGTGTCTATACTAAGTTTCTATAAATTCTGCAACCAGATCTGGAAAGGAAACACAGAGATGGAGAAAACCCAAAAATATTTTTATTTTCAGAGCAAGTTCGATCTTAACCCCTTTATGTCGACCTTGACTTGTACTACTCCAACGGAAATTCTATTCACAGATCCCGAAAGTTGGTCGAAAAGGGTATCTAAATCTACTCTGTAATTTGGTTTTCCATACATGTACCTATAAGAAAAATGGTTTTGTTTGTTGGGGGAGGGGTTTTCCTTAGTCAAACCCCGATTTTAGGAATTAACCTTTAAAACAAAACTTAAATGAAGAATAATAACAAGTAGTAGAAGTAGATATAACAATGAAGCTATGATATTCAATAGAAATGCAATTGCATTTCAAATGTAAACAAGTATGTTAATATGAAAACTTAGATTCAACATTAAAAACCATAAATTTAAATCAAAACCTCCATGATTATATTCTTGGAATCCACCTTGAAGGAAGAATGAATGAATCTTGAGGATGCACAATAGATCTTGAAGGAAGATCACACCACCATGATGGATAGATCTAGGGTTTGAATGATGAATCTTGAATGCTTGAACCAAATCCATTCAAAGGTTTGAATGCTTGAATCCTTGATCTTCAATGGAGAACTTGAATTCTTGAGAAGAAGACTTGAAAACCTTGATTGAACACTTGAAATCTTATAAGAATGTAGAACAATGGATGCTTGAAATTAGACGATCACTTCGAAAGATTATGTGTAGATGTTTATGTGTAGACTATGTAGATGATCAAAAATGAGACGAGAAGGCTTCCTTATATACAAGTCTAGGGCACAAATTTCTAGAGAACCATAGGTGAATTAAATTCCAATTAGGCTCACACTCCTACAAGTGGATCTATACCAAATATCTTTTAAGATTTGCCACTTCAAAGCCCAAAACAGCCAACCCAGAAGCAAGAAAATAAACTTTTGAGTTTCCCCCCGCATCTGGCACACTTTCCAATAGAAAAGGGGGACCTGGGTCAAGGTCAAGGTCGACCCTGACCTAGGTCAGGGTCGAGGTTGACCGTGACCTAGGTCAAGGTTGAGGTTGACCTTGACCCAGGGGGTTTAAGACCCCTACAAAATATGCTAGGTGGGGAAAATAGTTCCCAGAGAGGCCCAATCAGGGTCCTAAACAGGCACATAAGATGGAAAAAGAGTAGAAATAAGAGGACAACATGATAAAGGCCCAAAACACCCCGTAAGGAGGGCTAAATAGTATTAACATGGAAGTGCTTCCATTTTCAGATGATACAGTTTCATCTCTGGGTTGCTGGACCTTGGTTCGAGGTTTGGATATTTGTTTCCTCTGTTAATGGCTTCCATCCTTTCAATCCCTATTGAGGTGGGTCCATATCCTATTGAGCTAGAAAGGTGTTTATATGTTAGTGGTTTTCTTATCAGATGCTTAAAGGATGCTAGCTTCTTCTTGTTGATTTTGGGAGCCATGACAAAACCCAAATAGAAGGTTAAGGGAGGCTTTCAAAAACCCCTTGTTTCTATTTAGTTCTTTATGTTTTTCTTGCAATATCTTGTCTAGCTGGATGATGACAATTTTTAAGGGCCTAGTATAGAATGTGGCTATTTTTATTTAAGGACCAGTATAACATTTTTCTACTTGGTGTTTTTGTCTCAACTTAAGGTTTCCAAGAGCATCCCTTCTTATGGGCTGAGAGTGTCTGTGTATCGCTCATCCTTTTCTTTTAAGAGCTATTCTGGTCATGGGAACCAAGTCAAACCCATGATAATTGTTGTGGGATCCTATGGATCTCTTTTCTTTAGAGTTTTACTCTTGTTGTAAGAGTTTGGCCTCTTGTTGGATTCTCTTGGGTAGCCTACAATTTGGACGATTTGTCTTTAATGACATATTTTTGTTTCCTTGCCTTATTCTGGCTTTGGGCTTCTATTGTTTTAATTCTTTATTTCTTGCAATGTCTCATCTCAGTGGGGTTCCAGATCCCCTTCAAAATCTGTTTGTAATGGGTTTCGGGGCCCCATCAAAACCTATTTTTTCCTTAATAAAAAACATTAATATTTATTTATGTATTGATTAATTAACTTCATAACTTCAAATAATTGATATATTCCTCTCATTTTCTAATCTCTTTTATCTACTAATCTTTCTTGATTTGTTCTACAAAATTTTAAAAAAATGATTTTTTTTGTAGTCCTTCACTCTCTCTCAACCTAGACACATACTCAAAAGCCTCCTCAAAAATTTCACATTCTCATAATCCACACAAAAAAATTCAAGAGTTACAATATTGAGAACACAAAACATACAACTTTATGAATTTATATTTTTAATGATCTTCCACACAAATCTTCAATGTTTGAGAATTTAAGAGCAAAAATAATATGATGACAACAAACCATTCCTTCAACATCTACGACTGTATCAAACTTTGGCTTTGGCGGTTTCTTCTCTTCTCTTGAACATCCTTATTTACATTTGGAGCAGTCTTTAACAATTTCACAAACTTGTTGACTTCTAATCATCTTTACCTCAAATTTTTCAATGTCCAACAATGCCTCTATCTTTAGCTATGGCTAGGGCCCCTTGCTTCTTACAACGTTATCCTATCCCTCACTGGTTGTGATCTACTCTTACACTTTCCTTTGGTTGCTTCTATCTTTGATGAGTATTTCTTTTTAGCTATGATTTCGTCATTTACTTTTGAACAAACACCTTCCTTAGTGTGGTATATTCCCTCTTGCAATCAACTGCAATCTCTTTTTTCACTTTAACTTTCAAACGGCCAATGGATTCTTCATTTTAGACTTTTCCAACTTCGTACTGATAGTTAGTACTACAATAGCTTTAAATATTTCTAAAATTATAAATACAGCAAACTCTTCTTTACACTGGGAACAATTTACGTTTAAAACCCATTTTCTTTGACTTTACAAATGCAGTGATCTTTGACCATGCTTTCTTAGCAAAAAAATGAGCAACTCTCTCTTCTCTATGTTAGAAGTCTTTTGAATCAAACTCCTTGATGAGCATAGCCATTAATTCGAAAGCTTCATATATCACATCTTTTTATTGAAATTGACCTTTGTTACCCAATCACAATTTATCACTTTTTAATGGCTAGGTAATCATTCATCATTTTCAATCCATTATTTATATTCATCATTTTATAATAACTTACGCTATAATCTATTGTCAACATCTTGTTTTTTCATGACCATCAACCTTTCCTCTTTTGCACACCCTTATCCTATGTGATCCTTTTGACGTAGACTGGCTCTACTATAGATGATCGGTAACTGTAGATATAAACTCGTTTCTCCTAGCTTTATTAAAACCCACAATCAATATTTTTTACACAGTAACACTAACAATCTTTTTCCCTTACAAATACAGTAATTTTACAATAACAGTCACTAACCTTGTCTTCAAACCAACACTCCCCTAGATGCAATGAGACTCAACTGATGGCTTCAAACTTTTGAGAGATTTTCAAATCTTCTAAGGAAACAAAGACTTAGATTCTAGCATTTGTTCATGGAGACATTACAAAGTTGGAGCTTCATCTCACTCAGATAGCATATAGTTACATTTAGCTCTTTCATATATACCTTTTAATTTTGGACAATGACTTCTTTTAACAACAACAAATCTGCTTAACTCTGAGAAAAAAGATGGAAGAAGGCTCTGATACCACATATAGAAAATAGGAGAGAAAAAATAAAATAGAATAAAAGTTTATATTAATCAAAAAGACAAATTACACTAGTTTGAGCTATGGTTCATACAGTACACAGTATTAGAATAAAATTTAGCATCTTCAAACCTATATCTTATAGCTCTTTCACAACCTATATCTTATAGCTCTTTCACTTAAACAGCATTACATCCTTTAGAGGACAACTCATACAGAATCATAGCTTTAGACAGCTCTACAGTATTTTCACACTACCCACAAAATGTGTGAGACTGCTTATTTGACAATGGATAGGCTAGAGAGTATGTTAAAAATTCCAAGGAAGATGTGTCTTTAATGCTTGTCCTGAATGCTCAGAGAGTTCCCTACAAGCGGAGGATACAAAAGATATGATAGATTAGGATGGGTAATTAAGATTATCTCCAACGCACGTTCCCCTGTGCTTGGGATATCGGTTCCATGATTTTTAAATATAGTAAATTAATTTCTTATCTCATAATCACATGTTATAAGATCTAAAGTAAAAATTGACAGGCATAGATTGCTTATTGATTTCTTAAGACCGCAAGAAAATGATCAAGGTTGCAGTAGAGAGGATTTTGGATTCTAACCTATCTTGATCTTTTAACAAATTATGTGAGAAGAGGAATCCATCCTATGTCTACAATATATTTATAAATCATATATGTCGTTTGTCCAAGTATATAATTTTTTTTTTTTTGGTAGAATATCATAACGGCTTTTCACCTTTACGAAGCTTCTGAAATTTTTCATTACTTTATCTCCGAGTTGGGAGCCCCACTTTTTTCCTTGAGATCACATATATAGTTGAAATCTCCACCAAGGAGAGTCTTCCAATCCAGCAAGGTTGATACTTGGGAACACGTTAGAATACCGAACTTTTTCCCGCTTGCCTTTCATTTTGACAGCCCAATATACATTGAATATGATAAGGACAAGTCACTGATGTTATCTTCTGGCCTCAGACATAATCTTTTTCGGATTCTTTACAAATGCCTTAATATTATTTTTTCTTGGTCTCCATAGGAATATGAACCCGCCAACAGCCCTACTTGCATCCTAAAATATACCACTCCAAATCCTACAATGTTTAACAAATCATTTTTTCTCTTAAAGGCTAATTTTTTGCTTGAATCAATACTAACTTGACCAACATATTTTGCTAATTTTGCTAATGACACTTGATTCGCATCTAGTCTCCTAACGTTCCATGTAGTAATCTTCATTAAACACAAACAGAGGCATTTCCTCTTTCTGATCTTAGTATAATGTTTGTCAAACCCTTCTCCATGGATCTCCTCCCTTTTCTATTTTTTAGTTTTCTGACCCCTCATGTTGCTTACCCTCAATCCGTTTCCATGGACTTTGGATGGGATTACGTGATGCATATAGGGTTCACTATATCCAATTCCTCTAAAATCAAACAATCATGATTTTTAGAGCTCAATTGTCCAGGATCTCTTAATCCCCATCCGCGGAAGACTCGGGACCTACTTGGGTATTGTACATCTTGGTCTCATTTTTTATGCTTTTAGAATCCTTTAGATATTTTTCAATTGACTTCAAGGGAGCATATTTTTAACCATCGTTACAACAATCAATGCAATAATGTCCAATGTCCATCTTCTCTATCCTATAGACGATCTCAAGATTGGAGGGCAATCCTTTGCATCAATAGATGAAGTATTTTTCCTTACACTTACCATTGCAGTTCCATATTTGTGTCTATACATCTAACATTTCCTGAGTCTAGTGTGATTATATCCATAGTCAAGATCATCAAATTTTACACTATCGCCACATAATTTCTGTTTAAATATGTTCTTGGAAGTCGCATTTTGATAGAAAAATAAATTAATGAAGATTCAAAATGCGTCCTAGATAAAAAGTCACGAGTGCAAAAAAAAACCATTCCTCAATTTCCACAGCCTGAACCTATTTTCTGGTGGACGAGAGGAGACAGATAGTTGGTGGGATTAAATTAATTGTGATAAGTTTGATCTGCACATCCCCAAATCCACATGAACGGAATATCCCAACTGGTCTCCTATTTGATTGAGATAGTCTCCCGACTAATACTCGAAGGTTAGAATTTAAAGTCAGATCCTGATAGGGGCATCGTTAGGGTTCATGCCTAAGGGCTGATGTTAGGGCACCTTTTCTAGTGACATTACTGATGGTAACAACAATGGAAATAACATAATTGCACTAATCATACTTAACAGCAGGGCATCGGTGAAGGGAAACAATGTCTTCAATAGAAACCATCGTATTTGAATGCACAACCTTTTTTATTGAAATCTTATCTACCAGAACAATATAGATCATATTCTCCCTCGTCTCATTATATACTGCAACAAAATAAAATTTAACTTCAATGTTTACTGCACAATCATTATAAAAAGTCCAAACCTTCTTAATCAGTTATTCGGACAACGATGCTATCAGTACATTTCCATTCTCCAAGAAATAAAAGATGCTTGAAACAAACAAAATAGCTATCATGTCTTGAATTTTTTAGAGAGGACTGTGCCTTTCGTGAAAACCTAGATTTTGGGTAGTAGAGGGCATAGTTGGTTGCTAAAAGCAGTGAGGGGACTGAAATTTCTTTGTATAAAGTTGTTTTCTTATGAACAGGAGCTCTGGGCCCAGCTTTCTTCTCTCTGCTAAATTTACATGAAGCCAAGGAAATAAGCGCTCTTTCTCCGTAGGCAAACAAACCCTTCCTCTCATATTTGCTAATTTTTTCAGCCGTTCTCTTTAATTCAATTCAGTAAATAACATGAATATGAATATGTGTGTTGTGGGGAATCAAATATGAAAAAGAAGACATTGGTACTCACACTGAAAAATCTACGAAAAGAATAGAGTCTGATCTCGCTCGCCTTATCGTTCCCCTAACAAATTTTGGAGAAACAAATCCTAGGTTGTGAGAGCTAGATCACACTTTTCGTAGCCAAAATGTAATTTCTACAAATAAGTTATAACATGGACACGCTTACGGATCTTTCGTTAATCTTAGGCCATTATATAAACTTAAACGCGACAAAATACATCATGGGCGCAGAGATAACTCAAGCTCTAATACCAAATGATATAATATTAGTGAGAGCTTCCATGATTTCATATCACCATAAAGAATATTTAGGAAGGAAAGGTTATAATTTATGAACAGCATCAATGGTAGTTGAATAATACATTTGAGAATAGAATTGGCGGATTTGTATTAAGGATCAAATACATTTTGAAGGGATCTGAAATTCTAATTTCAAAATGCTACCAATAGCATATCATTAGTAAACTGAGAATGAAATTATTATGTCAGTGTAAATAAAACATATTATTATCAAATTTTTAATATAGTTTATAGCACTTTTACATAATCTATAATAACATAAAAAGTGAAGTTTTCTATTTACTACGCTAAGAAAGGTTTTCAAAGGACGTGACATCTTTTACAAAGTATTGCATATGCCAGATCAAAACCAGCCATAGGACAGAAGTACTCTACAAAACTAGCCCAATAAAACAGTAGAGATGGAATGAATTCTAAGACTCGTCCGATTTTAAAATTAAACTTTGAGACTACCTACCAAAGGATATTAGGAAGATACTTCTTTCTATATTTAATAATCGTTCAAGAAGAGGCATCATCTAAAAGTAAAATGTTAATGATTTAATGGAGAAGAGGCACCCTTAAAATAAGCTATGACAAAGTGTTGTTATTACATGAGGGAGAAGATGAACCCTTAGAAAAGCTATGACGAAGAGGGGTTGTCTTAAGCGAATCGCGGGTTTCAAGAGTATCCTCAAAAATATGAATACTGGGATCAAGAACTGCCCATCGAGCATTAACAAGAGTTTTTGGAATATAAAAGACACCCACTACACCTTAGAAACAGTCAATGCAACAGAGTTTTTAGGAGCTGGAGGACAAGGAGGAGGTTTTGAATGAGGACAATAATCATATATATCATCAAGGGAAATAGTTAGATGATAACGAAGAGAACTATTCGACCAAGTTAAGGAAAATAACTTATAAGAGAAGCAAGGAAAAGTAGAGGACAAGTTCCCTGTAGCAATGTACTGCCTACAACAAAAAGGGATGTCCTCGCAGTTAATCATTTTGGATCAAAGAAAATCATTTATCTATAAAATGTTCTCCTTATGTAAATATATAAAAATATCAATATCCACTAGAATATGAGCATAAGGAGTATGATTAAAATTGGAAGTAGCTAGGTACACCTTCAAGAAGCATCCTAAAGCATTGTAAATCACGTCATAAATAGATTTACACCAAAATTGTAAGTGGAGAAATGAAAATTTCACTCAAACATGAGAAATATCAATATAATTATTTAGAAGGTTAAAGGAAGACTCCAAGGATTATTTGAAAGAGTGTGTGTGTCCAATTCCAAATCCTCAACAACTAGATTAGTCTCAAAATAGTCAGAAGAATCAAAACAAAAAACTGAATACCATCTATCATACAAGTAGATATACATCTTATCTACCACCAAAGGTATTTATTATGAATAAAATCACTAGTGAAAGTTAGGATGGGATGACCATAGGTGGCTGAACAAGAAAGTAAAGCCCTTACTCAAAAAACACACATTGCATATCACTTTTGGCCTAAAACTACCAATTGGTTAGTAATACCACAAAGAAGTGGCACACACTTCTTAGCAGAAGAGTTCATAAACAACTTTTGTTGAAGAAGAATGCACCCACAAATTGATCTCAACCTCAAAATCCCCTAGTAACATAGAATTAGTAGGTTAAAAAGTCCCAACTAAGATAGGTGTTGAAGGATATTGAAGAGCCCCAAATGATCCAAGAGAACTTGAACCCATACATCAAATCATATGACCAAAAGACATACCTAGAGAAAAAGAAGTCACTCCACATGGAAACTTCATCCCCAGTGACCCAAGGTCCACCTCATAAGCTATGGGTGGCAAAAACCTGATAGGAACAAAAAGGGAATTCAAATCAAAATAAGAGATCAAATAGGAGACCATCTATTTTATTTTTATTATAGGAACATTATGCTATTAACCAATAATATTTTATAATAAAAAATGTTGTTTCCCACATTAAATTTTTTTTAAAAATTATATTTTTAATTATAAAATTTGTTCTTTCCCACCTTCACTATAAACTAATCACAATCACATATAATGATTATAGCTCTATTCATTGAACTTTTCCTCACATTAGCCTCGAATAACATCTAGCACATTATAATATACAAGGAACACATTTGTGGCTAGAAATTGTTTTTTTCTCAAAGTCTCTCACACTTACACATGATTAAAAATCATCTCAAAATTCCAGCTTATAATGTCAATCTCCCAATCTAGACTTGAAATAAGGTACCTTCAATAGGAGGTGCCAGAAAATATATTTTTACACATAACATCATACGTATATTTCATACATATAAGTAAAAAATCCTACACATGAATAGCCACCCTAGCTGGTCAAGTGGGTGGGGGTTGCATAATTAGAGATGATAAAGGCAATTTAAAATTGGTCCATGTTAATAACTTGAGATTCCAAACCTCAAATTGTGTTGAGGTGGTAGTGTATTTTAATGGTATATTTCATGCTAAAGTGAAAGAGCTTTGTAATATCATCATTGAAGGAGATTCCAAAAATATAATCATGATTCTTTATGGTGAAACATCCTCAGGATGGGTACAAAAAGATCTCATTTCTAAATATTTCCACATGTAATCCTATTTAGAACAAATCAGAATCACTCATACCCTGATAGAGGAGAACAAGGTTGTAGACATATTAGCAAACTTTGGTCCCTTTGTAACTTCTCTATAAATGGGAACTTCCTTGCATAACCTCTTAGGATAGTTTGCACTACCATTCAAGATGATCAAATTACTTATGAATCCCAAAGCTTTACATGCCACCATTTTTATTATATCTCTCCCTATTATTTTGTTCAATCTTTAATAATTGGAATTCTTCTTTTTTTAAGAGGTAAGTTTTTATTTCTCTTTATTTCTTGTCCTATCCTATAGTTTGGTTATATTTTCTACTTCTATAATATAGCTAATATCGACACTCTTTGTGTTACTTGGTCTTTCATGGGGGGCTTTGACTCAAATGGAGCTTGATAATCATGAAAGATACAAAAACAATATGGTCATTTTTCTTGTGTTGCTTAAGGGGAACCTTTCAAGTTACATTGATGGTGTACATGGCTTTGATCCTGATCTTTGTGTAAAAATTATCCATTCTTGGGATAAGGGAAACTATGCCTTTAGATTCTTCTGTAGTTTCTACCTAGATAATTATGGAATAGTTGATAATCCCCAAGGTTCCTAAGAGCTACTATAGGGAGGATTTCAAAAGATTTTTAATGGATGGGGATAAAATCACTAGTTTGCAGACCAAATTTAACCAAGAGGATCTTCCTAGTGATTGCAAGGATAGGGCATTGGTTTTAATAAATTATACCATTCTAGATGGTAAGTTAAATGTTTCCACTCTCAACTATTTTTCATCCTTGATAATTTTAGATATAGGGTGAACTTTAATTTATGTTCTATGTTTTTTCTTCTTTATTTGAATCTATGTTTGTAGCTCATGCCGAGGGTGGGTTTCCCCTCCACAAAGGAATTATTTACAATCTTTCTAATTTCCACCCATTCATATCCTCTACTAGCATTCTGAACCCCATTATTCAAATTTTGAATACCATCTTATTGTGGGATTGTCTAATACCCACGATTGTAAAGGTACATATCCTTCTACTTTGGATACACCCTCCCAAGATTCAAGTTACTTGTTTCAATCCCTAGTGCACTACTAAAATTAAAAATGTGGACAAGGAAAAGAATTTGGTTGGTCTTGAGGTCTAGGAGATTTTATAGAATTCCTCTTCTTCCTAGTCAACTACTCATGAATGGAACCATGAGAATTTTCCTTATAATATCAAAAACTTTCCTGGCAAACCTTCTTTGGATACCTCTATCTCCCCTCCTCCCTTCCCTATTTCTTAGGATACTGGCTTGAGAATATTATTAAGAAATAATAGAAAACTTTCACAATCTATGATATTTTAAATAGTATGCTTCTGGAATCTAATTTTGCAAAAAAATTTAGCATCAACATATTGGATCATACTCCATGATACATCATCAAGACGATGATAGAATGAAAAAGGAATAGAAAGTCTCATGGATCACGAAGTATGATCTAAAATACTGAAGCTAAAAAGTTTTACACAATCTGATTCTAGAAGCATACTATTTACATTATTGAGAACGTTAATATTTTTATGTTTCGTATAACTAATAGAATGCAATTGTATAATGGATTCTAGCCCAACTGCATACTAATACAAATAAAATTAATTGAATTAGCATTGAAGATTGTGGATGAGAGGGATGGTGATTGGTCAAAGGTTGTTCATAATGAGAGTGTGTGGACTACTATGGTCTAGCTAACATGTTTGTTTATTGGGACAATTTAGAGGCTCAAGTAAAATAAGAGATATGGTAACCTTTGATGAGGAGATGAAGGAAGTATTGTATGCTATTATAGTCATCAAGAGAAATAAGGAGGTGATGAAAAGAAATATTAATTAGGTAGTAATCTACACTAAGGAAATGGTGTGCAAGTTTTCAAACTCCCTGCCAATTCTCCAAGAAGAGATGGATCATTATTGTTCATGGAAGAAAAGAAGAGATATTGTATATAGTTATGCCATAGAGTCTCTTATTGATTTTCTAAATAATCAACATAAATATAGAATATAATCTATTCTATAATATTTGAAAGATTTAAATTAGAAGTGAAAGTATGTGAAGATCCCCACCTTGTAGTCACTGGTTCTTTTGGGGTGATTTTATCCCTTTTCATAATTTGTGTTGGTTTTTATTTTCTAGTTCTACTTTTATTTTAGTTTTGGTCTTTTTTGGGGCTTTCTCGCTCTTCATCATAATTTCTTCTTCCACCTAATGGCTACTCTATAATAGTTTATTCAATCTTGTAGTTTATCTAATAAGAATGCCCACTGAAGTATTTACACAAATATTAAATATTGAATGGATTCACTTAGGAGGGGGGAGACTTTACAAGTATCCTTATGGAAAAATCCATTAAAACCTTCTTCACCATAACTCCACTCACTTCAAATATTTCCTTCTAACAACCATCACAAACTAAAATATATATCACAACCACCACAAATGAAATGCATAAGGGTACTCATAAATACAAAGTATATCTTTCTCTAAAGAGGAAAAGATAAGTTCCAATCATGGGTCCTACCTATCTTCCCCCCACATTCTAAGGTTTCTCTTTCCATTTTGATGAGGTTAATTTTCACAACCGATGTAAAAATAAAAAATATATATACCCGTAACCAATACACAACCCGTAACATCCATAATCACATACTTTCACATGTGTATTTAAATAAAAAAATCAAGAGACTTACCATACAATTCTTCAATAATGGAGATAAAAAGTTGAGGAAGTTTTCAAATATAATTACTTATTTGAATTTCCTTCCCAATCCAAACATGAAGAATAGAAAAATATGAACAAGTTATAAAATTCCCGAAAGAAGAACCATTTCCTCATTTTTAAATTGGAGATAAGTTAAGATTTAAATTTCAATACTTTTGAATAAGGGAGTAACACATTTCACTCTCTTATTTATTCATTAGCCACATGTTCTCAAAAATTACTTGTACATGTGTGATACTTTTTGAGATATGAAGAGTGTACTAGGATACTCATCCATACAGAGCTTGCAAAGATAGATCGTACATTGAGCCCCTTATTCCTTTTCTAGAGTCTATAAATCTACTATGAAAATTTTCTCAGAGAGTGAAAAATCATTCTTTCAAGTCCTCAAATTGTTAATTTCATTGTTACTTTAAATTGTCATTCCCAAAGGGTCATATCTTGGTGCATGTCTAAAATGATGTTATGAGAATACACCTATCCTCTTAGTATACAACCCATGAAACTAAAATACATGAAAGTTCACTCACAATGAATATTTTAAAGTAATTTTAAGAATCCCTTAAAGTGTGCATCTAAGAATTGAATATTTAAAAGTTAAAATAACCATAAAATTTACTTAATATCCTCATTATACTAGAAAAACTTAGATAATCATTCATAAACATATCACAAATAAATGCAATAGAAATGAGACTATAGTCTTGCAAATGGACTATTATATAAGATTTATAGTAATCTACATTAGGTTTCTGTGGGGATCTCTGATATTTATGGACCATAGAGTTTTTAATATGTACACTTAAAATTATGCATCAATATATCTCAAATATCATAGTCCAAGAAACTTAATTAAATATATGCACACATTTCACAAAAAATTTTAATTCTCAAAATCAATTAAAAATAACATTTTATAATGCTTTGATGGTTCGTCTCTAGGGAACCCTAGTTAAGTAGGTGGTGTTAGGCTTGTTAGAGATGAAAAAAGCTATTTAAAACTATTTAACATGGTCAATATGAGGTTCTAAACTGCCTATATGGGTGTTAGCAAATCGTCATGGGATTGATTTTTCCTTTGAATGTGGATGCCACAATCTCATCATCAAGGTAGATGTTCTAATCATGATGATTTTAGAAAGCTTGATTCCTAGGTAGTTTTGTTCATGACACGACCATCAAAATCCGAAATATGTTTTCTAATGTGGCAAATGTCAAAATTTAACACACCCTCAAGGACGGGAACAATTCAGCTGATAGACTTGCCACTTTTTGTCATTCCAGTACCTCCATTTCAACATGGCTTTCATTTCAATATGTGCTAGAAGAAGCACACGACTCATTCTTGAAACATCAACTTACACATGTTTATTCATGTCCTACTTCTTTCCATTTTAATGATGCACTAAAATGAGGGTAAGGGTAATGATTATGTGATGGAAAGGCTTTCTTGAGAAAAAATTCCTCTGGTCACATCAGTTTTTTTAATAGATATACTTTGGTCTGTAGTTTTCTTTGCTATGCTCTTCTAGGGCTCTCCGTGCTTTCTATTTTCTAGTTTTCGATAGGATCGACCTCATCAAAATAAAGAAAGATAAACTTGTGATGGTCTTAAAAATAAGTCTATTCTCTAGCCTATTCTTCAGGTGAGCAATGTGGCCAATTATGTAGAAGGAATGAAGGGTTTTCACTCTGATTTATCGAAGAATTTTCTAAATATTGAAAAAAGGGGGCCATTACCATTAGTGGAGTTTCCTTTGTGGTTTCTATACATACTATCATAACAGTAACTATCCTTGTTGCCTAAGGAGAAACCCTCCTAATAAATTTGAAAGGGAATTATAAGGACTTCAAACGGTTCATGTGTTATGGAGAGAAGATCTCTCAACTTCAAAATTGCTTCAACATAGAAGAACATTTGAACGAGTAGAATGATGTTGCTCTTACATGTTCATCAAGTTTATTGCCTTGAAAAATAGATTTAAACATTTTCACTCTCATCTATTCCCAATGTTTTTTTTCAAAGCAAAAATGGCAGAGCCATTATAAATATATACAATAAGAAACTACTTCAGAGAAGCTCAAGGGGAAAAGAAGTAGTAATAAAACCCCCTATCCTGGCCGAAAATAATTACATGAACAAGTGCCGATTCAAAAATCGACAGGCTAAATACCAAATAAATATAATGAGAAAAAGCCACATGGACCAGAGACTATCCTATCCCAATGGGTGTCCCATTCCAGAGGCCTGCGATGTCATTGATGAGAAATCCCGCGTTTCTGAAGAATAAAACATTCCACCATCGTCCACATTTTCCGAAAGGAGGCTTACGTTTTCAACGAGAAAACTAGCCGCTGCGAACACACAATTTGGCAGAACCTTGCGAAGTTTGGAGATCTCCCTTGTTACTATCATAGAGTCCCTCGCAGCCAAGCTGACAATCGTCATTTGAAATGAGATTCTCAGCTGAAATCCAAAGTTCAAGGACGTCGACTTCTGTACGAAGAAACTCAGGCACTTCCCCCAATTTAGGACTTGTATAATCTGCCTCCAAGTTAATAACGTCCAGATCAGCCCCACAATTCGACAACCAATCCGCTAGTTTGTTAGCTTCTATATAGTAGTGAGAAACTTTAAAAGCTTCTAGCCTGGGCAGGAGTCTCCATACTTCATTTAGGACACATTGAAGTTACCAACTAATGACTTTTCGAGAAATGAGGATGTAATCAACTGAGAATCACCCTCAACATGTAACTTATGAATGCCCAACCATAAGGCCATCTTAACACCACAAAGAAGAGCCCAAGCCTCTGCCAAATTAATATTATCCCAATGTTAAATCACTTCCATCAAGAGATTAATCTTAATTTCTCTTGCTAGATTTAATCTTCCCTTTCTCAGTCTATTGACAATAAGAAAGAATAAAGGGGGGCTTCCTCTGCATTATGGGCTGATTCATAGATTATATAATTTTCATCTAGCCTTCTCTTCTAGTTTGGGTCCCAATCCCTCTTCCATTCAGAACCCTAATTTGTGTGTTGATCTATCCAAACAAAATGATGATAAAGGTTCCTCTTCCTCTACTCTAAATGCTCAACCCCCTAGTACTTTTACTAGAGTTAATAATTAGAGAAAGGCCAAAATGTTGAACACGATAAAAGGTCAAATGTGATCCATGCGGAATCCCTAGAGCTTTCTTGAGATTATTCTACGTTTTTCGTCTATTGAGTTATACTAGACCTTGGTCAATACCTCGCAAAATAATAAAACCGTGCCCTCTGAGCCTTCATCCCCTTTTAAATGTACTCTGACAAGTTACCAGGCTACCCAAGGATTATGGAAAAGGTTGGCAGTGTACGTATTCTTTATAGCATGAACAAATTTGCAATTATTAAGTGATTGTTGGCACACCTCCACATAGTTAAAAATAAGATTAATATATTAGAAGCGCTAGTTGGAGTAGATGCTAGGGCAGCGGATTGGCCACAAGATGTCGAAGATCACAATACTTGCGATGTATTGGATGAGGTTTATATAGACTTGATCATTGGGATTTTATTGAGGAATGGGTTAGAGAGCTTCATGTTTGACTTCATTTGGAAAATAAAAGAATGAAATTTTGTATTCCATTGCTAATTTGAAAAATAATCAAGAGGATCTTAATAGGAAGCTAAAAGAAATTGTTAATTTGAAAAAGTAATTGATTGATAAGACTTTTGGACCTCTCCAAATTCTTTAGGATGAACTTGAGCATAGGTGCATCAAAAGGAAGAGGATGGTATCCTGAAAAAGGTTATTTCTTGAAGCTTCTAAATGAGCTAAATCAAGAATGGAAGGATAATAAGGCCCCTTATTATCTTGGTCTATGGGCTTTTCTATTGTCTGTAGGGCTTCCTTATGTTTCATTATTTGTGTTGGTTCTTTTGACTTGTTAGCTTGCTAGGCCTTTTGCTAGTTGGATTCACTCCTTATGAATTCACTTTTGTCCTACTTTATGACTTGATGCAATGGTTTGGGCACCCTCTCGATTTAATTAATGAGAATATCTTTATAATATAATTTAACTCTTCTCCAAATAAAATTATCCTAAAGATTCAAAGCCATCTCATCATATTAAATTTTCTTTTAACTTTTACATGCCAAATTTAGGGTGTAGTGCCAAAGCATATGACGTATCATAAGGTATCAACTCAAATGAATATTTTTTAAAAAGTAAGTCCTCATATAATAAATCAAGAATAAAACTATGTATTTATGCAATTTCTTAAGTTTAGGAGGTGGCTTTATGGACTAAAACTTGGTTCATGAAATTTTTTTGGAATGTAAACCTTGAATGGGTGTTGATATATTAGCGTTTACTATGTAAAGTAACTTTGATGATTTTGTATTGTTTTCTTGTTTAATAATTTGTTACTTTCCATAGAGATTGGTTATTTGGAAATTTATGAACGATAGACTTTATAAATTTCAAAATGTAATACATTGAAAATGAGTTCTAGATTGAATTGTTATCATACTCTATTGGATATTGTGTAAATGTGAACACTTATTTAATTGTTTCAATAATGATAAATTCATAAAAGTATAGCACATGAAACTTAACTCTAAGAAATAATAAGAGCATAAATTGTCTTTCAATGAAGTTCCAAATATTATATTACATTTAGGGTGTGGTGTTTATGTTTACTAACTAGGATTTGTAGATTTACGCTAGTAATATTTTTAAATAAAATTGAGAAAAAAAAAATCTTAAAAAAAAAGAAATAAATGTTCTTTTTTTTCTAATAAAATAGAATGTAAAACTTACATGGAAGCTGAAGTATAAATTTAAAGGTCTCTCCACTAGATCCCAACATGGTGATAGGATGTAGATGATGCATTATTTTCATGTATAAAAAAAAAAAGTCAAAAAAGATAGTATGATTTAAAACATCTTTCTATATGCATAGAAATTTAAAAAAAAATGAAAATTGCTACGAAAAAGGTGGGGATAAAATATGTTAGTTTATATATATGTTTACTGCATTAATATTCTAATACAGAATTCTCTTTAAGAATAAAATTATATGCTTGAGGCTACACATGATCAAAATATTGCGGAGTCTAGTGTAGGTAGAGGATAAACCTATCAAATTTATATCTCATGTATTTAATTTATAAAGAAATGGAAAAACATAGAGGATAAACCTATAAAACTTGTATCTCATGTGTTTAATTTATGAAGAAATGGAAAAACAATAGCATAAGTGATTTTCTAAAATTATAACCATCAAATAATGATAAAATACAAAAACTTCTACATTAGAAATGAGGAGAGTCCTTTGAAATAGTAAATATAATTCTCAATAAGCCATGAATATAGAAAACTAACTTTATATTAATAATAAACTATATCTTAGGCTTATATTCTTTTACAATAACTTATATTTGAATCTACGGATTTAAATTCATCAGCAACCGCATCAATAACCTACAAAATGTTCCCCTATTCATTTGTCATTCTCAAATAATGAAATTTATTAAATTAGCTTTATACTTACCAATATAACTCCATCTCCTTCGTAAATGAACATCCAAATGCTTTACTACTCAGTTCACATACTGAAATTTGACTCGCCTGAGCCAAATGCATCTAACAATTAATTTTAATTCCGAATTACACCCTCGATTAAATAAGGGACGACAATGCACGGTAGACAATCAAATTACCCTCATGCCAAATATTTAGCATCTACTATTGCCTGAAAGTGCATTCAATGAAGCGTTGAAGACTGCTATTTATTCGCCATCTGAGGTGTTGGGGTTGGATTTCGCCATCTCAGCATATTTAGATACACACGTTTCGATTTTCTGTAGCAACTCTTCTTCATTCCTGAAACATAGTTGAGAGTAAGATATAAGCTCAGTGATGTTGTTGAAAACTTGAAGAATAGATTTCGTTTCAAAAATAATCATGTGTACTATTGGTTATAAAAAAGAGGGTGCATATATGTGTATCTATCTATATAGAGAGAGAGTGTGCATATATGTTTATCTATATAGAGAGAAACATATTAGATATTAAGTGAATTTTATAAATAATATTATTATAAAAGAATTATCTTAATTGTAATTTGAAACATTGTTTGAAATTCTAATGTTAACTCTAATCTATATGGAACACTATAAATCTTAACCCTAATTTGTAAAATAATGTAAAACACTATTAACTTATGTATCAAATTTGTCCAATAACAAGACAAACTAATTCTAATTTGTAATGATAATATTAACAAAAATAATCTTAAGTCTAATTTGAAACATTATTGTGAGACTAAACCCTAACCCTAATTTGTAAAATCAAATAGAAACTATTAACCCATATATCAAAATTTGTCCAATAAGAAAATAAACAGACCCTAATTTGTAAAACCTTATTAACCCATGTTTCGTATATATCGGATAAGGAGACAAACTAACCCTAATTTATAAAATCAGATGAACAATAGCAAATTATCAAATCTGTCCGATAGGGAGACAAACTAGCCCTAACTTGTATAATCAAGTGAACAAAAATAATTAACAACCCATGTTTCAAATCTGTCCGATTGGGAGATAAACTAGTACGAGACGTGGGACAATTTATTGTACAGCTGATTTCAGAATACTTCTGTAAATAAAAGTTAACCTAATTTTATAGAGTAAATATAAAGCAAGCTAACTATGTTACCCCTGATAAATAATGCCTTCTAATAATGAAACCATGCGCAGGGCCTTTTTACATTCGTTTAGCACTCGGGCATTGAACTTTCGAGCCCGTTTATGATCTTGCAAAGCTCGAGCATATGCTCCATTGTTGTCCTCCATTCGGACCTCCGAGGGTCGAACACCCCAAAACACAGGGATAATTCGAGCCCCTGCTGTCATCATCAAATTTAGCTCTTCCAAACACCACTCAGAATTTGCATAGTTTGGAGACAAAATCACAATATGAACAGAAGATGTTCGTATTGCGTACACAATCGATTGCGCTATGTTGTCTCCTACTTCGATCAACAGTTTGTCCAAGAAAACTTTGTATCCTTTCTCATGCAGATTATGATAAATGAGGCTTGCTATTGAATGTTTTGTGTCCCTCCCGCGATGATTTATAAAAATGTCAAATCTACTTTGAGGATGATAAAATATCATAGAGGGATTGATATCAGAAAGAGGAGGAGGAGAGGAATGAAAATTGCCCATTGCCGTGAGGAATTCAAATTGAATTGAGCAAGATAATTCGTGTTGGAATACAAATGTATTTAGTCCGAGGGGCACATAAGAATTAGAATGGAATTGGCCATTACAGCTTGAAGGCAGGAGTATATGGTCCACAGCTGCTCTAGATTTCATGTAAATTTTGAATACTGACTATTTGTTTCAAACCGCGTTAACATGTGGTCATTTTCTTCTGCTTGGAAAATTGGAACATATATTTTATAATAGCTATTTGTTGAGCATAACTAAGTATATTAATATAAAATATTTGATTATATTTTTCCTACTTGGGCCCTTCCACGGCCGCTACTGCCGCGTATTTCGTATTTCAAGCATGTTTTAGTTTTCTTTATTTGACCATGAGAAAACAGAGATGAGACTTACATATTTAGTTTTTCATACTGGGTTTTTCGCTTTAGGTTCTCTCTTCACTACGTTCTTGGAAAGTCATTTCGATACAGCCATACTACTTTCGGCTAAGTGCTCAGACGGTGGTTCCTTATCACAGAAAAGCTTTGGTAAACATAGTGTTTTTTAAATAGCTGACGCAGCGGAAAAAAAGTGTATATCCATGTTCTTTTTGTAAGATTTTGGGCCAGCCAAAAACATCACACATTAAGCTTTGACTTAGTGTGTGCTATTCTATATGGACCCCACCTCCTTCTATTTTTGTCTTTATTTTTGATATATTTTTTTTATACATTTTTCTCACACCCCATATAGATAGATAGATAGATTATAAAATTTTATTATATATAAAAAATTTTGATATGTAAAAAATTATTAATGAATTTTATAATTTAATTTTAATATATAAATAATAAACATGTATTTTATTTATGTATGATTTATGATATCATAATTTTTTTATAAATATATGTGTTTAAGAAATAATATATTAAAATTAAATCTAAAGGTAAACTTTTTTATATAAAATATTATAAATAATTAAAATAAATATCAAAGAATCTTGTTTATATAATTTAATATATTTATATTTAATTTTTATGTATATTTTATTTCTTATATTATATTAAATTTTATTATAACATAAATTTTTACGGCGAACAGCAGACTGCAAAAACAGATTAATGATCGGCGAAAACAGATTAATGATCAACGAAAACTGGCGATCCTGTGCGAACAGCAGACTGGAAATAACGAAGTTGGCGACCCTGTGCGAACAGCAGACTGCGAAAACTGGCGATCCTGTAGCGATTCCGATTAACGGCTCTGCGGCTCTGGCCACTTTTATGGTGGCGTCTTCCGGCGACATCACGGGGGGCGGCGGGAGACAGCTGGAGGTCTCTGTGCATGCCCGCGATTCAAGTGCTATCTCTCCATCTCCCATCCTTAATGAAATTAGTATGTTAGAAAGTAATTCCCTCTGCAAAGCGGCCGATCCCGTGCCCATTAGCACTCCTCCTGCAGTGTCAATTGACGATGGCCTTAATGGCATACCTATTAATACTCCCTTGTCCAGCAATCGACCCAAGTCATTTTCCCAAGCAGTAGCTCAATCCTCAGATGCCGTCAATGCGAAAACTAGGTTTGATTTTGCAAATCCCTGTGCCAATGAAGCCGCCGAACGCGGTAAGATCTCCTCAACCCCCTTCGCTATTGTTCCTAATCCTGAAATGTTAGATGAGATAGTGAAGGAAAAAACTAGGTTAAGGAACACTGCGATATTTTTTTCAGCTGTTGAACTAGATAAATGCCCTCCACGAAAATTTCTCGATGACTGGTTTCATTATTATTGGAATATTAAACTAGGATTCCACATTTCATTCTGCCATCAAATTCAAAAGGGATTGTATGTTATCCTCTTTGTTAACCAGGATGCTCAAAAGGAAGTGCTTAAAAAGCAATATTGGACCGTTGGCTCTACTTCCTTCAGAGCTCTGGCTTGGACGCCTGAGGTAGTTCATGAAGAGGTTTTAGCCCTATCGGCCCCTAGGTGGATCTTAGTTAAAAATATTCCTCCGTTTCTATGGCATTTTTTACCACAATTGTTAGAACCACTTGGAAAAACAATTTGCATGGACGATACCGTAAGGTTGGTTCCCCATATGGATGCCAGAGTGTTAATTTCTCTCCTTCCTGGTAAAGAGATTCCTGCAGATATCTCGGTCAACATACTTAATGAAACGTTTGTGTGCTCGGTTGAAATTTTGGGTGGATTAAATGCCTGCTTTCTCTGTCGAAAGGAGGGACACCTCAGAAAGGATTGCCATATTTTAAAGAGAAACCCTGTTAAAAACCCTACCCCGCCTACTCCTAATCCTACCCCGCCTACTCCTAACCCTCCCCCCAAGTCGACTAACATTGTTCCTCTTACGATTAACATGGCATCGACTGAGGGCATCCCAACAAATCCGCCTCTGACCTCCTGCTCTGTATCCCCTTCTCCCCCCTTCGTTCCTCCTTTGAGTTCGACAACAGACGTGTCTTTTAACCTTAATAATTTGGATGATAGTTTTTTCGTTGTTCGCAACAAGAAAAAACGCAAGGGTAACAATAATGCTCAACCCAGAATTCAAACTCCTGCATCTACCAAAAAGGTCTATCCTCATGTTCCTCGGGTTGTCACCCCTGTTATGGAACCCTTCA